>BMAW01024483.1:0-132278 GCA_019974015.1 Nephila pilipes
TTCTCAGTGGATCTTTTATTTCATGTTTAGGGGATAAGAGACGTTATGCAGAAACCTTACAGTAATATTTAAAAGTCTAAAACTAACATCGAACATCAACGCTTTTCGACTTTGGATAATTACGAGTAATAAAATTGAAATAAAATTCTTTAAAAATTATCTGTAATTTAAAACTTAAATTACAAAATTACCTCAAATGAGAACATGTGTAATTCGTTTGGAATGTATTTTAAATTTAAAAAAATACCATATATGTAAAATATTCTAACATGAAACAAATGTCAACTAGCTTACACCTCTGAGACATTATAATTAAATAAAGGAACACTACTTAATGTCAGAAAATATTTTGATTTTAAATTATGTTTTTTACTGTAAAAATAATTACTCGTCTAATATCTATTTACAAAAAAAATTTTAAAATAAATAATTATCGAATAAATTGTTAGGAAAAAGGTTCCTATTAATTTCTTTTTTAAAAAATGAAACTAACGAGATAAGCTTTAAACATAACTGTATAATCATTCTACGCAATGCCTTGCAAAGAAACAGATTTCACCACCAAAGGAACAACGGAAAGAGTAAACTCTGTCACTCGTCCCCTCCATCACTCATTCACACTGTTATATACTCATTCAATAATTTACTCACTCGATCCCTCACTCATTCTATCACTCACTCACTTGATCCATCAATCACTTATTTTCTCATTTATTCATTCATATTCAGAAAACACTTTGTTTTGGAAAGTATCCGTGTGATCGTTGTGTCGTTGACAAAACAATATCATTTTTAGGAGGTTAAAACTTGTTTGTAAATATGAATATTGCTTACTTTTCTGAAGCTCAACAATTTTACAAATTATAAGAAAACAACAGGAAGAAAATTTGTAAATTCTTACGCTATTTTATATAGATGCAAATTAGCATAATTAAACGAAGGAGACGGATTATAATAATAGTTTTAAAATGCTCACTAGAATAGAATATATGTCAATATATAAGGTTCGGACGAAAATTCTACACAAGTTCAAGTGTTTTCACTTTGAAATTCTGACCATATGCCACGTGAGTCAATTAACTGAGAAGACAAGGAAAGTTTAAAATTATATATTTGAGCCAAAAACAATATACGAAGAGTTCCGTACTCGGAAAAATAAATTTAATATAACACAATTTATTTCCCACCTACAAAAGGGAACAAATAATGTGTTTGACCTATTTCAAATAAGTTACTTCCATGATTTGATCTAATTTGTCGAAACAAAAAGAAATGTCAATAAATTGAGGATGACAACAAAACGAAGTTTCAGTTCTCATTATATACTTCGTTTATTGTATTTTCTGACACTGATTGTTCGATAAAATACTTTTGGTCACATTTTCAGAGAGAAAAAACTTGGCTATGAGTAAAAGGCGTCTGAGGAGATACAGTTTTGAACATTTGGAGGTATTCTATTTTTGTTAAACATTATAATTTAAATGAAATGAATGCAAGAAAAATTTCAGATTTACAACGTAAATAAACATAAGAGTAAAAAGATAAAATCATGCAGTTTCTTCTTAAAAAATTGTTTTGTATTGTAATATATCCTATTTGTAGTAATCAAAAAGGTTTTTTTCTAAAAATTAGGTTTCCTTCCCATTTCTTCGTCTATATATAAAAAGTATACCAAATAAACTAATGCAAAAGTGCTTCGTAAAAATGAGAAAATATTAATTTAAAGAATGGTATCTAAAAAAATTTATTTTAATGAAAGAACACGACGAAAAAAATATAATACGCAGCTAATCATCAGCATCGTCGTCCAGAATTGCCGTCAAAAGACAAGAACAACACCATTCCGAATCTCTTATTCCAAAAACATCAATTCGAAACTATAGTTTTATTTTTGTAACTTTACTTTTTTAACGGTACTGTTTTATGAAAGTAGAAATAATTTCATTGACAATTCGTAAAGCGATTCTAATAAGCAAACAATGCTACCGGAGCAATAAAAAGAACTTTTAATGTTAAAAAATTCGTATTTGAAAAAGGAAATAATAAAACTAATATTAAATTTAAATTAAGTATTAATATTAATTCTCTCACTTGCTAATAGTAATCAAATATTATAGTTAGACATTTTGGCATTCTTTTTTAAAAATATTTTATTGTTTGGTGCGTTCCATCTTCAAATTGTATTTCTGGCTTCAAATTTTATCCGATATTCTCTTTTTTAAAAAGATTCTGGTACTCATATTATATAAGTGACTTTCTAACAAATATAAATAATTTTAAACAAATTTATTTCCATGATTGCATATATATATATATATATATATATAAACATTTTTGTTATAATACTTTGAGAAAGCATGTTTAAATAAGTTCATTTTTTTTTATTTAAATTTATGTTTCGGGTTTGAAAATCTTTGTATCTGAGACTTACCGTTATTCCGAAAGTAAGGAGAAACTTTTTTTTAAAAAAAAAATGGCGAATGCATTGAAATTTCTTAGAAATCAATATTTTTTTAAAAACGCAAAAAGTTTTTTCCCTTGGTTCTACATCTATTTGAATTCTTTAAGTCAGCCATTTTGAAAACAGGGTTCAATGACGTAGTTTCAGAATGTTGATCATTTTTAGAAATGGTGCTTTGGTGAAGTTACAGAAATTCATTAAATTTGCTGTAGACCACTGACGCATCTGTTCCAAATTCTGAAATAAAATGACTATTTCCTCAAATGCTGCTGTATTCTTTATTCCAATGTCATCTTCTCTTTTTCTTGTCAAAACATATAAGCTCCTTCAGGATAAAAACACTCGATGCCAAATTTAAAAAAATAAATAAATAAATAAAACAGACGATTTTACAATACCAATGAAATCTTAAAATTAAAAATATAAATTACTGAACTATACAATAATATATTCTGTTCAGTTATCAAAATTAAGGCAAACGATAATATTAAAGTAAATGTATTTTAAGCTAAATGTAATATTTGTTGTTGAAAAAACTAAAATAAAAATAAGTATTTACATGTTAATCTATTTACAACAGCAGGCATTAATTTCATGTAACATTTAACATAGCAAATAAATTTTTTATCTTCCAAATTCACGGAACACCACATGAACGTTATTAAAAAAGGATTTGAATGTTTATGATTTTCAGGTGTTTATTGTTTTGCTTTGCCCCCTCAGCGTTCAACAAATTGTGTATAACTTTGAGGTTACGGATCAACAAAATGATAAGAATGATTATTTACTATGAAATATTCGTATCAACCATCTGTCGGTCTCAAAATTCTGCAGATACGAACTCCTCACATCATAAGTAACTGAATAATACGGTTTATGAATCAAAATGTTTGAATCATGCACTTTGTATATACGATACAATAAAAATTTCTTCAGAATCTACAAAGGTTTCTACACTTTTTTTATATCTTGACTAAAGTTAATCAGTATTATCATTCCAGTGATATTATTTTATGTGGTATAAATTTATAGATCAATTAATCGTGTTCAATTTTATAAAAATAATATAAATTCAAATTATTAATAATTCAAACAAATACTGATGTAAAAATGCTAATATTATTTCATAGTATGCAATTATTAAGATATCTGCAGACAAAAAAAAAATTATGGATTGTGAGTCTCATAGTAAAAATTTATTATAAATGTGTAAAAGCATCTTTCGTAAATTTAAGAAATCACTAAAATTATTGTGAATCATGTTTTTTTTACGAAAAACACAAATTTTCTTTATGTACGTGACGTGATTGTTTATTTACGTCGAACTAAAAAATTATATGAGGGCTATTGGTGACGGACCTCGTAATTTTGAACCTCGGCCAAATGACGAGGACGACACCTAAGCAAGCACCTCCCTCTCCTAACTTCCACACCACGCCGTCAGGAGTACTTTGACCCACGTCAGATTTAACGGACATCAACCACGGCAATGACACGGGCCTTAAGTGGCAACAGGACTCGAATCCACGATTCCATAAAAACCACAGGCGTGAGTCTACGACCATGATATTATGTGTCTATTATGCGAGATCGGTGTCTGTTACACGAGATTAAGATACAAGATTGGTGTCTATTATAACGGGATTAAGATATAATATTGATGTGTATTAATAGGTTACATAGGAAATAATTTACATATGTTTTGAATATAATTTACATATGATTACAACGTTGATGCCCGTTAGTGACAGGTGGCTTTTAGGTGCGATAACGAATTCTATCTAGCAAATTCCATATAGTAACCCTGATATCTTTTCTTTTTATAAACTTCTACAAAACTAAGGTTTTTCTTTCTTCATTGTGATTCGTTGAAAGCGGTAGACAATTTTTGATAAACACAGCAGATGTTTTATACGTTTTATTTTATGTTTTATAAATACGTTTCGTTCTCCTTTTTCTAGGAGAGGTTCTTTTACCGTTCTGAAAAGTACGGATTTGCTTGTGTGTGTGTGTGTGTGTGATTGAAAGCGCAAGCGTAAAATGCATGTTTTATGGAGGTGCAAATGTAAAGATTTAATTTTAAATACTGTTAAATGTGCGATATGAAATAAGTGAATGCATTTATCCTTCATGGTGAAATTATTCTAAAAATTTTCTATATTTGTATAATTCTTACTGTACAACATTAATGTCAGCTGCTTGAATTTCATTAATTTGTATAATTTTTAAAACAAATTTTAATCACTTTTATTCATTATATATACATATATATTCTATTATAACACATCAATCAATAACTCCCGAGACTAAACCAGAGATGGCGCTCATAGTAAACCAGTAACCAGGTCTTTTTAGAGTGCTGAAACGTGTCAAAATTTTAAGTCGATCGGACCAGAAACAGCTGAGTTATCGAGGTTGGAGCAAAGTCGTTTTGTAGTTTGTTTAAAAAATGGAAAAAACCGAGTTTCGTGTTCTGATAAAACATTGTTTTTTAATGGGTAAAAACACCGTGCAAGCGAAACAATGGATTGAAAAATGTTACCCGGACTCTTGTCCATCAAAAGCAATGATTTGTCGGTGGTTTGCCGAGTTTAAACGTGGTCGTACCGACACAAATGACGCGGAACGCTCGGGTAGACCTGTGGAAGCCGTTACACCAGAAAATGTGAGTGAAGTGACAAAAATTATAATGAAAGATCGTAAAGTGAAGCTCCGTGAGATTGCTGAGATGACACAGATATCATATGGAAGTGTATTTACTGAAAAAGGTTTTTTGAAGTGAAGTGAAAAAGGTTTTTTTCAAGTGGGTTCCGCGATTGCTTTCGATGGAACAAAAACAGCAACGAGTCGATGATTCAGAAAGCTGTTTATCGCTATTTACTCGCAACAAAAAAGACTTCGGTGAAAAAGAAAGAAAACATTTTGAAAAAGATTTAAAAGCGTTGAACGGATCATCAACTTAAAAGGTGATTAACAAAAGGTGTTATGTTGATGAATAAAAAAAATTTTGCAAAAAAAATGTTGCTTTCAATGTTAGTCTCGGGAGTTATTGATTGATGTGTTAATATCCAAATTCATGTAAGGAAAATGTATTAAAATATTCTTAATCAATAGTTATAAATTTTTACAATATTATATCTATAAATAAAAATTAGTTATCCTAATTATTTCTGCTTCTATATTATGATAATTTACATTTATTATTTGTATCTGTAGTCTATAGTTATTATTTATAAATATGGTATCTATAACTACGTATAATTATATTTGTACATATAATTATTTATAATCATAATTTATAATAAAATTATATATTAGAGTTTATAATTAAATTAAGATAGATGTATAAAAGAAATAATAATTTCACATATTACGTCGTATAGCTATAATTTTACATATAAGAGCAAATAAATGTATTTTTTTTATTCCTCGTAATTATTATTGTACTGTACAATAACAAATTATTTTAAATACTTTAATTCTAAATTACTATTACAAATAAAAATATTAATCCTAACTATTTGTCATTATTTATAAATAAATATTGTTATTTGTTCCATAAAATTTGTATAATCTTTAGCATTCTCATTTAATTACATTTGTTTTTGCCACTTTCTTCATTAGAATCAGCTTGTTTTTTGAACTTTTTTGTTCAGCTTTCTCTCTCAAGTCTGCCTATCTAACACAGTGACAACCGACCATTTTTGTTTCCGTACTTTTGTAGCTCTTAGTAAATTATATCGTATCTCCTATTCCTCAGGAGCATGGCTTCTTTAGGTAGGTATGGGCATCCTGAACCCGAGGCACCCTGGTGATCTTTTTCTTTCCCGAGGGGGATTACTGTAGTTGGTTAAAAATGGGTGACTCTTCCCAAGGGTACCTCAGTGATCATTCTCTATTTTCGATCTTCCTCCTTATCAATCATTTTTAACTTTCTTTCCTCTTTTCTTCAAACGTCTACATCGAAAGTATACCTTGTTTGGAGCAGCATATCCACATCTGGCTCTAGTGCTTTAAAGGGTCAACATCATAAACACACGCCCTGCTCATTTAATAAGAAAAATATTTTTTTATTTACCATAGACTTAATACAATATAAAAGAAATAGACAGCGATAAAGTTTTTAGAAAGATGTATTTAATAACTGAAAGCTACATTTTTATAACATTATGGGAAATATTTATTAAAAAGCATTTAAGCAGATTAGTAGGATCTGCAAATGGATCTAAACTGTATAAAAATAACAATATTTTGGAATGTTAAACATATGTACTATTGGAACACTTTAAAAGGAGTAGTGCGCATATTAACTTTCTATATCCTAGTATCTCAGATAAAATGATAACAACAGACAAATTAAGGAATTTTTTTTCTGTAGAACATCATTACACCATGATGTTAAGTCACACATGCACTTACATATATTTTTAGTCTTATGTTATCTCTTTTTTCTTTTCCTTTCAATTCTATTTCATTCAAACATCACTAAATCCATTCATTTCACTTCTCTCCCCATCAAGCTTACCTAATAACATTTCATTTTGTCTCGGAAGAAATTGTATTTTTATTCAATTCATTTTACTATAAAGTCCTCGAGGTTAATGAAGAGAAAACTACGAATAGCCCTACGTCACAATCGTTGTATCTTCTATTCGAAATAGAAATTTAGTCACACAATTTCTTTTATGGTCACAAATGTAATTTAATGTTTATATATATTAAATTTCTTGTAAATAAATTTTAATTACTCGTAGATGAACTCACACAAGTTTATTTCTTTTTTTAAACTCTAAAATGATATTTACCTACCTAAATTATCATTAGAAACAATGTCAACATATTTTATGTATTGAGGATACAAATGGTTCTTAACAAATAATATTAATATTTTTTCTTTGGAAATTTTCTCGAAATGAGCGTCAATCTGAAAGATTGCAAAACAAAAAAAAACAAGATTGGTATGAGTGCGAAATTAAATATAACATAAAACGGGATTAAGCGTTCGTTTCAATGATATTTTCCTTCTATTTGGAGCATTGATAATCTGTAACATTATTAACTTCATAATAAATAATGTAGAACTATTCAGAAATGCTCGAAAAAAGTTCCTTTCGGCATCTATCAAAGTTTTTGATTTCTCTACCTTAAAGCAGTTTTAACGCTCGAATCTTTATCACACCGAACATCTGATTGGTTATCAATATTATAAAAATAAGTTAATGAAAATAATTTGTAAAACAATTTATATAAATAACAATAATGGTAATAACACCGGTAAAAAACGAGCTTTTTAAACATTTTTTTTTTTTTTTAAATCAAATTTCGCACTTTGCGTATCATAATTTTTATACATTAAATTTTAAGAGCAAAAGGGGACGTCTAGTCAAGTTAAATTTATTTAATAATTAATTTTAGTAATTCATTATATTATTTGATATTTGTTAAATTTATCATCTAAAATAAATACGTGTAAATTTTTTTAGTTCAATCATGCATTAGATTTGGCGACTTAGCGAGAAACTTGGCGAAAGTTTAATTCTTTCAAAAATTAGATTTAATCCGTTAATTTTTATTAATTATAATAAAATTATTGTATTGTAATCCAAAATAATCGCGTATAGAATATGTCATCTCAATTGAGCGCTTTAAAATACGAGGAAAAAGCTTTTAAGGTTTTGACCCAGACATACAATGTGAGTTAAAGAAACTCCATTAAAAATCAAATACTTTTGTTGGTTATTCCTTAAGCTTGAAGTACAATTTTCCCCATTAAATAAAACAATAATTTAATTGTGATTGAAAAAAACAAATTTTCAGTTATCAAAAATACATTTAACTCATTTAATATAATAATCGAAAAAAAAAATCCTTGTTTCAGAAAAGCAAAGGGAAAAGTTTGGCTGCAATTTCATTATTATAACTAAAGAAATTTATTTTTGAGTAATTGTTATAATAAATTAAAGGACCATAGTACCCTAAATATGACCAAAATATTAAAAGAGAGCTTATTTTAATTACATGACTTTCCTAAGTATTTACAAAAGCTTTCATATTAGTACCTACATTATTTTGTGAGTTATTTAAATTTTCTTTCACTGAATACTAAGTCATTTCATTGACCTTCAAATTTTTTTATTGCTGTTTCTTAGTTTTATATTTTTTATGACGTTCTTGTACTTAAATGCTAATATATTTTTTGTAATCAATATACAGTTTTAAAAAATTTTCTGGGTATTTTTATAATATGTTTGATAATTCCATGCATTCTGTTCGTGTAATAAGAAATTATATAAATAGCTTTTTTAAATACACATATTTAAAAAAATGGTTTTTTTTATTGTTTTCGTAGTGTCTGATAGAGAAAAAAAAATTTAAACAATAATACTAGAACAATTAAGCCCACGCACATAACTTTAGAAACGTTTCTAACCAATTGAGAAAAAAATTAATCATTTCATATCTTCGACTATACCATCAAGGACATAATTTTTTTAATGCGATGGATATTGCCTTTGAAGATAGTTTTTGCAATCAAGTGATGTCATTCGAGATTATTGTCATTCTAACTTCCGCTCTCAAAAATTTAATTAATTGCTTGAGCTTAAAAAATATAATTTGCGATATAGATATAAAAAATTTTAATGAGGAATTTTGAAAACAATTGTAAGTATGTTTATCTAATGAACAATACGTAATAGAAAATTCCAAAATATAAATTGCAATATCATTTCTTAATGGTTATAAGTTTGATGAGCATTGAAAATCAAAATAACTACGTTTAGAAAAGGAAACATTTAAATAGATAACAAACATTCGTACATTTTATAGACATTTTATTAAAATACTATATAAAAGTAAGAGTTTAGAACTTGCTTTTAATAAATAGTTTCTAAAAGCTGAAATCTAATTATATGTAAATTTCCAAACTTTCGTTAGTAAAACTCCAGGTATTTTTTACTTGATTCACAGACTGTAACAAAAATTCAGCTAAGCTGAAAAATATTTTACATATTATTTTATAATTATTACAGATACATAATATTTTAGGGATGTATAGAAAATTAGATCTAGTAAATTCTGAAACACCATTTTTTATAGAAAAATCTATTTTCTGGTGAACAATCTCTCTTATTTTATCAGATATAGTTTCTATTTTCCAAATAATACAATCAAAAATATATATTCTTCGTAACTATATTGATTGACTTTTATCATTTATTTCCAAAAAAATTCTCTATCGCTTAATATTTTATTGATTCAAAAACATCCTAAAAATTTTGGTGGTTATTCATTTAACTAAAGAAATTTTTTTTAATATTTTCCAAATTTCTTGACACTTTCTTGCTGAAAAATAAAATTTTCAAAACTTCAAACAACACATATGTGTAGCTATTTACAATAATAAAATTTCTTTGTAATTACTCATTATTATTTGTAACAGCATTTCCAAAACTGATTCATTAGAAAATTTAACTTTAAAGAAAACAATACTGTGACGGCATCCAATTACACGTCTCACCTGTCATCTTAAAGTTTAATCCCAAGTTCTAAGTTTCAACTTTCATTCAAGCAGAAATCAATTAATTAAAATAGTCAATTATAGCCAAAATATCTTTAACAACTCTTCTTTTGAGGGGGTGATCTTCCCAGTTTCGCATTACTCCTCCGCGAGTTCTAACAAGTTCTATAATCCATCAAAGAATGCACTTACCCAAATAAGATGCGAGTACCTCCTGTAACATCACACAACGTTTAGTCCTATTCTGACCAAATCTGCTTTACACGCCAGAATACTTTCGGGCACATCACACTAATATTCTTCTTTTTACCAGAACCTCAATTCTCAAGTCATATCTCAGTCACTTTTATACAAATTGATATCTGTTAATTCCACTTCCGAAGTTTACTTAATTTGTATCACATTCCATTTGATTAGGAAGGAGGTGGGAATGTAAATTTAAAATCAGAAAGAAACCACAGATGTTAGTTGAAGTGAAATAAATCGTGACTAGCCTATTTTACAATACAATAAAGGCGAACGAATGCTACAAATGTGAAAGGTTGAGATTAATTTCATACAATATTTGATTACCACCTGAATCCAATCATACTTTTTTCACAATCCATTTCCTAAAATCCATTTACTGAAATTTATTTCGTTGAATGATTCGACATTCTTAGAATGTAAAATATTTTCTTCGTCGAAATATTTTTCATTTATTTTTCTGTTAACAATTCATAGCAATTAATTATTAAAATACAGTTTTAGTCGCGTGTTCTTAATATCAAATCTTAAGTATGTCTTAAAAATATTAATACTATTTTTGTCTGGTCGAATACCAATCCTAATATTGTCATGTCGGTACATACCGATAATAACTTACCTACTTTAAACAGAAAGCCTCCCATGTAAGATGGGCGGCGAATAAAATCTTGAATAATGAGACAATTTCTCGAAAACGAAGGTTCGATAATTTTGCTAATTAGTTACCGAGATAGTCTCTTCCATTTAAAGTGACCTGTTTTAAATGCTGAATACATACATGAGACTTCTAATCCTTTGAACGCATTGCATCATGAGTAAAATAAACGAAGAAGTGTAATAGAGACTTTTTGAAGAGCTTGATATAATTTTGAAAACTGATTACTAGAAATTCTTTGTTTACTGATGATTTGAGGGAGAATGAAGGTTATTTTAAAGCTCAATACATGGTAATGGTAAATGAATTTAACTGATTGCTTATGAACGTCGCTCTGAGAAGTAATCAGAGGGCTATTAGCAAAAGTTCTTGTAATTATAAACCTCTATCAAGTGACGAGGAAGACACCTGGAATGGAACCTCCCTCTCCAAACTTCCACAGCATGACCACGAGAGAAATTGAGATTTCGACCAGATTTATTATGCATCAGTCCCGCTACTCATCATGAAGGGAGGCATTTCAAAAGAAGGAAGTTTTTCTTACCTTTCAGACAGGCGGCTTTCAAAATCGGTTCCTGATTAAATCCAAAACTCATTTATTGCGCATACTTGTTTAACATCACTAATTTTGTTTATTTCTATGATGTTAAAAAACAATTGATACTATATAATAAAATATTTTCACTATAACATTTCATTACTTTCTACGTCTGACAATCTTCCAGGAAGGCAGCAATCTACCTCTTTGATCTAGAGAGAGTTTAGCTTGGAACGTAGCTCCCTCTAATCTCCCGAGTTTCGTCAGCGTGTCTTTTGGTATCGAACCCACTATTCGACGAAAACAATGGCAAATGTGAATCTGAGATCATGACCATTAGGTAACCGTGACCAGAACATTAAAAGAAAGAGCTAAAAGAATTTTAAGAGGAACAGTGAAGTGAACAATTACTAATTAATTACAAAGCACTTGATAGTTTTTTTCATTCATGTGACCTTAAAAAATTTCTAATCGATGATTCAGTTGGTAGTTCAGCTAAATAAAATTATGAATAATGTAACAGTTCTTATATCCATTCACACGAAAATGTTGCTTATAGTGGAACTCTGTCTATTTATTTTCTTTCTCTGCTTTAAAATTGTGTAATAATTGTTGTCCGTCTATATCTTAAACTAAAAAATAAATTATTATTCAAGTGAATTTTTTTCAATTGTAATATAAAAATTTATAATAAATAATCTACATTATCTCTCCATTTAGTTCCAATCTCTAAATTTAATGCAAAACGTCATATTTTAAAAATTTTGTCAAATATACGAGTTTAAAGTTAGTACGTTAGAGAAAGAATTCATAAAATTTGGAATCGATAACGATAGTATATAGTTTATAATATTCTGATAAAATTATATGCGCACAGTACACAAAATAAATTTTTACTTTTCCTCAATTTAAATTGAGTTTAGAGGTAGCCCGATAGAAATTTCCAAAAATTATGAATCAGCGACCGATGATTATTACAAAGCTCTCACACACAAAGACGCACTTAACTATTATCGCATTTTGTTCTTCTCCTACCACTAATTTATAAGTTTCTTGGTTATTAAATGACTTATTATTTTTTTTCAAATATTATTGCTCAAAAGCAATAATATGTGAAAAAAGACCCAGACAAATCCTCTCTGATTCTCATAACCCCCATAATCGAGATTTAACCTTTAATTCAATTTAATATCAACTTTTAAATAAAAATATATGCAACACTTGCCAACAACAAGGGCAGCCAATAGCAGCAGTATAAGTGTACATCCTCTCTCGACCAATAGGAATGCGCCACCTCATTTTCCTTCTCAAGAACTTCACTTTTCAAACAACAGCATCCAGCATCTTTTAAAGTCTCTTATAGCCACTAAGAATCACTAGTGTCTCCGTGACTTTTTTCAAGAAAATAAAAAAACTTCTACTTCCCAATTTTACTCAAAGTTCTTATCAGCATCCAGAAAACAACGTAGAAGAATGTAATTCCCATTTTCACCCAAAAGAACATTTATTTTACAGGATTCGGGCTAGAAGAGCGCTCCACGCTCTAGGCGCCCGCAGAAATCAACGTCAACGTCAATAATATTTGAAAAATAAATAAATTCATTTTCAGCGGTACTTGCTCTAGGTGTTCTTATAAGTTGAGACTAAAATTATTAAATCTTTTTCGGTTAACATTGTTCATTAATATAAAAAGATTTTGTCCAGTTTTTTGATGCTTCAGTTTATTGAAATTCGTCAGTTTTTTGAGCAGAATCTATTTTTATATACTTAATACCTCAAATAATAACCTCCAACATTGGCATCGCATGACAAACATTCATTTTATTTCTTAAAAGCTCGGGTAGCAATTCGATGACTTTGATTTTAAGTAAAGTAAAGATTTCAGATGAGCAGTCTATGTTACAATGAATAATAAATAAATAATCGTAATTGGTAATGCTGGTTTCATTTAACATACACTAATCTATTTCTAATTTTTTTTTAAAGTAAGTTCTCGATATAAGGAGAAATAATGAAACTTAATATTAATTAGCGTAATGTAAGCGTATTTCCAAGGCCCAGACTTCGTAAAAACAATTACTATCAAGAAAAAAAAATCTTCATCTAATTTTTGATATTTTTTTAAAATTTTACCAGCAAAATAACCAATAATGCGAAAAAGTTACCAATGACAACGAAAAAATAAAGTCAGACGATTATGCTACACAAATCAATCATTACATTATATGTTAAAATAATATCAAAAGTACACATTATTCAAGAAGACAATAATATTCTGTCCGGAAGGCAGACTATTAATATTATGAGTATGTAAATAAATTGTCTTCAAATTATTCTCAAATACCTTCGAAGGAATTTAAAGAAAAAAGAAAAAAACTTGACATTATTACTATATTTTTTTAAAATTTATTATAAATCGTCATTAAAAAAATTTTAAACAGTAAAATTTAAAAACATTTAAATTATTTCTAAGTTGTATGCATAATATATTTTTAATAGAATGGCGAAACTAAATTTAGTTATTTATGCTTCTCAAATTCTTACGAAGCAAGATGCGGAAGTAGAGAGGCTGTAATTCAACACAACATTGCAATACGTCACGAGAGAGATCAAGAAGTTTTTTCACTTAATGAAAAAAAAATCTTATTCTGTGAATGTTATATATACAGAATTCATAAGAAAATAAACCTTTAAAGTTTTCTCTTCTCGGATCTTGTTTCACTATTTTGAGTATAAGCAAAAAAAAAAAAAAAAAAAAACACTTTAGGAAATCTTATAAAGTAAAATTTTAATTCATTGTGACGTTGAACGAAAAGTAAAAACAAAATTAAATTATGGAATGAAATGTGGTTATTAAATAACGATACTGACGGTGTAAAACATTTTATTTTGATTTCAAACCTGTTTACTTATCAACACCTTCAATGTACACCCTTCCTCTAATCCTATAACATTCCATGCGAATCTTACATTTTTCGAAACAGTGCTGGGAGTCTTCTTCTGTCAGCTTTTTCAGGAAGTTTGTCGCTTTCTTTTTCACGGCTTGGACGGAATCCAGTCTTTTTTCCTTTTTGTTGCAGATTTCACCTTAGGAAACAGATAGAATTCACATAGCTCAAGATCCGGCGAATACGGCATATGGTCGAATACTGGGATATTGTACTTGGCTAGAAACCTCCTGTCAGACAATGCAAATTGTATTGTCCTTCCACAATTGGGGAAGTTTCTTCCTTATTCTTTCACGGAGTTCAGGAAGAACACGTAGGTAGAAATGTTGATTAATAATTTGACCATCAGGAACGCAATGAAGATACAAATTCCTATGAATATCAGGGGAATAAACAATTATCATAGCTTAGAATTTCGATTTACTCTTTCGAACTTTTTTGGCTCTCTCGGTAAAGATGGGTTCTTTCAGAGCATGGATTGGCCCTTCTTTTCTGGATCATAATTAAAAATCCATGATTCACCATCTTTTCCAATAAGTTTGGATCATTTTCAAAGGCATTCAAAGTGTCAGTATAAACATTTTGCGAATTTCTTGTTGTTAAAACAAGTTAATTTTAGGTGCCATTTTGCCACACATTTTTTGCACGTTAAAATTGTTACAAAAAATTATCCAAACGGATTCTATGTCAGTTCTTACAGTCTCAGCAATTGCACGAATACTTAGCCGACGGTCAAATCAAACCAGATTACCAATTTTTTTCGATATTGTCATTTATTTTTGACTTGAAAGGGTAACCTGGGTGTGAATAATATTCAACGTCTGTTCGGCAATCTTCAAAAAACATGTTAAACTACTTAAAAACAAGTGCACGCAATACACATTCATTGCTATACACTTCTTTCAATAAATTATAATTTTCAGTAGAGGTATTTCCATGTTTTATTGACATTTTACAACAATTCGTAGTTGTATTGTCACATTTCTCATTTACATTTATTATTTAACAAAAAAAAATAACTAAGGCGAACGAAGACTACGGCTGTACGGATTTGTTTGCAGAAGTGAGAGGCACTGAATTCGAAAGAGAAGGCTTCACGCGAAACAACTGTCGGTCACTGGCGTTTGGCGCATGCGTACTTCTTACGTAGCAGCATCAGTCTCGTGATTTAATACCCACACCTCAAAAACTGTAAATTATAATACATAAAATAATCTTAACTGAAATGTTCATTTTTTTTTGTTTGAGGTTTTTGAGACTTCCATTCAACATAACTTCATTTTATCAATCACTTTAAAACCTTTCATAAAAAGCAAAAAGATTTTTGTTTAAAATCTATGTTCAAATATTTTTTAAGATTCAGAAAATACTAAAAGTTAGCAATGAAAATAAATATTGTTTTAAAAGGAAAAGACGTAAAGTTGTTTTATCTTTTATATTTCTTCTCCAATGTAGAAACTTTTCAGAAATCGATCAAGTAAATCTCTTTTATTTAAAGTTTCAATTCAATTCTGTGTTAGTAAACTCTCCTTTTTTAGAAATTCCAATTTCTAATAAATTAAGTTTTCCTTTTTCAACTTTAGATGTAATGGCATGTTAAAACTTGAAACAAAAAATGGAATTTGAGTAGTAATAAAATGATATTAAAATTTGAAAAAAAAAATTTTTTTTCAAGCAACTGAGTTTTTTTGGGGTGTATTTTAACTTAAATAAAAGTATTTTTCAAATAGGAATTTTGATTTTTATGTTTTCGAGTAATGTATTTCTTTTTATTTTAATAATTATCTTGTTTCCCAGATTTCTTTTTTTTTTATTGAATTAATGAAAAAATTTATTTTGAATTTCACTTTTGGAGATTTACTTTTGAATTGTTAATAAACAATATCCTTTTCTAGTATCAAATTTCTTCTTTTTTATAAAGTTACTGTAAGGAAAACAAAATAAAAGAGAAAAACGTTTCTAAACATTTTTTTTTTCCTTACGTTATTACTCGATTACATAAAACCATCATTAAAATAAACTTCTTTTTATTTATTTAGAATTTTCAAAATGAAATCTATTTTTAGTTTCTTTACTTTTCATTTTAATATGTGATACATTATTTACAAATTTTTATTTTGATTAGCACTAATGTTCTTTATATTATTTCAGGCCAAAGTTATTCATTTTTAGAAACACTAATTTTATTAATTTCCTTAGAATTTATTAAACTGGTTGAGTCATATTCTAGTTTTCAATGCATTTTGTGAGATATAATATATTCCTGAATATTCCCACAAACAAACATTTTGATTTTTATGGGACTTAAATATACCAAAATCAAATTCTACTAGGATATATTTTTATATCAACATGAACCTTAGAAAAAAGATGGATTGAAATAAAAAAAAAAATGAATATAACTCGCGATGTTATACCACGAGTAAAAACAA
Organism: Nephila pilipes; assembly: GCA_019974015.1. Taxonomy (NCBI): domain Eukaryota; kingdom Metazoa; phylum Arthropoda; class Arachnida; order Araneae; family Nephilidae; genus Nephila; species Nephila pilipes. Next base: position 16,800 of record BMAW01024483.1, read on the forward strand.
GAAACAAAATAAAGTATTGGCGATCAATATGAATATTTCAAGTAACCCTGAAAAAATAAATTTAATTTTAAAGATTAGTTTTTTTTATCTTCTCAATAAATTCCTATTTTTAAGGGTTTAAATATGCTGTTACTTGGAATTTACTTAAATAGTAAATTCCAATAATTAGAACGCAAATTAAACCATTTTATATCCCTTTGATAATCAATAAAATTATCAAATGTAGAAACATTGATACCGGTTGTCAAACACTTTTTCATCATCTTTTTAAAATCACGACTGAGAAAGAATTGTTTTAAAAATTTTATATATGCTTAAATATACTTTAAATACAATGCTAATCTCATACATACATATATATATATATATATATATATATATATATATATATATTAGTTCTTATTCAATTTAGTCCTTATTTCACATTGTATAAATATGTTCTCTACGCATAATTGCTAAATAGCAATTTTTCAATTCATTTTAATAACAATAAATGAAAAATGTTTGTGGTAATATACAGACTTTTATAAAAGGCCGAACAAAATATGCAGAATGTTTTATAATCGCAACAAATCCAGTTATTTAACATAAAAATGTACGAATATATGGGTGTGTAATGAACTACAAGCCGAATATTTTATATCATGTTTCAGAACTTTTAAATCTTGAGTAAAGGAGTAGACTTCATCTGTATTTATTGCTTATTCTCTGCTTTCTGCAATACGATGGATGCTTAAAAAATAAGAGTATTGAGCCTCTAATGTTTTCTTTTGTCTGCACTGCTTCAAGGTCAAACTCTTAGGAGTAGAATAGGAGCTCTTTTGCCTCAGTCGGTCGAAAATTCTTGCTGTATTTTCAGGATAATATAAGTGTCTCGATTCCGCATTAAGCCAACTGCGAGTTGAAGAGGGTTATACAGTTTCTTCCCGTAAAAGGAAACGAGCCGTTCTAAAATTTAAAGGGAATAAGAATTGTTTTTTGCTTGGTGTCTAGAATTGTACTTATATGTACAAGTGGTGTCGAGAGTGTAAGGCAGAAAAAAATTAATAGGATGAAGTAATTACAGCCGAATGGCACTGAGATACTGAAGAAAAGAATGAGAATATGAATGATGGGTGTGTGCGTTAGTTTCCAAGACATCACCGCACAGTCAACACCATAAAGCAACTCTTAAACTCATTAGGTTGGGACATATTATTTACCCCTTTCACAACTCTGATGGTGAGCCTTCAGAGTTTCATCTTTCTTCTTTTCTGATGTTCTTTATGGTTTTAATAGGGTAAAAGTTTTCAACCATCGATGACGTCCAAAGGGGCCCAAAAGATGGAAGACTTTTTTTTTCAGAGGCTTAAGAAATTTTATCTCTTGGCTTATAAAGTGCTTTATGAAAGAAGACGACTAGGTCAAAAAAAAGTGCCCGAAGCCCGACTAAAATCAGCTACAACATGGAAATAAAAGTATTTCGGCCATGTATAGAATGTTTCATTAATGTTGAACAAACGCTTAAGTAAATTCATTTTAATAGCCGACAGGATAGTTACTGGTGGAAACCTGAAGTTAAAATTTTTTAATATATGAGACAGAGAGAGAGTGTGTGAACTAACATTCTAAATATTATTCCTGATTATAAAAGTCGACATTCCCCATGCGAAACGGCGAATGGATTTCAAGGAGTGGCCTTCAACTTAAGTAATATCTGAAAACGCATCGATAAAAAAAAATGGTTATTTTCAATTATCTCTTACAGAAAGTGAGTTCCCAAGGACCTTGAAGTTTTCTACCAATTAGATGTTGATAATCTAGCTGTGAAAAAAAAAAAAACTGCACTTTTCGAACTGCAGTTTCTTCCCATGAAATTACCAACAACAAAGAAAGATTTATGTTTATTCATCTTGGAATGCTTACAGCTCATTACAAGTGCTTTAAAAAGGACTTTACTAAATTGGATACAAATTTTAAAATTATTCATCTAAAATTCTGATATTCGACACTCGTGGTAAAAGAAAATATTCTTAATCTTCATGAATATAAGAATTTGACATACTTTGAAATTTAATTAAATGGTTTGAATGTTTTTAAAAAATATAAGATCAAATGTTGTGTGCATTATGGAAGTTTTGGAATTATTCTGTTTTAAAAGTGTGTGGCTTCTAAAAGTTTGTAACATTGGGCTATTCGCGGTTTCTCTTCACTAACCTTGGGGATTTTTAATTGAGATTGATTGCTTTCGCTAAACAACCTTTGCCCAACCAAAAATGAAACGTGATACGTAAAGTTATTATGTAAAGCAGTTAGAAATGAAGTGAAGTGGTTGAGTTAGGAAATATATAAACTCCAACTGAAAGTAGAAAGTGCGGCTAAATGAGAGGCTGAAGGAGCAGAGTGGCTGAAAGAGAGGCTGAAGGAGTAGAGAGGTTGAAAGAGAGAGGTTGTGGGAGAAGTGAAGTTGAAGTGATAGATAAGAGGAAGGAGGAAATAGAGATTGAAATAGAGGTTCGAGTAAATATTGTTGTTAGAAGTATATTTTCTACTGTTTTCAACAGTTGATCCAGAGTCTGAGTAGCAGTCGAGGAAGGATTAGTGGTAAGAGTCTGTTAGATTACTATTGGTGATTTAATTTGATGCTAATAGAAATATTACCCGGGAGAGCATAAGGAGTTGTTGTCATAGTAAATATAAGTTAATAAATTACTTAAAGATTGTTTTAGTGTCCCTTTAATTATTTGTGTCGTAGTGTTTAATAATCAAATCTAGTGATGACACAAGATGGCGCCCGGGTCAGGCGGGCGTCACAAGTTTTTAACTATTAAAAATTATGTTATACGATACATAAGTGAAGCTATTTTGAAATTAGTTCTAAATTGATTTTAAGGATTGTGCAATAAGTGAAGAATAATAACATTTTATTTTATGCGTGTGGTAAAAGAAAAAGTGTGCTTATTTTTAATATTTCAGAATATTTTTAGTGAAGCATTTTTTGAAAATATAAATTGAAATCTTATTATTGTTACAAAGGTTGGTTGGTTGGTTAAATTTATGGCACTGAATCCTCTTGGGTTTTAAAATTTAATAAATATGATTTTTTTAAATTTAATTAATATGTTTTTTTTAATTTAATTAATATGAATTTTTAATTTAATTAATTTGTATTTTTTAATTTAATTAATATGTGTAAAACCAATTTTAAAAAAAAACTTTCTTTTCCATGTCTGTTGACATTCCTGTACCATGTAGAAGTACAAAGGTAAACAAGCCTGAAAAATAATGTGTGTTATATAATTGAATATGATTAAATTTTAATATTTGTGTTTTATTAATAAAATAATAATCACTATGTTTATTTAGATATGTGTGGTGGATATTTTAAAATGATATTATAAGAAATATTTTTGATTTCACATACATTAAATTTGAAGCGAATGTTCACTAATTTGATTTGAATGAATACTATATTGATTTGAAATTATCATTATTTAGTTTTGAAGTGAATATGAACATTGTTTTGAAGTGAATAATTGCTGAGATATATTTAGGATTTTATATACATTTGATTTGAATATTATATATCGTGGTTTTACATTACTTAATTGAGAAATGATAAATAATATATTGATTTGAATGAATTTTTTACACTGAAATAAGAAGAAATGTTATTTACTTTTTGAAATGAATATTATATGGTTTTAAAATGAAAGTCAACAATGTGTTTTATGTATTGAAAGAAAAAGAAAAAAATTTGAATGTTTAATTATCATTAATACTTTTTAAATTTTAAAAGATGCTTTTTTAAAGGAATGTATGTCTAGATTAGATGATTTCTATAGATGAAGGTATTAGTTTTAAAGGAAGGTGTATAATTAATTTAAATACTGAATAATAATATAAATAAGAGTGACACAACTTTGACAATCATCGCCACATGTCAATTAGACTCTTCAAATGTCAAAGTAGGGAATAGACATATAATTTCAAATTATACGAGTATATTTAATAGATTCGAATCTAATATGAAGCTATAATAGATATGTTGAAAAATGAATGTTAAGATAAGGAAATTGGTTTTCAAAAAATATCTGAGTTAGATAAACTAGCTAAAAGGTTTTCCAATAAACTCAGTGCGTTCAATAAAATAACTCGATATTATTTTGTTAAAAATTTCAATAAAATATAATTTTTATATCAACCCTTTGTCGATTAAAATATCTTTTTATTTTTAATCTAATCATTTTTTAAAAGTTAAAACGCCATCTCCATGAAATTATTTCATTTTTTATTGAATAGCTTTTCATAGAATATTTATATTTAGGAGTACGTATTATAAACTGAAAAACGTTTTCATTTGAAAAATATAGTATGAACACCCTTTTATCATTATCAATAAAAAATATTGAATTCAGTCAATTCTTCAGTCAGTTAGAATTTTTTGTGTGTGAGTGTTTGTTGAGGAATTTGGAACTTTTCTGAATTGATCTTTTTATTATATTCAGTTTCCTAAAAGGGATTTTTTTTTATTTTATAATTAAAACACTTTCCCAAACTTACATTTACTTCAAAAAGTCACGTTAGTTTAAAACTCTGTTTTATACTAAATCATAAAAAGAATTATGTACAAGAGTTTGCAAACATAAAAATAAAAACATTTCATAGTAAAAAAAAGTATTGGAACTGTTTCTGTTTTTTTAAAAAAATATAGTTGAGCCTTTATATATCCACTTAAGGCTTCCTGGTAAAAATATCGATGCATACAAATTTCTATACAGAGAAATATACATTGAAAGAACTCATCAATTTCTGTATAAAACAATTTTTTTTATTATTATTTTTAGGGATAAAGATATTTTAAAACGTAGAACTGTCAACAAAACTCTTACCTATTTCTGAACAAAATAGATCCTAATGTATTTTTGCTGACGCCGTTGTAATGTATTTGAGCATAATAATTTGCTGACGCCGTTTCAAAGTAATGATCACTTTTATTTAGAGACGTAGAAATTTCTTCAAGGATGTTCGGAATAAATCTCAATTATTTTGGAATGTTTTTATTTCTTATTTTCTCGGAGGTGTTTCAAATAATTCATTTTTTTTTCCTTTATTAAATCAGTCATCCAATATGTCTTGATAAGTGGGAAAATCAGAAGCAATAAATTTCTAGAGAACAAGTAAAAATTGCACGAGTTCGAAAATTTCTCGATACTTATTAATTTTATTCGATATAAAGAAATTGGATTATCAGTGAAAATTCCTATTTACTGCAAAAGCAGTTTCTCTATATTGAATGAAATTACTATGTATCGAGAAATTTCAAATAAAGATTGATATATAGAAGAGTTTGATACATAGAAATTCGAAAAATAGAAATACGGCTGTAAATTTCAAATAAATATTTTTCACCTATGTTAAGGATAAAATTCAGAATGGTGTGAAATGTTTCATTTAATGTTTTTTTGTGAGTAGAAATTTTATTAAAAAATTATTTTAATTCTCTAATCACAAGGGTTCTAATGAATATACATTAAAAAAGTGGCAAAAAAGTTTAATATTTAAAGGTTTATTAGTATCTAGTTTAATTTTGTGTATGATATAAAAAAATAGTTACTGAGATTTTTTTACAAAGATCAAGCAATATATTAGGTATTTAACAATTTGTGTCATTTGTACCCCTAACATGAGTAACATAGTGGTCTTTTGACTTTATTTTACTTGATTTCTTAAAATTTTTCGCTCTCACATTTAGATCAGTTTCTTGCAAGAACGCACTAAATAAACACTTGAAGAGTGTTTATTTATTATTTTACAATAAAAAGCAAAGCAATGAATGCAAAGTGAAGCAATTACTCTACCAAAATGCGCTTTCAGATATTTTTAAGCAATTTATTTCCATCATTTGGAAATATTTTCAAAAGAATGTGTATCTATTATAGCGATGGAATTTCTATTTTAAGGAATGCGTCTTGAAATACTTTAGATTTTTAAAAAAAAATTCAAAATTTAATTATTATTTTCACAAAATTCAGGATGATTTCAAGATGTGAACTTTTAGAATGATATAAAAAATCTTTTTTGTAAGAAGATAAAATTTGAAATGTTATCAGTTATTAATATTTAACTTTCATCTAAAAAGAAAAAAAATATTGCAAGTCAAATATAACTTTAATGTGAAAGGAAATATATAGACAGTAAAATTAATATTTATTATGATTTCACAACGTTATATGAGCATAAATTATCGGCATGTAAAATTCGAAAAATATAGTAACTTTTAAAGAACAAAGAAGAAGAACAAACACTTAATAAAATTAAATGCGTTTCGTTTATCCTAATTTTAATTGTCAAACTAAAAAATATCAATTAGACATTTGATGACCAATATTTTTTGATAAATAGATGTTTCTGTGCTAATTTTCACTTCAATTACAACGCCTGCTTACAAACCACTTTCTACTCGTAAAAGTAATTCCCTACTATTTCTTTTTCAAATTTTCATATATTTATTATTTTAATAACATATTTTAATATTTAACTTTCTGAATCATTTTATATGTTTCAAACATCTATCATAGTTTTATGAAACAGTAACCGAAATGTTTTCTTCAACATGTTTTCGTAATTTTAGTCTTTGCTATGACTTACAGAAGGGTTGGTAAGCATTCATGCTTAATTTTTTTTCTTTAGCCAGAATTCATTTTTATTTCATTATTGTGAGTATATGTATTTCCTTCATTCACAATCGGTAAAAATAAATGTCTTCCCCTTTTGTAACAAAATATGTATTTCATTCAAATAAATTTATTTTTAATTTGACCTCAATTTAACTCAGAAATATCGACAAAAATATAGTGTTAAATCTATAACAAAATAATTCATTATTTAGGAAATGAATGATGTACAAAATTCAAATGATATTAGTGATATTCAGATTTTTATGTTTCATTATTTCTATAAAATGCAGACGACATTTGTTTAAAAATGAATAATATTGCATTAAGTCTGATTTTTCTACCTTCTTTCTTTTTCTGCATTAAGTCTGAAAAGTTATTTTGTAGGATATTTATTTTTGGAGCCAGTTGTTAGAAAAAAAAGAAAAAAAATAAAGTGATGATGTATAGAAATTTTTGTGAGTTTTTTAGAGTGATTTTAGTACTAAGTTATCTTTTGTAACAAAAACATTATTTCAAATTATTTGTTCCGCAAGAGAAATTCTATTTTTTGAAAGTTAATTACAAAAGTAAACTTTTCTTTGACAACCAATCGAGGATTATTCATACAATTTCAATAGAAAATGTTAAAAGTATTATAATTTTTAAGTATTATAATTGCACTATTAGCTCATTTTTTTAGTAAACATTCGTTTCACTAAATGATGTGTCATTGTTTTTTTAATACCATTTGAAAAACAATTGGTTTGAATTAACATGTCGAATATGTGTATTAATTATTCGGTTACAATATTGTCAGTTTTTTCTTTCTAATCAATTTTTATCTTTCTCTATTTTGTATTTGTCAAGCCACATTCCATGTTAAGCATATGAATTAAATAAAATTTTCATAACGTAAAATCAATTTTCATTACAAATCAATTTCCTTAATGTTTCTGTTTCAAAGACACGATATTTAAATTTCATAAAAACAATATTTAATACCTTTTCTCTTCTTTCATCATGCATTTGTTTATGAAGAATAGTTATCTACAGATTACCTAAATATAGTTTCTGATCACGGCTCTTAAAGCTGCTTATAACTTACTAAATAGTTGATACATACTGTCAATTAATAACGTACTTTTATCAGAAAGGCGTTGCATGTATTTCCTCTTACTAGAGGCGATGAGAAGAATCTTTCATAATGGACAGTTTCTAGGGGATCTAGGATCGATATTTTGGCTAATTAGTCACGGTTTGCCTCTTTCATTTAAGTCGGTCCCTTTCATAAAATGCCAAAAGCTTAGACTATTTATAATTCGCCTAAGTTCAGTAAATTCTCATAAGTTCGGTAATTCGAAAGGTTCGGATAATTATCTGAACTTTAAAGGCAACGCCACTAGAGTACGATGAACAAAGACGTGAATTACATGCTATTCGAGCAGCTAAATAGAGTTTGAAAAATGATCTGGTCTTGAAAATGAAGTTTCTTTGTTTTTCATTAGTTTTGAATGGGGGAATAAATAGCCTTTAAAGTATGTATAACATAGAAAATTTTACTCATTCCGTATCGAAATGATTAGCCTATTTTCATAAGCTATTTTAAACTAAACTGTTGTTTCATTTGAAGGCTGCGTGGTAACCTTAAATTGACAAAAATATCGAAAATATTTTTTGGCGTGTTTCGTTGGGTAATGTATTTGGGAAATTTGTTCCTAAATTCCAAAACTGATATCCAATTAGCTTTTAAGATATTATAATTTTTTCTGATTGTTGTCAGTCTCAAAATTTAAAACCTGAGGGAACGTGGTTAGTTTCGGTTTCATTTTGGAACAGTCTTTTATTCTTAAAATTGATTAAATAAAAATATTTTTTATAGTTCTATTCCTCTACTGAAATGGTTATCAATTTTAAATTTCTCTAACAAAATCGTTTTTGTTTCTTTACGTGTTGTATTCTTTTTTTTTTTTTTTTTTTTCTCATTGTTAATAAACCAACATTAATAAAATGGACTTTCACAAATTCAATATTTGTTTTTACAGAAAGTTAATATAACTTAAAATTTTTGCAATGTATTGGTTTTTCTCCGTTAAGAAATACCTTTTTTCAATAAATCAATTCATTTACTGAGATGGTTATCAATTTTGATTATCACTGCTAAAATCGTTGGTCGCGGTAGCTTAGTGATCATGGTCGCAGACTCGCGACCTGCGGTTATAGTCGAGTCGTAGGTTCGAGCCTTCATGCCACAAAAGGCAGGGGCTGATGCACATCGAGGCTCGAAGTCCTCCTAAAGGTATGGTTTCGAAGTTAGGAGAGGGAGGTATTACCTCAGATGTCGTCTTCGGCAATTAATCGAGGTTCAAAATTACGAGGCCTATCGCCAATAGCCCTCGAATTGCATTTAGTGCGACGTTAATAACACCAACCAACAAAAACCGTTTATGCTTTGCATTCTTTTTTGATTTCTCATTGTTAAGGGGGTCACTTCACGCAGCCTTTTCCCTATCTCCATAATGTTAAAAATGACCAATTTTAAGGAACATTTTTTAAAAATTGACTGGTTGTAGAGTTATCAATTTTTTTGTGTTCATTTATTGAATAGTTATTATTATTTTAATGAGAGCTTTTTTTGAAATTTCAATTAGTTTTTTTAAAAAAAATTATTATGTGGATTAACACGTGAAAATTTAAAAAACCATGAAAATTTGTGTACATTTCAACCTCTAAATTTTTTTGAAAACTTTTTTTAACAAAAGCTCTCATTAAAATATTTCTTTATGTACTAGTAATACATGCACCAAGTTTCAAAGCTATAAGATGAGTAGATTTTTTAAAAATGTTCCTTTTTGTGTTGAAATTTACAGTTTTGAGATAATGCAATTTAAAGTACAAACTTCCCATTCACTAATAGGTATCAACACCAAAGCTTGAATTGCTTGGGTCATCTGCTAGATCATCTTCTTGTCTACATTTTAATAGTCTGTTTTTAATTCTAGCTTTATTGGTTCTTTGTAAAACTGCCTTTTTTGCTTTCTTTATGTGAACATGATCTGCTTCTTGTAATGCTCGACATGTATAAAATCCAAGTTGAACATTTAATAAACTTAAAACTTTTAATTTTGTAATGAATCCTTGATTAAATAGATATTGCTTCATACTTTCCAGCTTTTAATGTTCCTAATTCTACATATACATTTATTAGGATTATGTACCAGATGATGCTATTTAAATTTTGAATTTTGCCAAGTAGGCATCTAGAGAGTAGTTCAGGACTTGAAAAATCTCTAACTATTGTTTAATACAATTTATAATAACATCAGGTAAGTTATGTTTGTGTTTATATTGTTTTCCTTTAATTATGGCCCTATTATATGCACACCACTTGTCGTCACCAGTGGGGCAAAGACTAAAATACTGAGTGTATCGCAGCTTGTGCAATGATTCTGGGTGATTGAAGATCCAGAGTGTCCCTTCAACTTCCAGTTCTCCACTATTTCCAAAGAAATTAGCGAAATACTTCTCTCTGTGTGCATTTCCATTCCTCAAATTGCACGAATATCTGTAAAATACTTCGGCATCAATACCCTTTCCAGTTTCGACACAAAATGTTGTCACGACACCATTTAGTGAAACAAGCCCCCCCCCTTTTGCCAGCCGCCATCAATAGCCACAGGTACATTTGGACTTCCATCACTATTAAATATTTTTTAGCAGATATTACCATAGAATCTTTTGCGACTTCCTCTATCGCATCATTTAATTATAACTCATAAAAGCGCTTAGTAATGGGAGGTAAATTCATCACTCCGCAAAACCCTTTCGCAGCAGCATACCCTTTGCAAATTGATCTCATAGCATATGAAAGTCTCGTATTAACTTCATGCACATTAGTATATCCTTTATTAGTTAAACTCTGAGTGACTCTAGTATTAAGGACTGGTTGTTTGAAACCACAACTTTCACTACATATAAATAGTTCTGTAGCCAAACCTTGGTTTTGATGACCAAAATTAATATGGATACCATGTTTCTTGCATTTTATGCATAACACACATAATTTTAAGCAATAAGAAAACAGAGAAATGTCAATTATTTCCTTAAATTTATCAGAAGAATATAAAAAAACTTCCTACTCACCAGCATACATACATAACATTGACACTTACCATACCAGCATACTTACCATATTTATAAACATTTTTGAGCTTATATAACTTTAAAAGAACTTTTATTTAATAAACAAACATCTCTCTCAAACTTCTATTTCTTAAATGTTTCAGCATTAAACTGAGACATAATGAAAAACATAAATGAAAAAAGTTTTCGAAAAGAACAGATTGTCTACATTAGGCGAGTCTAAAATACCACGTTGCATTCGATAACAAACGTTGAAATGTAAACAAACTGCTATTACTATTCACTTCAATTCTTTCCTCAACAAGTTGCTGATCGATGAAAATTGTTTTCATGAATTTAAAATAATTTGATTAGGCTGGAAAGAAGCATGTATAAAATGTTTTGGTTTGAAAGGGGGCGTGGCCAATCAGCTGTTTTGGGTTTTTACAGATGTAAACAACTTTTTAAAAAAATATTTAAAATACTTTTAATTTAGCTAGAACAAAAATTTAAATTGCATTCGACGCAGAAAGATTTGTAATTTCTCTTTCAAAAAAAATTGAAAAATCGATTTTTTGACCGATTTGCGTGAAGTGACCCCCTTAATAAAGTAACATTAATAAAAAGGACTTTTATAAGGTTTGTTTTACACAAAGTTTATGAAACAAAGGAACTTTGCAGTTTGTTAGTTTTTCCTGATTAGAAAATGTCTTGGTATAAATGTTCTCGGATTGCTAAGAGATGTAACACTTCGAAAAGATGAAACTCTAGTGAAAATAATATTTATGAAAATCAGTCCTTCTGCAGATACTACTATTAAACTTCAGAATACAAGTGTATACAATAAATGTATCTCGGATAAAATTGAAAATTTCCTTGGTGTACCAAACTACATTACATAGCATACTTAAAATTTAAGTAATTACAATACAAGGTCTCTATGGAATCATGTGGTTGTGAATTTTTTTTAAAAAAAACTTTTTTTCCGGCTATATTATTAATTTATCTGATATTATGAATTATCTGACACTATTCACTAATTTTAAGGAGTAAGTGCAATCAATTAAATACAATCAGATATTTGATTGTAGTAAGTATTTAGTTTACTTTCATTTTATACATGGTAGATGGTATTTAATTTTTAAAATTATTTATTTGTTCAAAGATCCCATTAATTAATTATCTGTTACAAGTAATTAATTATGGCAACGTGTTTTCAAGTCGAAGAAGTGTTTTTCTTTTCATGTGTGGTAATTTATAACTATTTCTTTTCCTATTTGTGCAATGAATTACTTGACTATCGCTTAATGTTTTGATATTTAACCCATTGAATGAAGCTAGTGCGAATAAATTAGTCTATTTTGGTAAGTGCAACATGATTTTGTAATGCTTGTACGGCATTAAGGAATCCTAAATCCAAGATGCTAGTGCCAGGGTCTTGGGGAAATTGAAACACAATTGGATGTTCCATTCGTCTGCAGTTTCATCGGCTGCCACTTTCAACGACCGTTTGATCGTAATATTGTGCGTCGAAAGAGAGCGAAAACTGTTGATTCTCCTAACCGTCAAAGAGTTAATTGACAACAATTTAATAAAATAAACCTACTGTTGCACACTAACAAATATGATCATCATTTGAAATAGTTTCTCTTCTTTTCTTCTTTATTCCCGATCCCCCAAAAAAGATGCTTCATGTAAGATGTTTACATTCGACCCTGCTTTATACTACTTTGAAAGAAATTGCGTAATGACAAATAAAGTTTATTTTAATACTCTCTAAGCCTTGACCCTTACCTCAAGAAATTTCAAGTTTAATTATCTATTCCTGTTTATTGTTATTCATAAATTACAGTAATTATCAAACTTGGAATTTAAATTTATTTTACCTCTGAAACTAGAAATTAATACTTTTAAATTAAAAATTAACTTATATGAACTGTTTCTGTTATTATATTTAATCATTAAGCTTTAAGATACATTAAGTATGATCATTTGAAATTTGGAATTATACTTGGTATAAAAAATTCAATATTTTCTTTATTAAAAGTTCCATATAATAATTTTTCTGTTGCTTATTGTGTGTGTGGCTGCTATTATATATAGTTTTAAGTTCTCTCAAAACTTAAAAAAAAATATTTGCCTCAGCTAAACGCATAAAAATGTTTCATTAAATAATTTGTAATTTTAATTTAGCTCGAATTGTTTTCACACTAAGAATAATACAACGACCTTTGACATTCTCGCAATTTTGAAGCATAGTGAAGTAACAAAGCTATGCTTAATCTACTTTCTCCTATCCATTCCATGCAATACAATTCAAGAAAATTTTGAGATTCACTTACAACCAAAGGAAAGCATTCTCCATTATTGGACATTACTTAACATGTCTTTAGTAAAATTGACACCTAAAAGCGTGCGACCACCCTTAATAAATCGCTTGTCACGAAGTTTGTTTTACTAAGTGCTAGAGAAAAAGCGACATTTTTCGCTTTAATGTGAATAATACTTCTGCTGTTCAGTTTTATGTAGCATAGCTCATTGATTCAAGCAAGCAAAGCACTCATTTTAGAAGAAGTTGATGTGTACTTATAATAATAAAACTATATAGTTTACAATATTATTTTAATGACTATTTCCACTTTAATATTCATTATTTTTCATTAATTATTAATAGACGAATCCATTTTTTATAATAAACTGTTAATAAAGATACATCCGATGACGAATTAATATTAGATCATAAGTAATGTATACTACGTAATTTATAAATTTTGATGCTTCCCAAATTAATATTAATATTTATTGAAGTATTGTTATCAATTTTTGAAACGCATATTAAAATGCAATAAAGAAGCTAAACATAAATTAAAATGTAATAAAGAAACTAAAGGAGTATTAAATGCAATACTACTACTCAATACTTGCAATAAATGTTTGAAAAGTTATTTTCTTTTCATTCTATTCCATTTTTCCTGAAATAATCTTAGGAAAAAATTTCTTACTTTTACACACACTCACACACAAATAATGTATTATATTCTTTAAATTCAACTATTCACGGCACAAATAGGGGGGATATACTTTCAAAATCAACATCCAAAAATATTTTGAGTAAGTTGAGAAAGAAAATGATACATTCTTTATTCAATAACTTCTTTCGAAAGATCCAGACCATTTCTATAAACATTAAAGGCGGCATAGTATTCTTATTTGCCTCTTGTGCCATAACTAAATCAAATATACTAACACTAAAAAGTCAGTAACTTATACAAGAAGACGTTAAACAAATATCACACACAATGTTTATTCCACAGATTTGCACTATAATGACAAAAGAACATCTACTCTCCAAGGTAACACCCTAGATATATTCGCCCGTCCCACTAATACCGAATTAAGATTATCTTACCACAACTTTCCCGGCTGAAGTTGACTTTATTCTTGGCTTTGTCACGATCGCTCTCACCCGTAACCACTCTTGATATCGCCTACCATCTGTAAGGCATATACTCAACGCTAGTGACACTCGACCTCTATCGTCTCAATTTTACTTTACTTATATACTTTCCTATCTAAATCACTTCACTTTATTTCTACCTGCCTCTAATTTACCTAATCACGTTTCATTTTGATTGGGAAGAAATTCCTTAGTTCGTGCAATCAATTTTAATTAAAGTCCCCCAAGGTTAGTGAAGAGTAAACCGCGAATAGCCCAACGTCACAAAGTCTTTCTTCCGATATGTTGTAGCACCTTTAGTTACCGAATGGACATGGTTACAAGCTCACGACTGCCATTGCTTCAATCGAAACAAGAGTTCGATTCCTGATTCCATTGAAAATTTGTCGTATTGGATGTATGATACACGTTAAATCTATTGGGGCTCAAAGTTTTCACGTGAGGATGGTGTTGTAATTTAAAAGAGTGAATGAAATTTAAGATTTTTTGGCGCAAGAACCCCAAATCTGGCTTTTGCTTACCAAAAAAATGTGCATCTGTGATGTAGAGGTTTTAAAAAATAAAAATAAAAGATAAAAATTAATTGAAAAGAAGAAGGGATGAAAAAATAGAAGGATAACTAAGGTATCCCGATAGCACGTCAATCGTGTTTTTCCGAAGGCAGCAAAAATCATTAGAATACCTCGGATTTATGGTTGGTTTTAACGCCGTACCAGAAGCAACACGAGAACTGGTGTCGATGGACCTCGTAATTTTGAACCTCGGTCAAGTGACGAGGACGACACCTGAGTTGGCATACCCTCTCCTAACTTCCACATCAAACCAATGTAAGGATTTTGGTTTCGACTTATTTAAGGTGCATCAGTCTCAGCTACACAGCGGGTTCTTAGTGGAATCAAGGCTCGAACCCGTGACTCGACGAAACCCGCTGGCCGCGAGTCTGCGACTATGACCACATGATACCACGACCACTCCTCAGATTTATGATGCAAGTTCTTATCTGAATATGGTTAGACCCTGAGAGGGTGTGGGAGTTTAACGAGTGTGGTACAAGCTCAGTTACAATCCTCTTACTCAACCGGGGTTCAAAATTACGAGATCCGTTGCCAATAATCATCAAACAGCAGTTAAGTGTAGCGTTAAAGATCAATTTACCCAAATCATTAAAATACTGCTTTAAAATTTACATCGAAAATTTTGCTAAAATAAAACTAAAAGGATTAAATATGCCTTGAGTTAAATTCATATCCTTAAAATATTCATATTAAAAGTCACTTTTACTTTTTATTCTGAAAAAATTAATTCTAACGAAAAGCAATATAAACTATCTATTACCCAAGCGTATAATCTTTCATTCACTATGGAAATACTTTTCAAATTAAAGAGGAATAATTTGAAATTCTTCGAAGCTATGAAAACATTAAACAGATCAATGCGAGCAAATATTTTTAAAAGAACTATTCAAAGCTCCCATGGAAGGAAATCAATCGTTTGCTATTCCTGTTTTTTTCGTGTTTTCGTTTCAATTGGACTTTTTTGAATAAGCTCTTTATTCAAAGAAACAATCATTTTTAAATTTACTTTTTTTTTCTGAGAAAGGATAAAAAGAGAGAATGTTTGATAAAAATATTGTCAAGGACTTCTACGCTCTAAAGAATTTAAATTAATCTTTTCAAAATGGATCTAGTGACCAGAAAAATAAAACATTTTAAAATATTAAAAAAATCAACTCTCAAAACATGAAACAACGATTTTCCAGAATTATTAAGTGAGTTTTTCTTTTTTTCCCCCTTTTTTTTCATTCCAATTAATATCTTCATTTCTATGATGTCTTTTGAAACTTAATCAGTGTCTGAAAGATAGTTTTAAGAAGAATGCTTTCAATGAAAACTATAAGCACCTGCTTTGAATAATTATCATCCATTCTTACAACAAACTAAGACAAAAAAAAATAATAAACTTAAAACATAGATTTCGATGACTTTTGTCTTTGTTTTAATAATCAAGGGTTTTAAGCTCCTATTTCAATACTCAATTAACAATAGAAAAAAATTTAAAAACATTTCAAGTAATTCATAACAAAGGAATAATACAACAATAAGTCGTTACAATGCCACTCTTCTTTTCTATTTCTTAAATGTAACAAAATTTTACTTAAAGAAGATGTTTTGTTTCATATTAGAAGTTTTTAACAAACAAGTGTCAAAACCAATATATATATATATATATATATATATATATATTGTTACAAATATGAAATGTTGCTTCCCAGCAATACTGATCGTATGGTTGCTAAATGACGTTCACAGGGTATCTGGACTCCAAGGGGAAAAACAGGAATTCGACCCCCGGCCTTGGCGACAAACTTGGCGATTTGGCGACAAAAAAGGCATCACGAACCTTCAAGCAAAATCTAATTTCGTCGAGAAGTTTCCAGAATAGGGCCGAAACATTGGAGAACTTTCTATGTGACGTCACATTCTGTCTTCAAGGTATAAATAGACAGAGCCGCTGATCGTCAGTGAGTTGTTAGAAACAACGAAATACTAAAAGCCACCAAAATTCCAACCTTTAGAAAATTCATTAAAAAAATAGCCAAAAAATTCTTTAATTCACTTAACTTAATCAACAACACTAACATGATCAATTTAGAAAATTACACACCAAGAGAAAACACTAAAAGACCCCGCACAGTTACTAGACTCCTATAACCCTCTTTAATTTTATTACACTCACTATTTTTCTTCATTTAATATCTAAACTCAATTTAATTCACTTATCCAACATCTCTAAGACACATTTCAGCCGTATACGCCCACACACATAGTTACACCCACATTACAATCACGGCAGTCAGGGACAGCCAATAGGACAGCTCCCCTCCAAGAAGCAACAACCAATAGGAAACCAGCTTATCAGCGCCCTCCCTGACCAAAACCTATACCTCCAAGTTGCCAACCTTAACAGACTTTCACGATAACCAATCACAGGCCTTCCTCTGACAACATCTTTCAGAAAGTCCTAATTCCATCTTCTGCAATGTTAAATGCTTTATTTATCGACCCGAGCTTAAAGGCCGCTCCGCGGCCTATGTGCTCGATACAAATTCCAGCGTATTCGTCAGGGAGTTAGTCTTTCGGAGTGAAAGAGATTATCTTGCTTGCTTTGAAAACTGCGTGATTTTGTTTAAACTGTGGATTGCTGTTTATTTAGTGCTGCAAATTTGTGCAAGTACGATTTTGTTGTCGCCTGTGCTTCCTGTTTTATTATTATTTAAAGAATAAATTACTATTTTTCTAGTATTCTGCTTGTCGGACAGTTCACCTACACATACCGGACAATTTTCGTAACAATATATATATCTTAGGCTAAAACTTTTCTTACAAGAAAACTTTTCTTAAAGTTAAGAAGGCCGCGGCTATGTTAAGAAGAAGGCTATGTTAAGAAGAAAGGCTATGTTAAGAAGAAAGGCAATTAAGTAATTTTATATTTTTTATACTTTTTCAATGATCTAAAAAATTATTTTGAAACTTTCTTCATAATGTTAAAAAATAATTTGCTTATTTTTAAACCTTGTTTCTATTGAAATTAAAGATGAATGTTTGAATTATATCTTTATATCACTGAATTACTATTATAATCATCATCATTGTGTATACCGAAAGCCATGTTATGTCCGTTCCCTACCTCTCAATTTACAAATGGGTGAGGGTAATGTTATAAAAATGGTGTCCAGGTATATTACTCTTAACCCTTTCAAGGGCGCTGTTTGCTCAGTGGAAATGCATTTTCACAATATTTTTAAACCCAGAAAAAATAGGGAAGAAATGAGGTAAAGGTTTCAAATATCATTTTCCTTCTTTGAACTAATAACAGATGGCAGTACGAAATTTTATTTTGTCCTTTGACATTGGAAGAAATGGATGTCTATCGAATCCCTATCATAGATGATTTTAGTTTCACTTATTTTTAGAATTAAGAACCTGAAATGCTTTATTTTCTTACTGTAAATTTTTAATAGACCTCACTTATTACTAACATTGTCTTAGTTTTTTTTAAAAATAATTCGTTTTTTCTTTTGTATTTCTGTAATTTTAAATAGAGTTTGCAGTGTGCAAAATGTGCCCGTTCTGTTTTCTTAGCGCCACCTTCTCCGCGGAAACACAGCTGCGGGAACCCACCACTGTGTTTATGCTTCTCCTGCAGGTGAAAGATAGATAGAGGGGGAAAGAAGATAAACTTTCGAATTTAGGGTTGGTTTTGGTAAAGGAAGAGATTTTGTTTGTTATTACTGAGGTTAGAACGCATTCTGAAAAATATCTCATTCTGTATTTGCCTTGCTTTTAAATCAATCTTTTTATGCTCTAGTATTTTTGAAATCCCTTTATGTAGTTTATATAAATCTTAATAATTGTGTGAATTTTTAATTTCATTAAGTTAAATTTTTCTACATTTATATTCATAATGCAAAAAATCCTGGACTGAGCATACAGGAGGCTTTAGCACTGCTATAGGAGCTTCCATTGGATACGGAATCTGTGCTCTCAGATGATAGCACTGATGATGAGGATTGTGCTCCACCTCAGTTTCCAACTGAACCTCCTCCTGATAATTTAGATGAAGAAGTTTCTGATGAAGCAGATGATGACATTCATTTACCAGGTCCTTCACAGCCTTCAAATGTGGCATGAGAAAAAAAAACAGCCTGTAATTCGGCAAAATCCCAAATTTAACTTTGAATCGGATTCATCTGATGAAGTTAGGAAAATGGAAGATCAATCCCCAATCGGACTTTTCTTAGTAGAAATTTCTGTAACATTTATGGACAAAATAGTTTTCCAAACAAACTTATATGCCACGCAATCTAGAAAGAGTTACAGTCAAGTGACATTACATGAATTTTACTTGTTTCTCCCTATCACATATTGATGGGGATAGAAAAAAAAAACTTCCAGGCTATAGAGATTTTTGGTCAAGCAATGAGCTGCTTCACGATAATTATATTGCTAAATAAATAACACTAAAGAGGTTTTCATAGATTTTAGATCACCTTCATTTGAATGATAACAGCTTACAACCCCGTAGAGATGAAGAATATATAGAGATGAAGCTGTAAAAGGTTCGCCTTTTATTATCTCATCCTTCAGAGAGATATGAGAGCATATTTAGGTGCTGCAAATGTCAAGCAATTGACGATTCGATGATAAAGTTCAAAAGAGCCGCAGCTCTCTCAAGCAGTACATGCCTATAAAACGAGGCTACAAGGTATGGTTGCGTGTGATGAAAGTGAGTTTACGTGCCAGTTTAAAATTTACAAGGGCAAAGCAAAAGATGTTGAAAAACTTTAAGCGAAAGTTGTATATATATATATATAAGATAAAGCAATGAATTTATCATTAAAAAACATAAAAGTAAAAGAACAATTAAAATCCAAAATAAAAAAAAACACATTTACAGAACTAAGTAAAAAAGTTGAAATTGAATCAAATTTGAATCTAAGAAATGAATAAAAATTGAATCAAATCTGAAACCAATTTGAACCAAAGAATAATTCGAATACCCAACTAAACAAAACATGTATATTCAGACTGGGGACTGAATTGTGGGGTTAAACTAGTTCTATGGTACCAACTTGCCACTTGTTTGGTAAAATTGGATTACTCCAAAATTCAAATTGTAATTTAAAGAAAAGAAACAATAAACAAAGAAGAAGAAAAATTGAATGGCGAGATATCAAAATTACTAATTATTTTCAAAAAACAATTTTTTTCCAAACTAATAAAACATATTCTTCACCTAAAATCCTTCCAATTAAAATTTTTTAAACAAAAACCATCTATTAAATTATCCAATTAAAACTTATCCATTAAAAAAAAATTATCCATTAAAAAAATTATCCAATTAAAACTTATTCATTTAAAAATATCCAATTAAAAATTATTCAATTAAAAATTTAAGACTTTTTTCGAAACAATAAAACATTATAATTAAATATTTCCTGTTAAAGATTTAAGACTTTAAAAACTACATACCCGAATCCATGCTTTTCATGAAAAATCAACTCAATTTTTCACAATTGCAAAGGCAAAGATTCAAAAGATCATATCTTTGACAAGTGATCATGAACCTGAGTGCAATAAGCTAAGGAACTTTTTAAGTAATGATGTCCACCACCCTGCACTGTTGCCAGATAAAATTTGGAAGTCAATAGTACTTAACTAATTTGAGTATAAAAAGTTTCAATATAGAATATTTAAAAAAAAAAATCCACCAATAAACCAATAATGACCAGAAATCATATTGAATAATCAGAATTTTATTTGTTATAATCATTTAAAATTCGATTGAGGGAAACATGTGTGTGTAAATGTGTAAAAATACAGAAATGTTTCAAAATATCTTCACAACTAGACCACTAACTAGCTGACTTTGTAATCCTAATGTTGTGTGGTAGATTTTCTTTTCTATATATATATATATATATATAAGAAATTTATTAAAAGGGTTCTCCTGAAAGAATTTATTTAAAATTATCAAAATATATGTAATTATTCCTTCAGTGATGAAAAAATTGAATAAAAACAAATAAAAAATCTTTCAGTATTAACTCGCCAAACTAATCTTAAGATATATTCTTTTAAGTTACCAAAATTAAATATTTATAACTTGAAAAGGCGTATTTGATTTCAAAGGAACGATAATTTTAAAACTAGAAGAGAAATGCTTTGAATAATAATGTTCTTTGAGATATTTAAATTAGGAAAGCTTTAATGTCAAAACTTCTAATCTATTTTGGAACTAAAGTATCTCTTTTTAAATTTATATCCAGAAACAAATACAAAATTAATTTGCATGTGTTAACATGAAAATCGGTACATTTCAAATTCAAGATAATTTGAGCAGCTATTTTTATACAATTAATTTTTTTTTCTTCTAATTAATTTTGTATTTTGAAAAAACATCAAAAAAGATTATAAGTATCAACATTTGTTATTAACGTTATATTATTTCATTTTCAAAAACATTTGTTGCTAACAAATTCTTCTATTTCAAAAAACGGAAATCTTTCTTTAGAAGAATATTTTATTTATTTATATCTATTCATAAAGTTTCTTTTAATTTTATTAAGTAATATATATGTAAATTTCATGAAACAAATCCTATCTTGATTCGGCAATAAAAAACGTTATACATTTATTAATCTTTCCATGAGCATTATTTCTGAAACTTTTTCAGTGGTTTTCTATGTAAAAGTTTTCCTACACTAAAATGGAAATGAATGGGATGTTACAAAATATGGAAATAAATTTCGTGTTTAGTGAAAATTAATTAAATTTTTAATAATATTTTTTAAATCCATATGTTTCTTATTGATATGTAAATAATTATGAATTGCTATCGGAGAAGGTCAATTTAATTTTGAACCACTATTAGCTGACAAAAATCAATGGATGCAGACCGATTTAAATTGTAATAACTTCTTCAAGAGTAATCCAAACCATAAATTTTCCTTAAGGCAAAATTTAAATGGAAATTATTAATCGTTGTATTACCATTGACCATAATAGTGCTGACTCCATATATGTTTATTAATAGCCGTCGTTTAAACCCAATTTTACTTTTAGAAGAAAACAATTAAATATTTATAAAGAAATAAAACATTATTCAGAATTTTAAGACATCTATGAGATGGCCATTTTTTTTTAGCCACCGAAGGGGCTATTGTTTTAGGTGGATCACTTTTGGCGTACCAGATTGCTTTTCAATTTTTATCATTTGCTTTAGTTTTAATTACATTTAGCTTAAATGAATTCAATTTAATAATTTATCGTTTGATTTAGTTTTTATTACATGTAGCTGAAATAATATTCAAGTTAATAATTTATCATTAATTTTAATTACATTTAGCTTAAATATATTCAATTTAATAATTTATCATTAATTTTAATTACATTCAGCTTAAATATATTCAATTTAATAATTTATCGTTTTCTTTTAATTTTAATATTGGTAAAGTTTACTATTGTCCATTTCTCGATATTTCATCTTTTACTTTTTTTAATTTTATTTTCAATAAATTTACGGTGCGTCATGTTTCTGAATAAATTTTGACTAGGTTTATTGAAGAAACTCTAACACCACAGAAATGTTATTAACCATGTTATTATATTAAGAAACATACGTTTTGCATAACCGTACAGTCAATACTTATACTACTTAAGCATTTATATGTAAAGAAAATGAAAAATGATACTTTATTCATAAATATTCAGAAGATGAAGCACATTTAATAGATTTTGTACAGATTAAAGTCCAACAGGAACAAAAAAAAAAAAAAACACCGTGCGCAAATTAGCAACAAAAACGTATTAAAAATCACTAGAAATAGTTCTTTGAATACCGATCAGCTCACCAGCTTACTGTTTGGCACTACGGACAAATCTTCAAAGGAATGAATACTCCAAGGACAGACACACTCATTTCAGGATCTCGAAGTATTTAAAGATGACTCAGCTAGGTGTGAAATCAAAAGTAAAATTACCAAGCGATCTATACCTTCTCTGCTAATAGAGATATCGAAAAAATTTGAGTATTTTCAAAAACCTATTTTCTATATATATATATATATATATATATCACCAAGGCTAAGGTTATAACCCCTTAGCCTTGGTAACGGATTTGGCAAGAAACTTGCTGACTTTGGTGAGAAATAGAAAGATATCTAAGGTGCTGGAACCTAGAAGAAATATCTATCGAGAAGAAAGTTACAGAATTTTCGTGAATTTTCCCATGTAATGTCACGCCTGTCTGGAAAGGGTGTACACCAAGAGCTACAGTCGAGGAAGGAATCAGCCTATGTAAGAAATCAGTTAGTGTGGGGAGTCTGCTTTGTAGACCGATCGAGGAATCATGTCCGAGTGAATCTGCTGAAGGTTTGACCTGAACCTAGTGAAACTGTTGGAGTCTATTGGACTATCGTGGAGATCTATCGAGAAATTGACTAAAAGTTGTCGGCACTTCGAGCGAAGCATGCCAAATGAATCTGTGGTCAAACAGCGTATATCTACTGGGAATCGTCGGAGCCTGCCCTGGAAGAGTAGAATATTACTACTGAAGATGTGCGCAGTGATGTCTAATAACCTAATAGTTTCTGTTATAACTGTGACTGTACTTAATGGTTGTTTTGTTTCAGTATCTGTGTCAGTGAATAGTGCAAGTGCTGAGTATATGTTTTTGTCTATGCTGTGCTACATCTGTGTTATTCTGAAGACTTACGAATAAAGCATTATTTGCGTTATTCGCCTATTTGGACTCGATTTTCACAACCCTCCCACGCCCAGAGGGGAAAAAAATTCGCAACAACCAAATTAAACAAAGACTATAACTTGAAAAAAATGTGGCTAATGTTCTGCCTGATCTACAAGATCATCGAAATCACTACGTAGAAACGTAGAGAGAGCCACATCAGTTCATGGTTCAAAATGATGAAATCTGTCTGCAACGAATTATAATTATATATCTACATCAAGCGCTTTTAGCAGTTATCTATCTTGAAATGTTCATGAGATTCAAAAGCTCGTTTCTTAAGAAATTCCTGGAACTATCACTTCTGAAAACGCATAACCCGCTTAAAATTCCATTTTCTAAGAAAATAACTTAATGAAAAATTCTTCATAGTTTAGAGATTTTATTCTATTAATAACATTCATTTTAAATATTTCCTTGAGTCATTATCTATTAATAACTTATGACAAGTAATTATTGCAATACTTGACTCTCGATACTTTCATAAGAATAGTGCAAGTGTTAGTAAAAAGTGTTAGTAAATAATAGTAGTAAAGTTAAATAAAGTTAATAAAAATAGTTAGTAAAAAGTGAAATCCATAAAGTACAAGCAAATGTATCATTTGCTTGTACTTTATGGATTTCACTTTTTACTAACTATTTTTGTTGTTATGCGCAGATAGTTGAATCTTTTCATAGTGCTTATATATGAAACCCTTTTTTTCTGTGATGAGGAATTTTTAATTAATTTCATCAAAAATTCTTGATTAAACTTTCGATATATATATGCCCCGAATTTTTATTTTTATAATTTTCAAATAATTATGTGCAGTCCAAGGTTTTATTTATTTCATTATAATTTCCGGGAATTTATTACAGTCGTTGAATTTTTGAACATAATAATACATATGATTTTAAATAAATTAACTCCCAAATCAGTTTCCAGAAATTTTCGGTACAAGACAGAACCTATCCTATTTATTTATATGTACTACTACCTTTTTAAGGACCACACATTATTTTACTTAAACACCATTTCTTAGAAAAAGGACCAATGATTAATCAGCGTTATTCTGGAAAAGAGCTATAAATAAATGAAATATGTTTTTATGCGAAGTTTTGTCATACAATGAGAGGTATTTAAACAAATTCAAAATTGGATAACAAATGTAATAATAATGAATACAAATATTATCCATAATTCGAATTTCATTACAAGAAAAATTATTTGTTTTTATATAACTTACTATTATGAAGTTTTAGGATTTCAATATAAATATATATATATATATATATATATTAAATTTGATAGTATGAACAGTGAAAGTACTGATATAGCTATTTATCTGTGACTAATAAAAGCACAATAAGGAACACATGAAGACATTTCTCCATATAGCACTTTTTTATTTTCCTCTTATATGATAAGTTTTTTTCTCTTTTTTTTCTCCTTACACCAGCAAAAGTCATCCATCATACCAGAATCTCATCTCCCTTGGTATTTTTGTTCCATTGCGTGAATATCCTGGTGGAATTTTTCTCTTTGTCCGTCCCTTACATTTCCTAGGATTTCGGGAAAAGAGTCCAAAGGAGAAGCCAAGAAGTGTTTTTTGAGTGACATCCTAGCATCTTGGAACTGTAAGAGAGTCCGTTTACTAATTCTTAAAAGTTTTCTGTTTTGTCATTGCTCAAAAAACTGCTAACCACTGAAACAAATACCTTGCATGCAGGCTTATCAACAATATTTAACTTTTCCTTGAAATTTTCATACTTCAAAAATTTTCTTAATATATGCATCAACGTATATTTAATACCATTCACGTTTCAAAAATAATTTTGATACACGCAAAATCATTCCCTTTCTTTGCTTGCAGGAAATTTTAAAATAGATGCAAATTCATATGTTAAAGAAATACCAGCTTTCGGGTCATCGGAGAAGTGTAGTTTAACATTATGTTGTTCCGGTATGTAGTTCTCTCTAAGCGGTCAGTCTTTAACAGCATAGTGTTTGTCAGTTATTCCATTGTGCCCTAGATACATGAAAAAACAACATTTTGTAAATTCACTATGAAGTCCGACTGCTAAGCCTGTGATTTTCAAATCTCCACACAGTTGCTAGTTCTTTAACTAACGCAGATATACTGTCTTACATTGCGTTCATTTCCATTGAAAGTGCCACTAGTATTTATGTTTGAGTTTTGATATTGTAAGGCAACACTACATTAAGGCTTAGCTTAAGAGTCTATGAACAGTCTTTATGCCTGAGGGATATATTTGAAACCACTTTCAGTCAATAAACCGTCAATATTTATGCACAAGCGCAAGTAATTTTCCATTAAGAAATAACCTGAAAAAACTTCACATGTCTCTTTAGGTAAAATGAAATTCTAGTAAATGAAGCCAATACACCGATTTGCTGCAATCTAAGTTTTAAAATATCCGATTGATGTTTGGTAAGATTCAATTTCATCAAAAATCGTTAATGTACGGTGCTGACAGAAATATGGTTCAAATTATGTTGATGGTTCGAACTCTTCTCGAGTTTCTTCTGTAAATGGTAATTGTTCTAATTGAGGGGATGGAATAGACACAAGTAGTTTAGGTCTGTATAGTTCTAGGCGTCTTATCGACAGAACGTAAGATTATTGTATAATGGAATTTGCTTTAATGGAATTTCCAAGGATTTTAGTAAGAAAAAAAATGACAATTCTCTGCATGACTTGTTTGTTCTATTCATATCATAGAACTGCAAATAGCATGCACCGATCTTTATCACATTCCAAACAGTGGAGTATACCACGTTATGCACTTTGTATGCGCGAACTCATGTTTTATTTTCATTCCCTAGTAACACTTCTCCTTCCTCCGAAAAAATAATAATAAGGTCGTTCTACTTTAGCTGTTAGTTTCAGCGTTGCCTTTTCCGAGTAAAATGTATTCAGATGTAGCAAAAACTGTCCTCATGTGAATTTACACATGAAGCGACATGGTCTATCAATGAAAACAAAAAGGAATAAATGTGTATTCGCAGGTATCCCAATATCTAAAACTACTCATTTAACAAAAACATTTCTAATAACTGAATAAAGACAGTTATCGTGAAAGCAAAGATCTCAATTGTCAATTACTCTAAACGCACTAATAAGAAAGTCATATAACTAATCCCTTTTCTTTGCACATACCACTTGTAAAATTGACTAATTATTGCTCAAAGACTTCTTACAAATAATGATAGTAAACTAGTAAACAACAAAATGTACTTTAGATGGAGGTTTCATAAGAACCTATGTAAAACGAGGTTGAAGGCGCATTTTCAATTCCATATTCGTTACCAGGAAATGAAAATATCCTAGTAACGCAAACATTCATTCGTGTGCTAAAACAGGTATTACGTAGTGTTATTGGAAAAGTGTTTTATTCAAATAAAATTCAGAATAAATTATTAGTTCTTACGTAATATCTACAATATTGATTTTTCTACACTTTAATTAATTTTAGTAAGATATCCCCAAATGAATTTTAAATAAAAATGACACGAAAATGTCATTGCATAAAAAGCCACAAGCAGCAAAAGAATGGGTACATTTATCAAAAATATAGTACATGAAAGATGTACAATTACAAATGGTGATAATAGAAATAAAAGATAGGAATAGACAGATGTTTTCTCTTTTATTTTGAAGAGTAAGGAAATAAAAATTCAGTAAAAAGAAAAACATACAAACGAATCCTCAAAGGTTTTATCTGAACGAATAATTCCACGCAAAAATGGAAATTTTAAATTTAAAAGTTATACATATTTGTATATAGAGGGGGGTAAAAAAAATTTAACATTAAATGGGTATTTAATCATAATAGTATTTGATTTTTTAGAATAACTACTTTTTTGAGATTATTTCCTAAATACACTCTGACATATAAAGAAATAAAAATGGCATTTGTTATTTTTCAACAAATAATTTGTATGAAAAAAAATATATAATTTTTAAGAACATAATATTTAAAGGTAATAAGAATCTGTAAGATACATATTAAACATTATTAATTTTAACACAATATAATAATTTAGAATTTCCTTGTATAGAAAAATAAATTGCTGAAAACACAACGTAACAAATTTAGGTAACATTTCAGTGAGAAATTAAATGCTTCAATGAAGATATTTCAAAAATATCAGTAACCTTACATTATTTTTTTTTTAAAAAAGTTTTTTTACAACGTTAATTAATTTATATGTAACAATTTTATTGTAAGCGTCAGCAGTCATTTCTTTCATCATAAACATCGTAAAAATATACTTACAATATTTCAATGATTCCTTTTAAAAATATTAAATATATTTCTTTTAGCTTGAAAACAATAAATGTATAACTTTTAAATAAAAGAAAACTGTAGTTTCCTAAAGTTAGAAAAAATGTTTACTGTTTTAATATCAAATTAATTGCTCTGACAATTATGTGCTGGAAAAGAAATATTATTCAGAATAAACCGTTCAAAATTAGTATTGTTTTTATCATGTCAGTAAACACTACCTCATACAATTTGATGTACATATATATTGCTTTTTTTTATAAAACTAAAAATTCCTTCAGGAAGCTTTTGTTTCCATCACTAGACTCAGAAGAAAAAAATATTTATGCTACGCTTATTATAAATTTAATAAACGTTCTAATTTGAGTACAATGGAAAGAAAAACAGAAAATGTTTGTCGTTTGACATTAAAGTAATATGCAAATGAAAGTATTTCAATTAAAAGCAAGCAAGCAAAAGTTTTTTTTTTAAAGCTTCACGTTCTAAGCTGGAGGTTTTATCTCTAGAACGAAAAAAAAAATTAAAAAGAAAACAAATGAAATTCTAAACGCAAAAGAATAAATTAAATTTTTAGTTTAAAGAATGCATGATTCATTTCCAGAAAGAATTTTGCAATTTCAATTTAGAAAAACTTACCCCGCTTTCTACCGTTAGTGACCAAATTTAATATCCGATTCTGAAGTGATGGACAAATCAGGATTCTTAAGGGTGGAAAAAAAAGTGCTGATTCTTTAAAGAGAAATTAAATTAAATACGATATACGAAGGATTTCGCATTACAAATTAGAAGAATAAACATTATTGAAACATTATACTCTTGAACGTATTTTTTTAGTTATTTTGCATAATTTCTCTTCATACAACAAGAATTATTTTAAACGTAAAAATTATTGATAGATACCTAGAACACTTATAAATATTTTTCTTTTAGAGCTATTGAAATATTTTATGTAAGTCAATCAAACATTAATTGTATTTTAATATATATTAATAAAGTATGGAGTATCTGCTTCTAATTAATGAAGTTTGGAGTATGTGCTTCTGTGTCCAGTGCGTAGCGCAAATGGGTAAGTCTCGATTCCTTATTAAAAGGAAGTGAAATGAAGTTAAATTTGGAACAATAAACCTATAGATACTAAATGTGAGTACCAGAAAGCATTCTTTTTTTCGAAAATAGCTTCATATTTTTTTTTAAATTAAAGTTAAAGGTACCTTTAAAGCAGATTTTGTTTTCACTGCGAATAATTTGTGAATTTATTACGCAAAACGACAATACGGTATTCCGCTGCTACCGACCATATTTTATAGTTTCTTGAAGATCACAATATTTATTCATTTGTTTTTCTTTGAAGCAGATTGTAGCGATTTAGATTTTCTTTTTTTTTTTAAATCACGATTTTACGTCGAAAGGATAATTTAATTGTGACATACGGTAAATGAAGATCCTACTGTTAAAGATTATTTTCAACAAAAACTCTAAACTCTTACAAAAACATGTGCGGCATTCGTAATATTTCCATTAAAAACATTTTTACTGTTATCCTAACTCAAATCCTAAAATTAAAAGACCTTGAAATACTTGTAAACACTTAAGCAACATAACATATGTTTTGTATGCTTTTCCGTTCCATATGCAGTAAATGATACCTGGACCTATGTTTAAATCACGAAGTAATTTTACTATGTCCACTTAGCTTCTATTTTTTCCACTCAAAAACTTTTTTTACTTTAATTATTTGAAATTAAAATTTTTAATTTTCTTAATAATTTCCTTTTTTTATGATTATTAATATTAATGAGCATTTCAGCATGTATGCATTCTATTGTCTCTTACCTTCCTTTTGTTTTTATTTTGAATTGAAGGATTATGAAGATACTGTTACAACAATATCCACTCTTCATCTGTCTGACAAAATAGTGAATTTTAGGTCCATACTTTATCATCCATCAAAATCTTGACACCAGGGATTTATTTAACTTTCTCTTTTTTTTATTTTTTTCTTCTAAGAAATTTTTTTTTTATTGTTTCAGGCAATTAAAAACAGGAGTTGTCCTTTCTTATAAATCTTTTTCGGTATCTTTTTTTAAACATTTTCAATTTTTGTTTTAATATATAGCTTAAATCTATGTCCTTCTTAGCCTTGTGTATGCGAGGGTCATTCAATAAGTCCTTAGAAAATCCAAGAGATGGCGCTCGTAACATCGAAAATGGTCAGTGTTTAGTAAGCATCACGACTCACAAGAGAGCTGTCTCAGATACTTGTATCCGTGATCATGACGATTTTCACACCTCGAAAATTCTTGGTCATATATTTTCGGAAGATCATCCTCGTCTTCCTTGGAGCAGATTCACCGGAAGCAACCCATTAACAGCTTTCATAAATTATTATTACACTTTACTTGTTTTTGTATTTCAGACTGCCAATTACATTTTTCTGTTTTTTAGGCTGCCTGTTGATATTTTTTACTAATTTTATTGTTCATATTTATTCCAGGTGTTGATTCCTGCTAAGCCTAACTTTCTCTTCCTGTTCAATTTGAAATGTCATATTTGGCATTTTTAGTGAATTATATTGCCTCAGATAATCGTACTTTCCCCTTCATTTCTAATTAAACATTTGAACTGTCAGTTTTAATGAATTTTATTGCCTAAGATATTCATAATCTTCTCTCTTAGTTCTAAACTCCCTTGTTTGTGTTGCTCAAAATTATTATACTTTCTCTTCCAGCTCTAAGCTGCTCGTTGAATGTCTATGATAATCATTTAACCTATTATAGTATTATTAATTTGTTAATCCATTTTAGTTCATAATGAGCTTCGATACTTTTCCCTCACCAAATAAATTGACTCTCCTTATTTTAAAATCAATCTTTCTCTAAGTCTAAACTAAATCAAACCCACATTCTCCAACCACCTTACTTATATAATCTTAAGGTATCCGACTAAATTGAAAGAGCATTTTTTGGTGAAATTTTCGATTTTTTTTTTTTTTTTTCTGATTGTAAATTAAAGCTCCACTTTTCAAGATTCCAAAATAGTCCTTATTTTTACTTTATGTTGGATAGAACTCATGTTGTAGCTTTTTAATAATCCTCATTTATTCAAAACTAAAACGGAAGTAGTGGCATTTTTGGCCGGAAGTTGACGATTTATTCTTTTTTAAAGCATTATTTCCCTAAAATAAAATTTTAAAACCTCAATTTTAATTTTCTACTTACTAAGCCCCAATGTATCTATAATTATTTCAAGCAATTCTGTTTTAGATAATTGGCAACAGTGGTTTCGACTACCGTTAATAATTGTTTATTTACATTTTCCGTTCGTATAATTTTGCTAATAGTTAGTTTTTTTCTCCTATACTTTGCTTTAATTTCAGTTCTTTATTTGTAAGACATTCATTTTAAGTTTATTTTTCTTGAAAATATGGGCAAAAGTCGTTCTTATCGTCCATGCAAAAGGAAGTCTTATGGAAATGAGAACACTAGTACTCTTACTGATTAATCCTGTCAATAAGAAAAGACTGCAAGCGAAATGAAACCATAACATAGTAGCAAATCTGAGCGTGCTGAAAGTAATTCATCAGGACATTTATCAGGAAATATTATCATCGACTTAGAAATTTTAATTGGTTTTTTTTTTTTTTCAGTCTTGCGTTGTAAAACAGAAAAGTATGGAGAAAGTTGTTTGTTTCTTGTGAAGGATTCAAGATTTGGACTTCCTTCAAACTTTTCTCTACATTGCAAAATGTAACTTTGTATTTTCATTTTGTTCGTCCAAGAAAATAGACAAATTGAATGAAATTAATACTTGTTTTGCTTATGACTTGCGATTAATTGGAAGAGGATTATCAGCAAGAAGAAAGCTGTGTGCCATCTTGAATCTACCTCCCTTTCTTTCGAAGCTTACATTCCATCAACAGGAAAAGAAAATTCTCTGCGCTGCTGCTTGCGTTGGCGAAAAAAGTATGAATGATGCTGCAAGAAGTATCCGACGACTAAAGAAATGTCCAAATGATGTTACTAATTGTGGTGTTTCAGTGGATGGTACCTGGCAGCGCCGTGGGTATTCATCACTAAATGGTTGTGTTAGTGCCATATCTGTAGATAGTAGAAAAGTTGTGGACTTTGAGACTTTATCTCATTTTCGTAGAAAATGCAATTCCAAACTGTCAAATCTCAAAGATCACTGCAATCACCATAAAGGGTCTCCATCGAACATGGAACCAGTAGGTGCATACCGTATTTTTGAAAGGTCAGAAAATCGCAGGATGTTGAGGTACATTGACTACTATGGGGATGGTGACTGTAAAGCTTATGATTCCGTAAAAAATATGTATTGAAAAGATTCGGTTTCAAAATTGTACATATACAGAAAAATGTTGAAACAAGGCTTCGTAAGCTGAAAAGTACAAAAAAAGGAATTGGTGGGAAGGGAAAATTGACAGATAATTTGATAAACAAATTACAAAACTATTACAGAATCTCAATACGAAGCAATGTTGGAGACTTAAACAAAATGCAGTCTGCTGTAATAGCAGCTTTTTATCATTGTTGCTCCGCAAAACATGGACAGTGCCCTGTCGGACCAGAAAGCTGGTGCAAGTTACAGAAAGCGAAAAAGCTTTGAATAAATTATTTCTTGAAAAATCACCAGTTTTGCCCCAAAATATTATTAATATTATCAAGAAAGTTTACGACTTTGTGTGATCAAAGTCTCTTAAAAAAATATTTGCATGGAAAAACTCATAATTCTAATGAATCATTCAATTCAATTCTGTGGCAAATACTACCAAAAGAAGTATTTGTTGAGCACCAGACATTACTTTTAGGTGCTTACATTGCTGTTGTGCAGTTTAATAATGGATTTAAGGGTTTGTTACGCATATTAAATGAAATGAACATTGTCCCTGGATATATTATACAGGGACAAATAGCATTTGATAATGATGAGCGTATTGAAGACGCAAACGCCACTCACTGCCAACAGCTAAAACTTCCGTCCATAAGAAAAAAAAAAAGAAACATAAAAATGGAGGAAAAGGAAGGAGTGACTTATAAAACTGGAGAGTTTTAAGTTATTCAACTTATTAATTTTAATATAATTATACATTTTGAATGTGTTTCTCAAAAATGAAATTTTCACCACAATTTTTGCTCGAAAATTGAGACATTTCCACGACAGTCTACCTAAATTAAATGAAGTTTATTGCATATGTTTCAAAAACCCTCAGAGCGTTACAAACCACAGGTTTTGAGATAATTCCATTCAATCATGTTTTATAGTCCCTTTCTGAAGAAAACATAAAGTAATTTTGACGAAAAACCATTAACGTCAATTGCGATTGCTTATAAAATATTTATTTTTTAAAATGTTTGTTAATGTGCAGTTTGTGACACTTCAGAGGGATCATGAAGTATAATTATATAAAACAAAAAATTATAATGGCCATTATTTTTTAAATTATGCTGTTTACTTGACATAGAAAATTTTGCTAAAATTTCATGAAAAGCATTTCTTTTTATTACCAAGAGGTAATATATATGTATATATTTATACACACTCAAATGTTTGTGATATTATGAGTCTTTTTCAATTATTTGTCATTATAAAACTTTCCTGGTTGTCAATTTTTGAAAAATTAGTCTATGATCCTTGTCAGATAAGTATTAAAAAATTAAAACGGCTCTCACTGCCATCAAAAAAAACCTCCACAAGAAAATTTAGGTCCCTTAGAAAAAAAGGAAACATCACTATTGAGAGAAGGAAGGAATACGATGTAAAACTGGAGGTTTTTAAGTTGTTTCTTTAATATTAACTTTAAGTAGCTTTTAAATATATTTTTAAATGTGTTTTCTGAAGAATTAAAATTTCACCAAAAGTCATGCACGACAAATGTGGTATCTCCAAAACAATCCAACCAAATTCAATAAAATTTGGTACACATATTTAACAAGTCCTTAGGAGTGTAATAGACCACAAGTTTTGAGATAATTACATTTAGACACATTTTGCAGTCTCTTTCGTTCCAAAGTATATAGTAATTTTGATAAAAAATCATTAACATCAACTTCGAATCCTTATAAAATATTTATTTTTGAAAATAATTGTTATTCTGCAGTCAGTTACACTTGACAGAGAGTAAGAAGTATATGTATGAAATAAAAATCCATCATGACTATTATTTGTTTAATTACGCTGTTTTTCTTAACATTGTAAATTTTGATGAAATTTCCTTAAAAAAAAACACCTTTTTTCAAAACCTAGGTTATATGTATAAATTTATTGCTATTTGAGTCTATTTCTATCAATCTATTTTGATGAATTTGACGCTAAAAGATTCTTCTGAAAAGTATTTTTTTAAAAATTGGTCTTCGAACCTAGTCGAGTGCCTTAACTCAAAACAAGGACAGTCAATAGCAGTCGAATTAGCCACTCTCCTCCAAAGAAAAGGAAAGCAACTACTCAACACTGGATTTCCAAGCCATCTCACATTAAAACAGCATTTTAGTAGCCTTAGTCATTCACTTCACCAGGAACCAATAGCATCTCAACACTACTCCAGTAACAATCAATAGCAAACCAGTCTCTCCGAACACTTCATAGAGCTAGTTCTAAATCCATCTTCAAGCTACATCACAGTTTTTCCCAAGATCTTGACTAGAAGAGTGATTTACGCTCTAGCTCCCATAGATTAACAACGTAAAAGTTCCTTACCAAGATTTGGCCTATGGTCACATTACATGTAGTTTAGATGTTCGGAAGTCTGTTATCAATTACATATACAAGAGGTTTGGGAGATTTCTAGATTTCAATCATGATATTAATGGGAATAACTACCCGAATATTGTGAAAGCTGTTGCATTGCTATGTTTAACAAAAGGACCTACGGCTACCTGTGAAATACAGGCTGCCTCTGAACTCTTTATAACTTGCTTTTCAATTATAGAAAACTATTTTGTGTTTTTTGATGAAAATTTAGAACCATAAAAAATTAAAGTTCAGCAGAAAAAAATTAAGCGATGGTAATTTTGATGCCTTGGAAGACAGATAACTCGCAATATATATATATATATATATATATATATATATATATATATATATTTAAATTTCAATTCGCTAAATAAAGCCTATGGTTTGTCTATGTAATGACATCATTACTATCAATTACAGATTCATGTTCAATATTTCACTTTGTTTTGACATTTTATTTCGTATTAACTTTTAATTTCATTTCGCTGAATAAGAATAATTTTACAACTTTTTCCCATTTTTTAATCATTAAAAAAAGTATTAAAACTAAATCTGCTAATGATAAATTTTGAACTTAAATTCACTATATAAAGCATTTGGATTATTTGTCGGCGTTATGACATAGTTACTTTGAAATGGTAACAGTTTCATTTTCAATTTTTATCTTGTTCTTACATTTTTCATTCAGATTTTTTTTTATTCATTTAAACTTCACGTATTAAAATTTAATTCACTAATCATTAATTTTGAATACGCTAAATGAAGTGTTTGGTTTATTTATTAATGTAATAGCATTGCTACTTTCAAATAGTTACGGCTTCATTTTGAATATTTTATTCTGACATTTCTTTATTTATTCTTTGTTTATTATCTTTTTTTAAACAAACATTTTTATTTAAGCCCTGGACATTTTGATTCATTGGAAATCATAGGTAAATGTAAACATTTCTTTAAATTGTTAAATTTTATATATCTTCAGTTCTCGAATACTATTCAAGAATGTTTTAAATATACTTCTGTGTGAATTATAATCTATTTTTGAATTTTAGACTACCTGTTTATTAATTTGCTGCATTATTTCTAATTTGTGTAAATTAACCCTATTTTCTTTTAGCAGCTGATTTTTAATTTTCTCTCATTTATTCAGTTATATCTTTTTGTTTTATAGGTTGCCTGTTGATTAATTCATTTTATTTTTAATATTCCTGCTTTGTAAAATCTCAACCTAATTTCTTTCAGTGGGCTGATTCCTGAAATTAAGTGAACAATTTTTTGTATTTTATATTTCATTTTGATTAAAAGTTTGCTTGCGGAAAGCAAACCCTATTATCTTTCTATTATCAGCTAGTGGCTGATCTGGCTTGATTTACCTGGGTCAATTACTTACGCTGCTTGTAACTACTAGTGTTTATTTTATTTTATTAGTTTAAACTTCCTTACCTCTCATGATTCTTATAGTGTTTTTTTTTTTTTTTTTTAATTTAAACTTCCTTACCTCTCATGATTCTTATAGCGTTTTTTTATTTTTAGTTTAAACTTCCTTACTTCTCATGATTCATAGACTGACTGATTTACTAAATACTGGAAAGAATAGAAAACAGTATGGGTCCCATGCATATTATCTTCCATTGCTTATACTTCGTGCACAAATGCCACATTGATGCTGTGATTAATTAGGTCAATAATTATAATTGTTAGATTTGAAATTAATATCAAATTATTTGTCGACATATTTAAGCTCCTTTTCTGGTAATAAATATTATTTTTCATTTTTTGAGCCTGTAATGATATTTATTTCATGAATTAAATTATATTGATATTTATCAATGAACAGTGTTAAGGAAAATGAAAATAGTGATGATAATAGTTTTCTGGTTGATATTATGTAAAAATATCATAGCATGTTTTATGCTTATACTGTATATTATTAATGAAAATTTTGAATTTAAGGGCAAATTATAGGTTTAAAAAAGGACATCAGAACAAAAAAGAATATTGTTTTCCATCAAAATGGCAAACATTTTATTATAGTATTTGAAATGTGTGTTTGATTCTACTGATTTATTTTTGTGGTAGAAACTATTTGATAATAACATTTAAAAAACTGAAAACGAATTTGTTTGAATTTTTACTTCCTATAGAAATTATGTCTAAATATTTTACAGTCAAAGTATTTGAAATCATGCCTTGACTTAAAAAAAAATATTTAGATGAAAAGAACTGTGAGGAGGTTAATAGTTTTAAACGCCAGGAAATATTTATGTATTAATTACCAAATGATTTTCTTAAAAGAAATTTTTAAAGAAAAGTATGCATATTTATTGTTGACATGCATAACATTAATTTCTTCTATTTATTATCGATCCAAACGGAAAGATAAGTTTTTTTAACGAGGACCAACTTTTAAATGTAATTTTATTTTAGTGAACTGTGCGTTTCCTTCAAGAAAAGAATGATTCACTAAATACAATAGCAAAATGAAACATATAATCGAAACCTAATAGGTGCAAAGCCTGTGGTTTATTCATTACAGGAAATTTTTTTAAGGTTTCATAATTTCAAATTTTATTTTTCAAAAAAACAATGAAATTTATAAATTAATTATTGAATTTTTATGAAACTTTAACTAATTATTAAATTTTGAATTTTATTTCAGTGCACAGCTAAATTTAAAAACTTTCAGTTACAAACATGACGTCTATATATGTTTCAAATGAGTACAATGCAAAATGCTTTTTAAAAAGATATCGAACTGATATCTCACAGATTTAAATCGCAGTATATCTTGCTTATCTTCTTTTTTCCTTTCATAAAATTTTGAAGGACGTGATTGGGAAAAACAATCTTCATCAGTTCAGAAATTTCCGAATCTGAACTAAAAATTCTATTTTTGAAAATTTTCAGTTGGAATGCACTTTGCGCTTCTTTTTGTTTATGAGCAATTTGTTTTGGTTTGTCGAAAGTTTTTTGTTAATTTTTTCTGTTTTTTCGTGAAGACGATAATGCGCTAAACTTACCAGCATTTTTCTTTGCTGTTAACCGGCTAGATTCTAAATGTGTATTTTCAGATGGATGTTTATTTTTTGTATCACTTGGCTACTGTAAGTAGATAGAACCATACATTGCTTGTCCAACATAACACTCTTTAATCTGAGAATACGTAGAACTGTTCCCTTTGTTTTCGTAATTTGTAGTAATTTTGTACAATAAAAGCTTGGAATTGGAACTTGACGAAATTATAACCTCGGTTTTTAAATCAGCGTCTGACTTCTGCACATTTTTATTCAAAAACTAATCGGTTTTTCTAATTTATGAACATTTTCAAGGAATTCGTTGCAAGAGATATTTGTTTCCAGCCTTGGGAACTTCTTCGTTTGCCAGCTCCTTTTGTTCTTCAGAATGATTCAAGATTTATGAAATGGGTTTAATATTATGCATAGTTTCAGTAGCGACTCTTCTGTGGGGAACATTAGCAGATAAAACAGTCGATACAGGTATCTTATTCGATTTAGTGAGTTCACAATAGTGTGTACTTTGCTCAGTTTCAATGAAATGTTTCTGTATATCTGGACAAATGAATCTATGAGTGATTGGGTCGGGTATGTTGAGGATAATTTACTGTGACTTAGAGATATCTGTCTTATTGCGGATGATATTAGTTGAATCATACGTTTCGTATAAAGTAAATGGATTTTGCTCCGTCTTAATTTTTTTTTTTAGTAACAACTACTCCAGATTCATAATTATCGTAATCATTGGAAAATGGTTCTGTTTTTATTCTGATACGCTTAACGTTTTCGTTCTTATTGCTGGTTTTCAGTTCCTCAGCTGAATCTGCTAAGAAATAGCGGTTTTGATTCGATGAATAAGGATAATCGGAAATTGAGTCACAACTTCCTTGTCTTATACGACTTTCAACAGTTTCTGTTTTTATACTGACATGGCTATAGTTTTCTTTCTTGTTGCAGGTTTTCAATTCTTCATCTGTATCTGCTATAGCGTGGTAGCGAGCTTGATTCGATGAGTAAGGATGCTTGGAAAGGGAGTCAGAATTGTCAACAGTTAATATACAAACAAAGCAACCCTCTTCGTAACAAAGTGGTGTTCCAAAACCGATAATGTCGCCAGTTTCTACTTCAATCCAGTTTTCATTAATTTCGATGAAGTTCACGTAAAGTTTGTTTCGACCGCCTAAATCTCGAACAAACCACGACCCGTTTCGTTTCGAAAATACCGCATGGTCGCGAGAGACTTTTTTATACTTATTTAAAGATGCAAAGTTGCGCCTCCCGATGGTAATTTCATCTGAGTATAAAAAAATTCTTATTGGATCTTCTTTTCCATTATATGTTATTTCCAAGAGGACATTCATAACTGCTATAAGTTAAGAGTTCAGATTGTTAAGAATTTTTCATCAGAGGGTCCTATAAAAAAAGAAATACAATTTATTGTGAATTAAAAAAAAAAAAAAGTTAAGGGGACTCAGTATCCTAAATATGACCAAAACATTGGGGGGAAAATTATTACCATATTTTAATTGTAAGACCTCTTCAAATATGTGTATACAATTTCATAGCTCTACATACATTATTTTGTGAGTTATTTTAACACATCGATCAATAACTCCCGAGTCTAACATTGAAAACAACATTTTTTTTGCAAAATTTTTTTTTATTCATCAACATAACACCTTTTGTTAATCACCTTTTAGGGTGATACAATCGTTCCAACGCTTTTCCAAATCTTTTTTTTTTCCCGCAAGAAATCTTTTTTGTTGCGAGTAAATAGCGATAAACGGCTTTCTGAATCATCGACTCGTCGCTGTTTTTGTTCCATCGAAAGCAATCGCGGCACCCACTTGGAAAAAACCTTTTTCACTTCACTTCAAAAAACCTTTTTCAGTAAATACACTTCCATATGATATCTGTGTCATCTCAGCAATCTCACGGA
The DNA here is from genome assembly GCA_019974015.1 of Nephila pilipes. Taxonomy (NCBI): domain Eukaryota; kingdom Metazoa; phylum Arthropoda; class Arachnida; order Araneae; family Nephilidae; genus Nephila; species Nephila pilipes. The sequence continues at coordinate 56,310 of BMAW01024483.1, forward strand.
GCTTCACTTTACGATCTTTCATTATAATTTTTGTCACTTCACTCACATTTTCCGGTGTAACTACAAAACGACTTTACTCCAACCTCGATAACTCAGCTGTTTCTGGTCCGATGGACTTAAAATTTTGACACGTTTCAAGCAAAGGTTAGTACTCTAGAAAGACCTGGTTACTGGTTTACTACGAGCGCCATCTCTGGGTTGGTCTCGGGAGTTATTGATTGATGTGTTAATCTTCTTTAACAGTGTGCTGAAGCTATGGTTTTCAGGAAAGCGGAGCCATTATCTGGCAACTGCAATATGGTAGTGGATGACGTTATTAATCTTCATAGTTATTTGACGATTGATTGTTTTATTAACGTCGTACTGAGAAGCAACATGAGAACTGTTGGTGACAGATCTCTTAAGTTTGAACCTCGGTCAAGTGAAGAGGACACCTGAACAGGCACCTTGTAACGTTATTCCGCTATTATCTGGCTTTTGTGCCATAATTCAATTTGATATGTTAAATTTTAAACGACAGGAAACTATCTAAGAAGCCTCAAGCCTAATCAAGCTAAATTATTTATTATCAATTACCAGAAATTGGTAACTCTCCTCGGGTCTCAATCTTAACAGGTCAATTGCAAAGTCCCCGGCCTGACACATAGATGGCGCTACTAGAATTAAATTCATATGTTTTTTTTAGTTAGCCCTAACCCTCAAAAGATGCGTGTATTAATTTGACAGCTGTCAGATCTTTAGTTTGTGAATTATAGCATTTTCAGTGAAGCAACTTTTATTATTGTGAAAAAAATGGATAGAAAGGAATTTCGCGTGTTGAGAAAATATTGCTTTTTGAAGGGAAAAAATACAGTTGAAGCAAAACCTTGGCTTGATGCCGAGTTTTCGGACACTGCCCCAGGAAAATCAACCATCAAGGATTGGTATGCAAAGTTTAGACGTGGTGAAATGAGCACCGAAGACGGTGAACGCCCAAAAAAGATTGTTACCGACGAAAACATTAAGAAAAAGTCCACAAAATGATTTGAATGACCGTAAATTGAAATTGAATGAAATAGCAGACACTCTAAAGCTATCAACTGAACGTGTACATCATATCATTCATGAATATTTGGGTATGAGAAAGCTCTGTACACAGTGTGTGCCGAGCGAGCTCACTTTTGACCAAAAACAACGCCGAGTTGATGATTCGGAGCAGTGTTTGAAGATGATCAAGCGTAATAAACCCGAGTTTTTGCATCGATATGTGACAATGGATGAAACATGGCGCCATCATTTCACTCCGTAGTCCAATCGACAGTCATCCGAGTGGACTGCACACGATGAACCTGCTCCAAAGCGTGGGAAAACGCAACAGTCGGCTGGCAAGGTTATGGAGTCTGTATTTTGGGATGCGCATGGAATAGTTTTCATTGAAAAAGGAAGGACCATCAACAGCGACTATTAATACATAGCGTTATTGGACCGTTTGAAGGACGAAATCGCCGAAAAACGGCCGCATTTGAAGAAAAAGAAAGTGCTGCTTCACCAAGACAATGCACCGTGTCACAAGTCAGTGAAAACGATGGCAAAAATCCATGAATCCGGCTTCGAATTGCTTCCTCATCCACCGTATTCTCCAGATATGGCCGCCAGTGACTATTTCCTGTTCTCTGATCTCAAAAGAATGCTCGCTGGGATAAATTTTCGTCGAATGAAGAGGTGATCGCCGAAACTGAGGCCTATTTTGAAGCAAAGGACAAATCGTACTACAAAAGTGGTATCGAAAAGTTGGAGGGTCGCTATAATCAGTGTATCACCCTTGAAGGGAATTATGTTGAATAACAAAAATAATTTTGCCAAAAAAAATGTGTTTTGTAATGGTAGGCCGGGGACTTTTCAATTGACCTGTTAGCAAACCAATCAAATTACAGTTGAAAATAAATTATCTTATCCAGGCCACTCAGTTGAAATCGTCCGGCGGTCCTTAAATATCACCACTAATCAATAGTTGTCTCTCTTGCTCCGGATCGTAACATTCATTGCCTTCTATATTGTTTCTTAATTCCCCTTTACTTATATATCATTATATCTGTGAATCCCTTCATTTTACTTCTACCTGCATCTAATTAACATTACCACGTTTCATTTAAGTTGGGAAGAAATTGTTATTTTATGCAATCAATCTCAATATAAATGTCCCTAAGGTTAGTAAAGAGAAAATCGCAAAAAACCCAAAGTCACAACCTCTCTTTCCAAACTTCCAGCCAATGGGAGGACTTGGGCTCTCGACGGATTTAAACTCAGCCCCGCTATTCGATAGATCTTTAATGACATCTGGGCTCGAACGATTTAATTTACTGTAAACACATGATAGCACCTGTACAAAGTTCGCACAATCATAGCAATTCAAAAAACATAAACTCAAAATCGCATTAGAAAAGTACTAACTACTTATACAGTCATCCTTTTTTATACTCTCGAAGTTCCTTCTAGAAGTTTCCCGACTTGGCTCGTGGCATCTCGTTTTGTCTCCTGATTTGGCTACAAATTTTTCATGAAGGCTATATCTACTACCTGTTATATTTCTCCTTGACTGTGAACATACGGCATGGAAGGCAACTATGTCCAAAGTTTCCATAACAATGATAATATATATCTTTTGAAAATTTTTTGATCTAGAAATGGAAAACAATCTTTTAAATAATTATCATTGTCCAGTTTACAAATACGGTCCCTTTCCATCACATTTTTCTTAAACAACTCGCAATACTTCTTTTATCCCTAAAATTAACTGAACATTACTTACCATTTACTTTAACTACTATTTAGCTCTGAAAAGAAATGTTTGTAAAAGAAGTTTAATTTAAAAAAATAGTATTCTATATTTAAATCCATTTTTGCCTTACATAATATTAAAAGTTGTGTCCGAATGGTACTTTCACAAATGAAGTGAATCAGAATTGCAAACCAAAAATAAAGCCTTAATTATTGACTGGATTATTATAATTTTCGGAATATTCTTAATAGGACAAATATCAAAGTAAAGAAAAGGAAGGAAAAAATTAAACCATAAATTTCTTTTTTATTTAGAAAATGAATAATTTCTTATCTATTGCTGCGAAATCTGAAATGTTGGTCGTGTCTAATATTATTTTGCTGATAAACAGAACTCGAAGAACAAAAAAAAAAGAATTTTTACCACTAAGATTAAGTTCAAACAATTTGTGTCTATAAATCCAATCTTAATTATGTAGATGTAAAAACAACAAAGCTAAGAAGTCGATTTTAATCTGCAGCAAACTAGCCTCTTTCTGCAGGAGAGTGCTCACAAATTATCAATAAATAACTTCAGAGAATCATCAACATTCTTCGAAGTTCTCAAATTCGCTTTATTTATTCATGAATTGCTCGATATTAAATAATACTTCATCTCAATTATTATTTCATAATCTGAGCATTATTTATACCACTAACCACAAAATAGTCATTAAAACTTTTTTATTGCTCATTACATATGTAGGAAGAAAATAGAAAGTTAACTCAAAATTAACGAGTGTATTTAAAGCCGTAGCAGCCTTTCGTCAAAGCAGACTATTTAATTCACCCACTTTTTCATTCGCGAAAATTTCATTTTTTACACTTTTGACGAGGCTGGATTTTTTCTAATCATTTCTATGCACGTATGCGAAGAAAATGTTATTGGTATTGATTCGAAGGAGTGGCTGTCCGTAGTGACATTTGCACCGATAAATTGAACTCTCTTCTATATAAATTATTACAATACTTTCGCTAACTATATTCATTAAACTTAGTTTACAAAAAATAAATTTCTTTAAAGTTAAAAATGAGTTGAAAATGCTTTTGAATCAAATATACAGTTGAATATACACAGTTATGAATTTAAAGAGATATCAAACATTTTTAAAATTAAATGTAACATAAATTATCAAGACGTGTGTGCTAAATACTCTTAAATTTTCCAATTTTTCATTTGTATTAAATTAAATTTCTGCATTTAAAGTCATAATGATCTTCGGCAAACAGACCTTATTGCTTTAGTTCAAATAATTTATCATAATTGTTGCATAATTCCCATGCCATTGTGCCGCCATTCTGCCAGAGGACGCTATTTGTGCAAGATGAGCTCAAAAAGGGCGTTGCTAATAAGCGAAGAGGGTATTTTTCTATTATAGCGATGCACGCCAAATGAAAAATCGCCAAGCAGTAAGATTTATTGCCATGTTTGGTTGTAATCTCCTAAGGTTGCAGTCCTAAAGAAACATTACTTAATCATTTTAGTAAAATATCGCTTGCCTGTTAACGTTGCCGATTTCGTCATTTTTTTTTTAAATATCTATTTTGTTGCTTTTGAAAATGTCGTTAACAATTTTTAATTTACCGAACAGCGAAATGAATGTAATCTCTTTTTTTTTTCAAGAGAAAGGACTTTTACCTAAAACATTATTTTGCAAAAGAGGTCACGTAATGAAGTTATATGATCATGAAGATAGTATTTGGAGATGCAACATTAAAAGTTGTTGGAATAAGAAGGACCTCCGTGTTGGAAATTGGTTCAGCGGTTCCAGAATACCGTTCGTTACTGCAATTCGATTTATCTATTGTTGGGCAGAGAAGTTGACATCTATTAAATGGTGTCGCAATCAATTGAATATGTCAAAAGGTGCAACAGTGGATTGGAATCATTACATGAGAGAAGTGTGTTCTCTTCACCTTATTCTGAAATTTAATAAACGTATAGGTGGACCCGATAAAATTGTGGAGATCGATGAAAGTTTATTCGTACGGCGTAAGAACAACAGGGGTTGTGTACTTCCGCAACAGTGGATTTTCGGTGGAATATGCCGGGAGGATGGAGAGTGCCTTCTTGTTCAAATATCGAACAGAGATGCAAACACACTGCTTGGAAAAATTTTGGAACATGTACAAGAAGGTTCCACTATCTATTCAGATTGTTGGAAGGGGTACAAGACTGAAGAACTTGAAGATGCTGGTTTTACACATTTCACGGAGAACCATAAGTGTAATTTTGTAGATCCGTCAACGGGAGTTCACACCCAAAATGTTGAACAAATGTAGGGTTCCGTAAAGTGGCGTAACAAGAAACAGCGCGGCACGACTCGACATCATCCGGAATCGTATCTGGCAGAATTTTAGTGGAGGAAATATGTTGGGGGGAAAAAAATGCTTTCTATGAAATAGTGAACGCAATTTCAGAAATATTGCCATTAATGTAGATTTATATTCTAAAAGTTATGTAAATATTCATGTTAAACATCTAAATTTTTATATCACTTATTGGGATGAGATTTATCACTAAACATGTAAGAGATTATTAAATAAAAATATTATTAAAAAAAATTTTACATTATTTATTGGTTTGTTATTTGTTTTCTTACATTTCAATGTCGCGCTCCGCTTGCTTGGCGATTTTCACTAGCTTGGCGACATTGGCGTATTCTTAATTTGGCGGGCGCCGATTTAACAGACAAGTACCGCGAAGAGCTCAGTGGCAGGCGTTTATTCTAATTATGAAAAATTACGATATTAACTTTATTTTAATTATGATGAGAGGGTAAAATTAAAACTTTTTAATAGGATCCTCGTAATTTTTGGACGTTACCATTACCGAGGTAGGCGAGAAATCAAAGTGTATGTTGTGGAAGGAGGAGATAGCCTAAAATGTATCGCTTTTTGATTTGCTACTTAGTTTAAAATAAACTTGTTTAGTGAAATAGAAGTTCTTATTGCACCTGTCCTACACTTGATCCACCATCTGCAACAGCAATAAAAGGAAGTTGTTGTTTTTTTTTATTTTCTCGAACAAAACATCAACTAAAACATATGACGATCGTATTTCATTGCCCAGCTCTCGCTCCATACCTAAATCTGATATATTGGTCAAAAACTACTAAACTCCAATTGAAGGCACGCAAGAGAAAAAAAAACTTTATTCATTAATATAGTAGAATATCTAAATATCGCTCTCTCTAGAATCCAACCTAATCCTAATTCATGATTTAAATAAGAAATCTTATCTCACTAACTAACACTAAATCCCTCGTTCTAAATTCAACAATTCATGAACATATACTACGCAAATATTAAATATTTGGTGTAGAACTCTCTTAAATCCAAACTAATAGAAGAATTTCAATCTGAATTACACTTCTCCGTCAGCAAGTCATTATCCTCTATCTTCCTTCATCTCCACTCTATTTCCTTTTTTTTTTTTTTATCTTTTCATTTAAATCACTTTCACTTCTACCATCATCTAATTTATCTAATTACTCTTCATTACGGTAGGGAAGAAATTTAAATTTTATGCAATCTAAATCAATAAATGTCTCCAAGCTTAATGAAGAGAAAATCATGAATAGCCCAACGTGACAGCCACCCTGGAAATGAAGTTTTAAATACCGAGATTTTCGTCTCCTTGTTTGAAAACCAAAATATTATAGTTATGAAAAATATTGAGATTGTTTAACGCACAACATTACTTGAAATCTTCTTTCTTTGCATGAAACTTAAGATATTAGAAAAAAATAATAGTAATAATAAAAAAAACCATTTCTCTAAAAAAATACTAATTGAAAAAGACAAATCAGCTCACACTGGCGTAAATGTGAATTAAGTTTTGAATCAATATAAATAAGTTTACTGAGGCTCTACACCTTCAAGTAATTAGTATGACGTTATAAACCTTAAAATACATTGATAAAACCATTCATTGGGAGACAGAGTTAGAGTAAGGTGACCAGATTTTAACATTCGAAAAGCGGACACCAATGAAGGAGGAGGGGTCTTGATTAAAAATTTGGTCCTAAAAATACCTACCTTTGGTACCTAAATAAATTACTTACCTAAACCATCTGAATAGTTTATTTGTTGACATCACTTGTCTAACTAGCATTAGCTCGCAGTACGACGCGTATGGTATGAGAGACAGTTACAAAACTCAATATGCGAATGCGTTACTTCGTGGACGACCAACAAACTCCTTACACCCTGACCCTTCTCCTCTCTAAAATTCCCCTCCGTTTCCAATTTTTGTACAAGATGTAATTCATTTGCAACAATGTTCCAAATGATGCTAGATCACTAGCGAAACATGTCACCATAAGAATAAAATCTGTGGAAGTGTACAAAGTTTTCTTCATTTTACAGCTACAAAATGTTTTCGTCGCTGCCAGTGCCGAAAAAAGCCACTGTTCCAAACAATGGTGGTCGTTTTCTAGCAACTAATCAAGGCGAACATTTATAATCAGTTCTCAATTATTATTTTTATTATTAAAGTTTAACAATATAAAATTTACAAAAATAATATATAGCTCATATCCTGGTGAAATTGCTACATGGAAGCCGAAAACTGTATTTTCCCTTTCCGTTCTCCCGCTATTCCTTAGCTAAAAATCGAGACTTTCTTAAAACCCCACGGGACGCAGAATAAATTGTTAAAAATTCGCTAAAAACGGAACGTGTGGTCACCTTAAGTTACAGACAGATAAGAATGATTACGCGAGAGCCAAATCTTTGGGAGAATAATAAATGATATTCAAAACACACCCTGCGTGCATAATTGAGCCTAATTAATAGAATGCGATAATTTTTGAATTCCTAATGGCCGCCGTTGCTAAATGTAAAATATAATCCGGCCTGTTAATTCGCTGTATTCGGGTTTAGAGTTACTAAGCTTTGAGTTAAGCAAACTGTGAATTAAGTTCCAATGTTAAAATAAAAATTGTGTGATAATATACATTCCAACATCGAAGTGAATTTTTAGCTTCTCGTTTACACTCTTCAGACATTTATTATTGTTATGGAAGTCACTTACACTAGAAAAAAATATTTATAATTCTAAAAATTTGGTTAATGAAAAATGGTTGAACATACAGCTAATCTTACAGACCACGAGGTCTTGAAAATAATATCTTTCAAAAACATGCAAACTGCAGCGTTTCACATTCCAAAAGAATTGGTAATTCATGTCCAATCCAAACATTCAAATCCAAGAAAGATAAATAAAAAGTATTAAAATGGTTGACCCTCTTTTATTCCCAAACTTTCAAAGGAGCGTCTCGAATATAGCCTTTTGTTCATCTCAACTTAATTAAATTTTTATCTTCTCCCATTTGTGATGAAAGTCACCATCCCGAGCTTTAAGGTATACAAGCATTCATTTTAATTATTTCTTTCTCGTGTTTCTAATTTCTTTCCCTGTGAGTTATGTTTGCTATTGGAAATTTTAACTCCAAGGCTCATTTATCCAAGGTTTTCATTTATCTCAGAATAAATGAACCAGAAAGAGAACAGGAAGTGTGCTGAAGACACCTGAAAAAAATAAGGTATTTGTCTATTTTACCATCGACCGATGATTAATCGCCAAGCGACTAAGAAATATCGCCAAGTAGATTGTATTAAAAGATAGGCTTCACGACTTGGCGTAATCGTAATTTGACGGGCACCGTTTTACCAAACAAGTACCAAAAATAATTAATTGGAATTTCATAAAAGGGAGTCATGATAAAACCGCAATTTATGTGGACTCGAGAGTTAAGGAGATTTCACAATATCTTGAAATAATTGGTGATACTGGAAAGATTAGCAACCCTCATATTTTAGATAAGAACAAGCTTTTACCTTAGCTCGGCTAGTCAGTAGAGCCATAGAATAAAAGAATATACTAAATCTCCGAGAGCGAGATTTTGTTTATGATACTCAAACAGTGAGGCGCCTCATTAAAAAAGTTGAATTATTTGACTTTTGAATAAAATTGTTCCATTTTGAATATACTGGAAGAATGTGTATGCAGTAGTCAAACAACTAAGCAATGAACATTATTGATGAATACCGATTAAGGAACAGTGTCATATAATTTTAATTTTGATTTGTTTAAGTAACAATAGTGTCCAAATCAGCAATTTAAAATGGCAGAATTAAAGAAACACACACAAAAAAAAAATCAAAAGCAACCATTAGACATTTAACTATGAAACATTCAGTAAAATTGATAATTTACTGAAAGATGAATCAATTCATTTTCTTTTAAAATTGGAAGAAATTTAAGATTCATAAGAACAATTACTTGAAAAGGGAAATTTCTTAAAATCTTTGGATAAAGAAATATTTGCGTTAACGAATATAAATTGTAAGTAAAGAGTAAGTGACGGTGAAGTTTAACGATGCAAGGGTTATGCTGCGCAGAAAAAGGTTTATCACGTTTGAAAAAAAAAAAAAAATAGAAAAGAGATAAAAATTGGTTCACAAAAAGGAAGTTCAAAAATAGAGAGGTATCCCGGGGGTGCGTTACCCATGCTTCCATAAGAGCCCATGAAAAGGGAAACGGATTACTATAAATGTATTGATTCATACTTCTATAATTATGAAAACATCCTAACTTAACTGTCATTTTCTAGTATTTTAAAAAGTGTTTTAACTCATCTTTGAAATTTAAGGTACTTTTCCATTTCGCCCGCGTAAGCGATAAAGTCGACAAAAATGATACAATCGATGCCAAACGGAATATATATATACTGTATGTTGTCGCCAATGAAGATTGCTTGGCGAGATTTGCGCCAACGAAATGGATAAATATCATAACAATATTTATAAATGAAATCATTTGAAATATAAAATAAGCTTAATCAAAACAAAAATGTGAAAATAGCTCAGACGATATTAGCATTTAAAATATATATCTTTTTAAAGCAGAAAATAATTTAAAACTTATATCGGAAGTATACAAACAAACCCCGGAAGCCAGTTTAGATAGGCTTAGCTTATCGAACGATATTTTAACTATTAAAAGAGAATATGACTATAGATACATAAAATTATACTCATATTATTTCCTGTCGAATATAAATAACTGAATAATATAAGAAATATAATATTAAATACATTAATCGAAATAAAGTGAGGAAATACAATATATATGCAACTTACATAAAAGGAAATCCAATGTAAACACAGACCACGCCGGTTTGTTTATAATATATATCACGTGATTCTGTGAATTTAGTCCATTCGGGGTTTATGAAAGATTTCCTTTTCAGGTATGATATTTTGCAAGCGCGTGAAATTATGATGAGGAAAAGGAGGTGAGAGACACGTGTTCCTGTGCCTACCCGCTGGAAAGCAACTGCTTCAAGGATAAAAGATACAAATTTCTTTAGATTTGAATCTAATGATAAAAAAAAGTCGAGTAGTTTCAGTCCGAGAGCAGCAACTGTAGCAACTAATTTAAAAAACTGTTATATTTTCTGTAATCAAATCACGAGTCTTATCAATGTATTAATATATCTATGCCGAAAAAGGGGGAAAAAAACTGAAAAACGGATGTTGTTGTTTAAAATTGCTTCAGCACGCACATTCAAGTTATCAGTGGAAAACCAAACTGAAGAATATAAAAATTATAATGGACTATTTATTACTTCATACATCGGTAAAGCTATTGACATCGTTGACAATGAAACGGTTTCAAAGTCGAAATCTTATTCTTAAGTTAAGTCTCTAACAGAAAATTTTTCACATTTAAATACCGAGAACTAAACATTAAATAAGGTTTTATTACAAACTTCTGATCCCAAAATAAATTATTCTTTAAAAATCAAAAAAAAAAAAAAAAGTAACCGTGTTGTTACATAATGCAAATACACAAAATCTTTCATATACATAAATACTTTATAACTACTTTGGAAACTCAAAAGAAAAAATAATGTTTATTCGATTGTAATCGTTGAGCTAGGTTGTAATCCAGATCTGCAAAATTAGCCCTGAACTGAGGGTCGTTCTAGAGGCGAAGCAGTGATCGTGCTGTTTAATTTCAGCAACCTCAACGCCATCATGTTATTTTTACATACACTCGTTTTCTAAACCAGTGTATTTAAAAAGAAAAACTTACTTTCTTGATTCCAAACAAAATTAGCAAGAATTTCTTCGAAAATAAAAAAAAGATTTATGCATAAAATAAATCGGCGATAAATTTAATTCATCAATAAAAGTCCGGATATAAGTGACTGCTGATTACAAACTTAATTTTCTTGAAACAGTTTCTCATTCCATATTCTCGCAACATTTATATAAGACGATTTCAAAAATAAGCATTTATTATTTAATTATATGGAAATAATTTGAACTATTCACCACTAACATGGGGCTGCTGAAAAGTTTTGAGAAAATTCTCCAAACATGAATTTCTGGCAGGAAACTTTTGATGACTTACGAAGCAACTGACCCACTTAAGGCATTTAAGTTTCTTTAAAGCATTGAAAAATTCTTCCTGTTATGCAAGAATCTGCTTATGCATCAATAGTTATGATAATAAGGCTAATGTTTGAAAATGCTTGAGCGTCAACAGTCGAAAAGATAATTGAAGTTATTCCAATGAGGGTTGCAAGTGTAATTCGCAGCTAATAATTAATTTTGACTGTATACATCTTTAATAAAATTGGAGGAAAAGCCTTTATAGTTGAAACTGACAAGTCAAAATTTGCGCTTAGAAAATATCATTGAAGCCAAAAACTAAAACAGTTTATTCATTTTTTATTTTGTGGAAATAAAGTTGTCAAAGAGGATTTGCTTGATTCTATTAGATCGAAAAAATTAGAGGCATTGGAATAGTAATTATAGAAATGTGTTCATAAAGAATTATCCATTCATTCTGATTATTGGTGAGAAGAATATTTTCACAATCATTATAATGTTAACCAATCTAAAGGCTTTGTAAATCCTATAGATTGAATTGATACTAACACCTCCGAAGGAAATATCGGAGCAGAATAACAGATTCAAATTATTCTCTCTTCTTTTTCTTTTGCTGTTTGGCTCGTCTTTTGGTAAGATAAGGAGGATTTTTACAAAATTTTTCAGCTCTCCATTTTAATAACAAATAGCTAATAGTTAACTAAAACATGTATTAAAAGTATTCCACGAAATAAAATATCAAATTCAAAAGTCACTTTTCTTCTTTCTTACTTGCAAGTTCATCAATAATACTACGTAATTAATTTATTTTAGCAAATATCTTTCTCTAATTCAATTAAACCAAAACTACCCAATTTATTTAGCACATAGATGTTCTTAAATGGGATTAAACAATTTTTAATTTCTACAAAAGTTTAATAAAAAAAAATAATTGAAATATCAGTTAAAACTGGTCGCAAATATCTAAAAATTACATTGTTAGGCAAGTAAGAACAGTTCCCTCTAGCTTGATGGGAAGTTGGTTACATTAACGATAGAAAATTTGATGAAACACTGATACACACACAGGCAGACACACACCAAGTGAAATACATAAAAACTTTAAAACTAACTAAAATTAATTAAAAACAGCCGGTAAATTAAATGGTTTGAATGCAATTTAACCCAACCACCCTTGGCGACAAGAATTATTTGGCAGTATTTTGCCAAATCCTTGGTCCGTTTCACGGACTTAACGTTCAGCCAAAAAAAAATCGCCAAGTTTGATGCTAATTTTTGAAATCGTGCCAAGTGGTTGGGCATAACTGCTTTATTAAAGAAAATATAAGTTAAAACTTGTCGCAAATGTCTAAGTATTGCATTGTTAGGCGAATTAGAACGATTCCCAAAGTTTCAGAGCTCTAGCTTGATGAGAAGTTGGTTAAATTAACGATCGAAAATTTGATGACACACACCAAGTGAAATACATAAAAACCTTTTAAAAAAATTCCTGAGAGAACTTACTTTATTAAATGTCAAGAATAACAAACACATGGAATGATAAAAAAAAAAAAAAAAAAAAGAATTTAAAATAACGAAAGCAATCAATTTATTCGGCAAAGTCTAATTTAAACAAAACACAAGAAAAACATACTTGTATAGAAGTAATATCAGATTCTTATGATGCATTGTCATCGCTACCTCATCAAACGGATTTTTTATTGGTCTGAGAAAATGAACCTTTTCTATTCATTAGTTGTGGATGAAATAAAGGGTATACATCAATACTTTGAAATCTTGAATCTTCTAATGAGAACAATTCTAACCAAAATTTAGTCTTTGACAAGAACAATTTTAACCAACATTTAATTTTTGACAGGATTTAATCATTGACAAGAACAATTATCAAAACTACTAGAAAAAATATGAATCTTTTTGAGAAAAGGAAGACGAAAGTTATTCGTTGAATTTTCGGTAGATTTTAATTTTGAGCTAGTTCTTAAAAATACTTTTTCAAATAAATTTTTCTACTAGCTTTATTAGAAAGAAATTTAAATAATCCTGAGCAGCATCTGAGTTCAGGTTGTTTTATCTTTAGATTGAACCCTTCTTTAAAATAATAAAATCATACTTGCACCCTTCTCTAAAAAATCTCGGTATCGATGCTTTGGAATTCTTTGTATCGATGAACATAAACACAAAACGGAATCTTTCCACTTTTAAGGGTACCAGGGCAAGAAAGATAATTGTGTAATACTATATTTAAGGCTCTTTGTTTTTATGGTATGTCATTTCAAATAAATAGTACATCTTTGATTTTTATGTGTCTGTCTAACAATGATATTTTATTCGTTTTAAAGATCTAAAAAAGTAATTTTTTCATTCAAAATGTTGTTGTTCTCTTAGTTGAACCAGGCTACGATTTTTAGATTCATATTTTTAAAAAGCACTGTATCACAATGCGAGTTCAAATTTTTTATGAATCCATAAAGGGTATTTATGCACATTGAAGGCTCAAAAATATTTTTTCTCTGAGTAATACATAAATTTTTAAGAAATAATTTATATATGAAAAAGAGAGAAAAAAATTAAAATTTTCAAAATTACAAAGTTCTGTAATTTTTTGAAAGTAAATATATAATAATATCATTAAAAGAGTTATTTCACTATATTTTGTGTATTTTCTTTTTAAAGAGCAAAATATTTTCCATATTTTTGGAATATTATTTTTAAAAATGGCACCTAAATGCAAATATATCTAAAAAAATTAAAAGAAAAAAAATATTTTTGACCAAACAAAATACTTTTGTAATTTAATAAAATAATTAAAATATCATTGTTTGGCACACAAAAATTCTAATCTCAACGAATAAATTTTAAAATATAAATGTCACAAGAAGAGTCTTAAATTCGGTATTTTACTTTCATCTTCATGTCCTAGTGCCCTTAATAAGAAATCATTTATTTAATAGTATTACTTTTTCACTCAATAAAACTCGTTCAAATATAGTCAATGGCATTTATCTTCATATTGGCATTGGAGTTATATAAAGATTAAAATATTATACCAATCAAACCATTCAATACTACAAAGTGGACTTTTTGACTATTCTCAAGGAATATATATATACAAACACTTCTTTTTAAAAATATTTATATAATATTCGTGAACTTATGTATTTTTATAATTACAAATATAGTTTTTTACTAGAGAGAGGGAACAAATGTCTTCTCCCTGCTCTATCATTTAACATTAACCGTTTAAATCAATTAACTTTCATTTTATTATTTTATAGCTCATTCAACATATTTACATTTTTAAATCCCTTGATCCATTTGTGAACTGACTTAGCGATAGCCTTTCAAATGTAGAGGTGGGGTTTTTTTTTGCATGGTTTGATGAATCAGGGAGTGTACAAAAAGTTAGAATGAACAGTTTGCCTAAGTATCGTTTCCAAAATGAAGTTTAGAATATTAAAAATTCTTTTTGTTAGTTACTTACAATCCACTTACAGTCATGAAAGCAGTAAGTGGCGCTGTATTAATATATTTTTGTAGCTCTCAATTAAAAGAGAAAACCACAGAACATTGTTTTGCAAGAAATGCAAGCAAAACAAAATTAAGTCTTAACTCTGAAAAAATTACATTTTAGCATCTTACAAATTGAAACACGCTTTTTAAATTTTCAGAATTATCAACATTTATAACATAAAATGTGTGTTGAAATATTAAAAAAGATCGTGTGTCACGTACTTCTCCTACTGCTCAGAAATATTAAGCAAAGCATTGACTTATTGTACAGTCAGACTTACAAATATAGCGCAAATAGAATAAATATTATAATGCGATTTATAAATATAATACAAAGAGAATTGCTTTATATTCAAATTTAAATAATATACAATAGGACATTAAGATTCTTTAAAGAGCTATTTCAAAAATTTATTTTGATGCAGGTATCGAGTTATGTATATATATGTGCCACATAGACTCAAAACAATTTTCAAATTTTAAGCCTTTATCAATGTATTTCACAATCACTGATAGTCATTTCAAATAATCCTTATAAATATGTTTCAAATCAAATAAAAATGTACGCTACAAAATCAGAAAATAACACATCATTTCTCAGAGCATAATAATATTACAAAACGAATCTCTATGTTTCTTGGATTTTGATTACTGATCGGCTCACAAATACAAATTAACTTCAATATTTGAATAATATAGATAAAGGAGTTGAATCAAAAATAGTAAATACTCACTTTTCTGTATTTTGCTTTGTAAATAACGAAAACTTATTTTTTACATAATTAGTTACCAAATAATCAAAGGAAATTGATCTGTGAATAAGTATTTAAAAATAAATATATATATACATATATTCTTTACGTAATTTAAACAGATGTTTAAATGTGGCAAAAAACATCAATATCCATAACGATGATACATTTCGTACAAGAACATGAACTAACCTTGAGGAATTCTAGCAGCGAAAAGACTAAGCAAACGGTTTTTTTCCATAATCACATAAGTTACATAACCCTCTTGTCCCGCCTTTATTTAAATGATGTTTTCTATTGGTTAGTAATATCCGGTAGTTCTCCGCGTTTGAAAAGAATATTGTTTATTCTTTCTTGATTAAAACAGGAAATGATATAATATTATGATCTCTTCTGTACTTTTTTCCGCGTATCTGCATTTTTCTTATTCATCCAATTTAACTTGGTTTAACAGAACGATTTATTTGTGAGGATGCTACAAATTTTAAAAATTGTAAAATTATTATATTAATATTTCACATCTAGAACCGAGTAATATTAATAAAAAAAATTTTAAAACTTAAAAATAGGTTCATTTTTTAAATTCTTGAGAGTCGAGATATAAAATTATGAAATTAAAATGCAAATTCTAAGAATATATTTTAAAAATGAAAAAAATAATAGAAATAAAATTTTAAAGTTAAAATGTAAACTCTAATATAATGTAGTTGGCTAAGTTTATCTCTACGTCTGATCAGTGGCGGTGATTAGAGAGGTTCCCCCCTCCCTTTTTGAGGGGGAGGGGAATTAAATTTTCATTCCGTTTTGCCCTCTTGAAACTAGAAACATTTGTATATAAACCATTCATTTTTTAAATCCATAATTTAAGCAACCCAATTTTTTTTTTTTTTTTTTTACTGGAACTATCGCTTGATCGTTTTCGATGTTTTGAATTACTTCCATTTATTGTAATAAATCTGTAATATTGTTCCTTTGATGAAAATTATATTGTGTAGTACCAAAATTAAATAAAATTTTTAAAAATACAATTACGTACTAGTATTAAAACAGAACCATACTAAATCTAATATAGACTGTTTACTTTCATTTCAAGGTCCAAATTCACTCAAAAAGTGTAGAAAACGCCTCTGAAATTTTAGTAAATCTATAAAAATACATCTTATTTTAGCACATAATTTTTTTTTTGTTTCAATCAATGTGCAGTGGAGGAAAATAATGGATGATCGGTAATGAATAATGTTATCATTTATTTTTCTCCCAAAATGGGGCAACTCCTAAATTTTTAGGATATAGTATGTGTATTCAAGAAAAATATTTCTTTATAGTTTATTCATTTTTGAAAAGAGCAGGAATGGACACACAATGATAAGTAAGAAATGGAATCTTGTTGCTCAAAATGAAAAATTCCTTCCAAAATACTTGGCGTTGATTTCAAATACGAGTTTACTTAATGCAGAGTGTTTCAAAACTCCAGGGCAAAAATTGCAGAGGTGATACAAAACATGTACACAAGCAATTTTTACCATACAATGCACATGCGGGAACAAGCGGTGAAACACTACAGGGCGCTTTAACGGAAAGCGCGAGTTTTTTTACACATCATCATTTCTACCGTCATTTCAGAATAGATGGCCTTTTTCTGGTTACTGTATGTCGCTATGCCTCCTGAAATCCATAGTAAAAAAGAACGATGAGTAACAAAACTTGTGTTTTATGCTTTCGATTACAGCGCCATCTAGCGGTTCACCGCTTGCTCTCCGCCTATGTATTGTTTTCTATCATCCCTTAAGTTTTTGACCATGAATTTCAAAGCACCCTGTATAGCTTTTAGAACAGTAACTTGCAACGGAGATTTTTTCGCTCGCATACAACTTATTTAGAAGAGACAGTACCCTCTCTCTTTTTTTATAATAATTATGAGTCTCTCTCTCTCCCTGAAAACGGGATATTTGGTGCCCAAGAAATGAGATGTATGGTCACATTGATAATGGATAACGCAATTTTAACCACTCTCATTTCAAGGCATTTGAAATTTTAAGGCTAAGTTTGATTTTTATTTACTCTATTGTGTCCTCTGTATTATTCATTTTGATGATCGTTATAGAAATCAATATAAATTACTTTTAAGCGAGATAATATGCTTGTGTAGTGTTAATATACGCCAGAGTTAAGCATATAGAGGAGCGAAAGTTTTTCTTATAAAAAGGAAAAGAAAAGGAGGAGTGAAAACCTATCTCGCTCACTCAGAGCGTAATTAGTAAAATATCAATAAGGAATTTTTACATATTTGTTCCAACTCTTTCTCTGAGACATCCAGCAACATTTTTTTGTGGTTTGACTAAGAATGTAAATTAATATAAAGAAACAACAAACTAATAAATAAAACTCAAATATTAAATTTGGTCTAGAAAACTAAATCAAACTATAATGATTTCTTAAAAAAAAAAAAAAAAAAAAAAAAAAAAATATTAAATTTGGTCTAGAAAACTAAATCAAACTATAATTATTTCAAAAAAAAAAAAAAAAAACTCATGAAAATACACGTTTTGGGAGGAAAAATTTGGGAAGTAGAAGCATCTGCAGAGAAATACGGATAAATAGTTTTAAAATAAGGGTGCGTTGGGGTCGAAAAATATCACCAAAAATAGATTTTGAAAATAAATAAATAATAATAGGGTGTATATATGCTTGTAGCTCCCCTTTCCCTCATCAGTGAGGCATCTTAAGAAATATGAAGTGATACGATCAATAGTATAGTTTTCTATACAGGACATTCAAACTTCCAAAGTTATATAGAAGACTACCCAATTAATTATAGAATATATTTACCTAACTTTGTAGCAACTTATGATCATTGAACTCCAAGATTGTTTTGAGAAAAAGGAATATTTGTTGAGACTCACTCCGTGGGGAGAGGGCAGAATATAAAATAAGTCATCATCTGTACAGCCCAGTAAAAGTAAAATGGTGCTCCAATTTCGACCAAAAGAATCTGTATATATTTATAAATTTATCAATCCTATTTATTGTGAGTGTTTGTTCGGTGTTATACAACTTGTTTGAAAATAGAATTTAGTTTTGTCATATTCTAGTGACCCGTACTTGACTGCGGCGGTTGAAAACGGGATTATTTATACTCGAACTTAGAAGACAACTACGATGGCTATTAGCGACGTACATCGTAATTTCAAACTTTAGTTAATGAAGAGGACGGCATTTGAGTCAAAATACTTCATGACCGTCCTCTAACTAAACTATACCGACAATTGGAGGATTCAGAACCTTGAAAAGATTTAATGTGCATGAGTTCTGAAAACATGCTAAGATTGAAATGAAAAGTCGAAATAAAGGGTGTCCGAAAATTAATTCAAGATCTTAATTACTGAAAACACAGTTTTTTCTTTTTTAAATTATTTTTTATTGAATCGTAAAGACACACAAAATTAGGTTATGTATAGAATAACGACATAGAAATGTTCACGACTTTGCTTATCGTACATATCTTTTGATGGAACTTTTTCCATGAATTATTGCATAATGTGAGCAGAATTTCGTTGATGCAAAAGTTGGATTGCGTCAATTGAATTGGTAAGTATGGAGACGAGATATTCAGTGAGTATGCACTTATAGAGGAGGAAGCTTCTTCTAAATTGATTTCTTGTCCACAATCCGAATTTATGTTCTTAGACTTCACCAACTTGCTCTTACACATGCTTCGATACATAACATTTGAATGGCTTGTTTTGAATGACTAGTGTGCTTAGTATCAATGATAGGATCAGTTAACTGAATTTTTTCAATTACCTCTTCACAGTTGACGGAAGTTAAATCACTATTTCGACCATATTTTACGAAATTGTCGGACTGTTACTGACAGACTTTCATTATTTTGAAATATTTTTTTAACAATGAAACACGTTGTTCTGTTGCTACGCTCCTTTCACTACCCCATAAGCCTATCAGCTTGTCAAATGGTTTTTAATAGGTTGCCAACACTTTACTAATCGAATGGTATGAAATTCAAACCTTGCAGTTAATTCTGGATACCATATTATTTGAATTTGATTTGTCTGCAGACTGTCCTGATAGATAACTTATTTCTTTTTTATTAATTTAAAAACGGAATTATTAAATTTTTGAAACGGATCTAATACAATGAGACCATCAACAATTAGATAGATTGCTTTTAAAAGTCTTGTAGGGAAGAATACATTAATTGACAAACATAGTAAATGAATTTTCAAGAAGCTAAAAATTGAGCATTTATATGTTTTGAGAATCGGTTAACATTGTATTCAGAAAATTGTAGGACTGGATAGTACATAGACTATATAATAAACTTCTCAGAATCGATATCTCAGAAATTAGACTTCCATATAGTTGTCTCCAAGTTCAGTACAGTCACTTTGAACGGATGTGCATAAGTCCGCAAAAAAGTCCCCTAGTAAATCAACTCCAACACTATTGTTCCTATGTCATCTAAGCTTCAGTCTCATCTATCAACTCATACAGCAACCCCATCAGCTTCAAGTTTCAACTGAGATAAAGTTATTTTCACATTCTGATACTCTGTGCACTGTGTTTTAAAATTACAAGCTATTATGTTGAGGGTTTGAGAAACCTCTGTAGAGAAATACGCAGAGAATAGTCAAAATTTATTAATTATTAGGGTTTGTAATTTTAGTTATTATTAAAATAACCTGGATAGAATCTGAATTTTGTTAATTTTTATTAAGACTTCTTTGCTTAAAACTATCAAGAATTATACATTCTTCCCAGCGTTTTTTAACTTTTCAAAGGCCGTCAGTGAAAATGATCAACAGATTAACTTTCTCTCCATACCAAAGGTTATTTCAATCTAAGTTTCTCGAAACCAAAGCCACATTTATAGCGGAAAATTTCCAACGTTAGGTGGATAGGAACAATTAAAAATGCAGAACTGAATTTTATTCGTATATACTCTCTGTTATTTCATAGAAATAATTAAGACTTTACGATACGTATAAAGCATATAACAAAGGGTAAAATATATCAAATTGGAGGAGTTTTAAATTTTACTGTCAATTTCATCACTTTTATTCTTTTTTAGTGCTAATATTTTTTTCTAGCGTTGGAATTACCTGCTCTTCTCATGTTAATGTAAACAAGTAGGATCTGAAAAGAATTGTCCTAATTTTAAGTATGAGATTGTTAGCAAAACAATAAAAAAAAAGATATGAAGACAGTATAGGTTGATGAAACAGCGTATAGAGATACTGATTATGGATGGAAAAGATATGTACAATTGAACATATATCAAGTAAACATATGTAGAGAATGACGCATAGCATAATATTAAACATGTTAAGCAGATTTGTTACAGACACATGCTTCAAGTGGAGAGTAAAATAATTATATAGATATTTTGGACTTAAAACTTATTACATCGTAACATCTAGTACGTATCGTCTCGTCTCGCCACTCTCGCTCTTCGTCTCGAAAAAACAGATGCTGTGTCGTCTGATATTACACGTAATGCTAGACAGGACAAGTAATAAAAGGAGGTGCAGTTATAAGGAGGGTGCAGGATATGTGAAATCCTAAGCATTTATAATCCTAAACATATATGAAAACTCAACTGAAACACATGTGTGTAACATAACTATTTATAAGTCTATCAGAACAATCATAATTCGTATATCAAATATTAGTGACAGAGGTATGGCATGACTTGCATCCACTACATTCCTTCACCATCATCATTTTAGTAAGGCAAGCACATACGGTGAAATTTTTAGCAGCTGAAACTGAGAGAGAAAGACTGAGCCTTTAGCAAGTGGTATAAGAGTTGTGGCCTTTTAATAATGAGACTGACGCTGTTACGAAAGAAGTATGCAAGCGCCAAACGCTAGCGATCGACAGCTGTTTAGCGTGAAGTCTTCTATTTCGAATGCAGTTCCTCTCACTTCTATAAACACAAATCTGTATAGTCATAGCCTTCGTTCGAATTGGAGCGGGTTTTATTTTGTTGTTGTTGTTGTTTCGCCGGAAAAATGATTAATGTAACAATACAGCTATGAATTACTGTAAAATTTCATTTGGAACTTGGAAAAACCACTACAAGAACTTATAATTTATTGAAAGAAATATATGTTAATTAATGTTTATCGTGTGAACGCGTTTTTGAGTAGTTTAACGTTTTCAAGATGGCTGAGGAGACGTTAAAGATGTTTCATATTCAGGTCTCCCTCCCTCGTCAAAAACGGATAACAATATCGGAAATATCGGTAATCTGGTTCAACCAGACATCGATTAAGTATTTCTGTTATTATTGAGACTGCAAGACTTGGCAAACAATTCGTACGACTAATTTTTCCACCAAGGCAATGCACCGACTTATTCCACATTGTATATCAAGAGGTTAAAAAAGGCTTTAAAAGTTACAAGATTCGTATCCGTTGAAGCTGTGAAAGAGAAACGTCACGCGTCCTGAAAGGGCTGACCGAAGAAGATTTCAAGCACTGTTTGAAACCAATGGAAATTTCGCGTGGAGCGTTGTAGGGATAGAGATGAGGTGTACATTGAAAGTGATCATATGTAAATATGTATGGTATCAAAATAAAATGTCATACAGTGTCAGTCTCGTTATATAATAGCCTCAATTGGTACTATTTTATTATTTGTTTTAGTCTCTTAAAATTATTTACTGTATGTTCTGTCAAAATTTCATTCCCTTACAATTAAGTAAGGTAACTGAAATGTCTCTCGATATTTTGGATTGTTGAAAAAGTGAAAAAATTCCATTGACCCTATCGGGACGAACGTATCATATACGCATGACTAGTGATCGACGTTCCCGACCGAGCGTACCAAATACGCATCACTTGAGAAAGAGCTTAGGGGCCGAACGATGCGTATTCGCATTCTAAGATGGAACGTTTTCTAAATATTTCTAAATGGCACCTTTTATCCATTACTTTTGAACTGAAAAGTAGTTTTAAGATCTTGACCTTCAGTTTGATCACATTCTGTCTTAGTTCAGTATTTTACTCACCAGCTGTTGTGGGGGAGGAACAAAAGCGTATTGTAAACAAACTGAACTCGGCTCTTTAAACTTCCATGTGATGTACATTGGTGTTTCTGTTTTTCACCGAGTGTTTATTTATTGTTTTTTGCTTTGTATTTTTTTCTTTCTTTCTTTATAGAGCTGTACCGTCAGTACCGTTTGACTTAGCGTTGCTTTAGGATGTATTTATTTTACTTCGTTTTTTATTTCGGAAAACCTTGACTGCTGCTTATAATTGCGAAAAAGTGTTGTTTATCGGATGATTATACTTACATGGTCGACGAACCAATTAATGATGAGAGTGTGCTTAATTTTATCAAGGGTTTGAAAGGAATGTTTCTTGTGATTCTGATGCGGACATTTTGTCAGAGACGGACAAAGCAGGGGACTTCGCGTTTCTCCATGTTTCGAGAATTACCTCACACATTACGTTTTGTTACTTCTTGTGAGTAGTCTTAATTGCATATATTTTTTTTTATTAATTTTAAAGTTTACTGATGTTTTTGTCTTCGAAATAATTTCAATAGAGCTTCTGAAAACTATTTCTCAAATTAAGCCCTTCTTTATACACATTTTTCTGCAAATTAAGGGGAAAAGATTATTAAAAATGTTAATTTTAAAATATATAACAGCTTAATTAACAATCTAAAATTTAATCAAAAATTTTAACAATAGGACGAAAACTTTTTTGTGGTCTTTTTTTCCCCTTTACAAGTTAGGCTTAGCGACGCAAAACTACCGGCTCCCGTAAGACAGTTCTCATCAATTCTCCTCCGTCCCCAGGGAACGTCTTACGCCAAGGCGTACCGTCCCGAAAGGGTAAATGGATAATAATCCTCTAATTCTAAGGGTATGAGCTTAAAGATATGAGACTATATATTTCTAATATTTTTTTATGCTTAGGTAAAAGAGTTTATTATAATACAAACCTAAACATATCATTAATGTTTCATTGGTTTACGTAAAATGCCTTAAGAGCATTGAAATAAAATATTTTCAAAATGCCTGATATCCATCAACGATTTTGATATTTGAAACAATTATTCAAGTAGGAAGAAATTATGCAAAAACGGTTAGCTAGTCTGAGAGTATTTCATATTCAATTTTTTCTCTCATTTGAATAATATTATTTGTAATCCACGTATTTTAATTCAAATTTCTAAATCCTTTTAGCTTTATTTCCAAAGTAAAAACTAACATATAATTTTTAAATTACATCATATATCCTGGCATCTAATAATTTAATTTATTTTCTTAACGTATTGAAATAAGGTGTGTTTTTTTTAAAAAATCTTCCTTTTTTTCCCCTCTAGATAAAAACCCAAACTTAGAAGTCTTCAAAAGAGCTCTTATTAGCCACCGGAATTGAAACACTTTTATTTTCTTATTACTTTAACTTTAGAGTCACATTATCACCCATTTTTTCCCATTGTGTTAATATTAGAACTTTAATTGGATCCACAATATTCTCTGCATATTTCTTTTCAAACAATTCTCAGTATTGTAATAAAAATGTATTCCAAAGGAAGTAATAAGATATTATGTTGGAAAAACTACAATATACAAATTATATTAAATTCCATAAGAAGACGTTTATTAAAATTTTTAAAAGAACTTTATTTACTATTTTTGATTAGTATATTCTGGAATATATATATATATATATATATATATATATATATATATATATATATTCTACTTTCCTGAAATATAAATTTTCTTTATTAAAAAAGTTCTATACATTTATTGCTTGGCTCGAAATGACATCTTTGCATTTTAGAATATCATTCAAACTTCAAGTGATTCTTAATAGATTCCTAAGAATTTACCAAAAAAAATGTATACAGAAACTTAAATAATAAATATTATTACATTTCAATTATCGAAGTTTCTGAAAGGAATAAGATAGGTAAATCGACAAAAATATGTTTGATAGAATTTCTTACAAGAATAATATTTAATAATTCACGCAAGCGTAGTAAAATGTCCTCGAATTTCAAGATAAGCCTGCTTTCTAAATCAATATTGTTCTTCAAAATTTAAAATTAATATTACTTATTAAAAAATAAATTTTTAATGCATCGTATAGCTTCTTAGTATTCTTTAATATCACATCTTGAAATTTCTACTCAATCTTTAATTCAAACTACTTATTTGAAATAATATTCGTGAGTTTGAATTTTTTTTCTTTAATTTCATCATAAGTAATGGAAAGAGGAATGAAATATAATTACTAAAAAAAATTAGAAATATATATTATTTTTGTGTTTTGTAACATTGGAAATTTTAATATTCATGATAGCAATCTTCTTATAACTTTTGAAACGCTAATCGGATATAATGATAAATGCAAATTACAAATAAAGCGAATCTGAATATATATATATATTCAGTTTCGCTTTATTTGTCCATAGAAAAGTTAATTAATATTTTAAAATTCAGCGCCTTGGCATCTCACTGAATCGGAATCGATCTACGATGTTTTGAAGAACCAACCCGATCATGTACTCCATCCTAATATAAGAATTCTGCATTTATGTTAGCGAAAAAATAATTCTAGTTTTTTAAGTGCCCACTTGTATATTCCGTGGTTTGTATTACATTTAATTTCTTTTTGATATTTTGCTGTTAAGTGTGCGATTGACAGACAGAGAACCGCAGAGATTCAATGAAATTTTGGCTGTAATCTGGCAGGTACTACCCTTCTATTGTGAAAAGTTCTTTTAAAAGATTTATGTATGATACAATTTTCATGTGTCACGGATCCTCAATTACTAGTTAATATTAGTGGTTTTTTTTTACTTTCTTATGTAAAAGTAACTCAAAAGTATTATTATTAATTTGTCTGAGCATATTTCCCATTCATCCTCCAGTAACAAAAACATATCTCTTATATCTGACCTTGAACTGCGAAAGAGAGTAACTTACTGTCAATTCATCATTTTTATGTGTTGATTTGTTTTTCCTCTCGTTATAACAATAAACTAGAATCATTACTAACTCAGCAGTAAGCTTTCTGCTCAAAAAGATATAATTTGTTTTGTTTATTAAGACTTTGTCTTATGAATTGAGATGTTAATACTTTTTTGTTTACGGGAAAATTTCCATCTTGTCAATTCTAGGAATATATGATTCTCTTAATTAAGGGGACTCGGCAGCTTTTGACCATTTTTTTAATTAAGTGTTTAAACTTATCTTTTGTGTATATTATTAACAGTTACTGTAAACAAAGTAATTTTACCATGAAAAAAAGGGCTCAATTTGATAAAAATTTTAAAAATTAAATTTTTTTAAAAAATTTCAACGATTTTAAAATTGCTTCTTCTTTCACAATTATCATTATTTTGACACCAAATTTTTTCCCCCGGCTCATAAGAATATACGTAACAACTTTAGGGACCGATTTTGCAATAAGCAAATTAGTTTTTGAGAAAAACTTAAAAAGCATACATCTATGGAAAATAGGTCAAAAAACATGATTTCTGCTACATTTTCTGTCATAATATTTTTTCAATTCAAAATGTTGAAAAATTGATGCCTAATTTTACTAAGCACATTATAACAAACAAACACACCAAAATCCAAGTTGTTTAATAAATATCTGTTAAAGTTTTGTAGTTTTAAAGACCATGATTTCATGAAAAATCCCAAACTGAGAAAACGCTGCTTAAAGAATAATGATCTGTAAAAAAATATCAAAACAATGTCTAATTTTTGTAATAATTTGTGAATATAAAGTATAGATATATACCTTTAAAATAAAGCATAATACAGTTCAATTTGAAAGCATTTAACAAAAATATAAACTTTTATAAAAAGTTTGTCTGAGCCCGAAATTGCGAAAACTTTGAAAATCTTCTTCTGACTGCTCTTTGAAAGAAACATATATTAAATATATTTAAAAGTAAATGAAATATATAAGATAAATAAAGTAAAAGTATATGAAATGTACATTGGAAAATTTAAAATATTTTGTAAAATTTATTTTGCTACTTATTTTCAATATCTAATATAAAATAAAGTAAAACATGTTTAATCTAAATCGTACTATTTTTTCAATCAGATCGTTTCAAAACTTCGCACAGTTATACTAGAGGTATCAAGGTACATTTTGAGCTAAAAATTGAAAAATCGATATTTTCATCGTTTTTCGGCATTTGAAAAGTGCCAAGTCCCCTTAATCCTTTCAATGTAAAAATTAGTTTTGTATGATACTTTTTATCAATTTAGAATACCTTTTGATTTTTTTTCTTTTAAAAGAAATTATGAGTGAAAATGGTTTGTTTCATACATAAAAATTTTTTTTTCTAGAGAATTGAGAATTATATACTATAATACATTGAATCACAGAAGTGTTTAAATTCTTTTCAGTATTTTAAATATTGCATATTATACTTATATTTGTATATCTGTTTTCGTTGAGAACGTAAGTTGTTTCGAATTTCGTATATCTATTATTTTCACTATAACAGAATCATTTAAAACTGATTTAACAAAAACCCCGAAAAATAATATCGTACATTTGATTCTAAACATTCTTATTTTGACCATTTCTTCAGAATAGTTAATCGTTATATTTTGCACTTCACATTAATTACGCGGCCAAATGGCTTATTTGTTAAAAGGTAAGAGAGAGGACTTACTTAACCTAGGAACAGAGTTAAATTTAGAAGCAATAGATGAAATGACTAAACCAATGTTAAAAATGTTTATTACAAATAGTACATGGTACGACGAGGAAGATACTAAATTGATGCGTGATTATATCATTGAATAGATGAAAGAAAAAGGAAGAAGAGGCAAAAGAAAAGAATAGGCAAATACGATAAGATGAGGTAGAAATGGAAAAGTTTAGAATTGAAGATATGATTACGTCGAGTAGGGGACATTGTCGGTAAATACTTATACACCTAGTAATGAATTGAATAAATTGCTACATAAATTTGATATGAATGGATATATCAGTCACTAATATATATTATTCGAGCGTCAAGCTGGTATGATGTCAGTACCAAAAGAGTTTTGGGTTACACATTTGTTGGATCTTCTCCCACAAGAAATTATACAACGAGAGTCTGAAGAAAAAGCAAAGAGATTATTATCATGTGAAGATCTTGTTACTCAAAAGATTCTATTAGCTCAAGAGAAGTTTAAGCCTTTGCTTGTCATACATTAAAAACTTGCTGAAAAAACGTGGCGTGACTTTTACCAAGAAATTCAAACATTCTTTGGTGGATGGATAGAGGGACTAAACGTCAAAACCTTTGACCAATTGCGAGATCTAATAAAAGCAAATCAAATGAGAAAAAAAAAAGAACTCCCGTCGAATTCAAAGAATATCACTTGGACGAATGGCCTAATATCAACTCGCCAGGGGAGTTAGCCCAGTGTCTTGAGAAATTTGAGGATGTACATAGAACATTGACTCCAAAATCATGCCTCTTACCACCTTTTCGAAAACAAGACGTCAAAGTATCGAAGAATGAGTTCTTTAATATTGAAAGATTTGAAAATCTTTACAGGAGAACTGATAATTTCAATCCAGAAAAAAAAAATACAATGAGACTTACCTGAGTAAAGATTTTGAAAGAATAAAGCCTAGAAAGTGTTTCAACTGTCCTTTTTCAGACCATATGAGTTACAACTGTCCTAAAGTCAAGAAAGAGTCGGAACCTGCGAGACCATCAAACTCTGAAGTACCAATCTGTTCCGTTGTCCCGCAGAAAGGGCTACATCTGAGAGATATTATACTTGGTGAGAAAACCATTCCCACTGTTACAGATACTGGTAGTTCAGTTAGTCTGTTCCGTGAAGACGTTTGTACAAAGATTGTTGACCAACAAGAGTTGTCTAAGAAATATATTGTTCTATAAGGAATAGGTAAATCGCAAGTGTTTCGAAAGGTTCTTTTGAGCATGACTTCGTTATATAAGAAGACCTAAATAACTTAACCTGATATGTTGAGAGTTAACTAAGCATCTAGACTTCGAAGCCGTCATAGGCACCGTTATTTTGAAACATGCTTCTTTAAATTTCACCCCAAATGGAGCTGATTTCTACAAAAATGATGAAAACGCATGGCTGATGCAAATGCCGAAATTACATCTCAAAGATGTTAGATTTGAGTCACATCCTCGACTCACTAATAAAAAGTAATTTGACTAGAATAATTTCCTCTTATAAACTGAGAATACCGAAACCACGGATGTTTCAATGAGAATAATTTTGAAAGTTGATATCCTAATCAATAAACAAGCTCGTCTTTTGCCATTTGTAGAGAAGCAAAAGGTCAACAAACATGTTGAAGAGTGGTTTGAACAAGGAATCATCAGACCTAGTTCATTTGAATATGTTGGTGCAGGTAGTACTAGTGAAGAAGAAAACGGAGATTTCAGACTTTGTGTCGTCTGCAGCAAATTAAACCACTAGCTTGTCAAGAATAGATTTCCACTTGCTGTAATAGATGATGTACTCGATTGACCACAAAATGCTAAGGTCTATACAATCTTAGATTTGAAGAATGGATTTTTCCTTGTCGACGTCATTGAAGATAGTCGGAAATTCACTTCTTTTATTGTTCCCAACGGATTATATAATTTTAACAAAGTACCATTTGGCTTAAATACTAGTCACAGTGTTTTTCAAAGATGTGCTTACAATATATATTTCGAAATTTGATGAATAAAGGAATAGTAATAATTTACAAGGACGTTTTAATAATTCCATCAGCAGATGAAGAACAACGTTTGAGTAAACTAACACATGGATCAATAAGTCCCGAGACTAACATTGAAAACAACATTTTTTTTTGCAAATTTTTTTTTTATTCATCAACATAATCACCTTTTAGGGTGATACAATCGTTCCAACGCTTTTCCAATTTTTCAATACCATGTTTATAAAAAAATTTATCTTTCGCTTCAAAATAAGCTTCAGTTTCAGCGATGACCTCCTCATTTGAGCCAAATCTTTTTCCCTGGAGCATTTTTTTAAGATCAGCAAAGAGCCAGTAGTCACTGGGGGCTAAATCTGGCGAGTATGGGGGGTGGGGAAGCAGATCAAAGCCCAATTCGTTCAATTTTGCCATTGTTTTCATCGACTTGGGGCAGGGTGCATTGTCTTGGTGAAAAAGGATTTTTTTCTCTGCATGTGCGGTCGTTTTTTTGCGATTTCCTCCTTCAAACGCACCAGCAAGTCAATATAATAATCACTGTTGATTGATTTACCTTTTTCGAGGTAGTCAATGAAAATCACGCCATGCGTATCCCAAAAAACTGACGCCATGACTTTGCCAGCTGACTGCTGCGTTTTCGGACGCTTCGGACGGCTTTCGCCAGCTGTGCGCCACTCAGATGACTGCCGCTTCGACTCTGGAGTGTAGTGATGTATCCATGTTTCGTCCATGGTCACGTAACGACGCAAGAAATCTTTTTTGTTGCGAGTAAATAGCGATAAACAGCTTTCTGAATCATCGACTCGTTGCTGTTTTTGTTCCATCGAAAGCAATCGCGGCACCCACATGGAAAAAACCTTTTTCATGCTCAATTTTTCATGAAGGATAGTAAATACACTTCCATATGATATCTGTGCCATCTCAGCAATCTCACGGAGCTTCACTTTACGATCTTTCATTATAATTTTTGTCACTTCACTCACATTTTCCGGTGTAACAGCTTCCACAGGTCTACCCGAGCGTTCCGCGTCATTTGTGTCGGTACGACCACGTTTAAACTCGGCAAACCACCGACAAATCGTTGCTTTTGATGGACAAGAGTCCGGGTAACATTTTTCAATCCATTGTTTCGCTTGCACGGTGTTTTTACCCATTAAAAAACAATGTTTTATCAGAACACGAAACTCGGTTTTTTCCATTTTTTAAACAAACGACTTTACTCCAACCTCGATAACTGAGCTGTTTCTGGTCCGATCGACTTAAAATTTTGACACGTTTCAAGCAAAGGTTAGTACTCTAGAAAGACTTGGTTACTGGTTTACTACGAGCGCCATCTCTGGGTTAGTCTCGGAACTTATTGATCCATGTGTTATATTTCGAAATTTGATGAATAAAGGAATAGTAATAATTTACAAGGACGTTTTAATAATTCCATCAGCAGATGAAGAACAAGGTTTGAGTAAACTAAGAGCCGTTCTTGAAGTTGCATCCGGATATGGTTCTGAAATCCAAATCAAAAAGTGCCTTTTTCTGAAGAGAATAGAAATTTTAGGACATATTATGGAAAACGGTACTATACGTCCTTCACCCGTTGAACTCCTCACCGTAAAAAATTTTCCTCCTAAACCAACAACAGTTAAACAAATTAAAGACTTTTATACCTAACTGGTTACTTTCGAAATTTATACTTCCAACATTTTAAAATCGCGGAACCACTTTATGATCTATTAAGAAAAGAGAATCATTTTAATTTTGATCAATCTGAAACATGCTTTTTTGAAAAAACTCAAAACACTTGACAAACAGTCCAGTTTTTTAACTATATTTAAACAAGGAAAAAAAAAGTCTTCTGAATTCTGTATACAGGCGCAACAGTAGCATGGTTCCATGCTGCTCCAAGTGAAGTAAGAGATGAAAAGTTTTATCCTATCCACCTAAGTCTAAGAGAACAAATTCTGCTGAAGAAAATAGTCGTTATGAACTAGAACTTTTGTCATTGTAGTAGCCCTGAAGAAATTGCGAGTTTACTTATTAAGTATTAAATTCAAGATAGTAACATATTGGTCAAAAAAATTTCAAAAAAAAAACACGGCCAAGAAAGATCTAGTTACCTGCATTGTTAGATGCGTATTACCGAAGAATCTGAGCGAAGCTAGTTACACTGGCCAAGCCAAAGGATGAAGCGCATGGATGCTTTGAACATGTATCCAAATAAGTGATGACTAGTGATGATACATATTGACCGCCAGATTGAAGAAAAAAACACAGTCGGAAATTGGAAAACACATTAAAGACACTCCTAGGAAGCGAGAAATAACAGGAATTTTTTCGCAAAAAAAAAAAATTGTATACTTTATGAATTCGTA
Source organism: Nephila pilipes (assembly GCA_019974015.1). Lineage (NCBI taxonomy): Eukaryota > Metazoa > Arthropoda > Arachnida > Araneae > Nephilidae > Nephila > Nephila pilipes. Next base: position 87,861 of record BMAW01024483.1, read on the forward strand.
AAACAGGACATGAAGTCATATTTACCCCTTTAGTGGTTTGCAGATCGGAATTCGATTAACGAATTACGTAAAAGGTCACTTATTAGTTGCTAAAACTGAAGAAGTGGTCAAACAAGAATTATTTATTCCAAACACCAAATTCAATATGTAATAGTTATTGCGTGCCTGCATTCCCATCCAATAAAAAAAGTAAGGAAAAAGAAAGGATTTCTAAATCCAATACTCCAAAGATGAATTACCTCTAGGCTTATAATGGAGATTTGGCCCATACTCCTCAACTAATAAAAAAACCTTCGGCACATTCGGTTGTAGTTGATGCTTTTTCGAAATTGTCTGGTTATACCCAATAAAAACTTTCTGAAGAAGCTATTAAAGGATGAAAGTACAACAAATGTATATTTTGGCAACCCAAACGAATAATATCCGATCGAAGATTTGCAGGTCACAACGGAAACCTTCATTGTGCTCAAGAAGGAATACAACAGATAAATACTCACTGGAGTTCCACGAGGTAACGGTCAAGTTGAAAGAATACATCATACTCTTATCCCAGTGTTAACCAAGTTATCACTGGGATAGATTAAAGACTTACTAGCAGAGGATCTAGAAGAAGAATATCTAGATGAAAGGCAAAACACGATACAAACGGCAAAACGGATACGATTTGGGTAAAAATGTTTCGGCAGAGAGCAAGTGAACCTCTCTGGAATAGGAAACAAAGCGCGATTTTTCTTACGCATCGTCATTTCTACCTTGAATTCAGAAGGCATAGATTTTTCCTTAATTTTGTTCATCATCATTGCTTGTTAGTCTTTCTATCACCTAATTTGTACCAGAGTTGTTCAAACCTATAACACTTTTTCTGTACAGCATGGCGTATTTATTAAAATTTTTGAAACTACCTTATTTGGTGCTCTATTAATCAGTTTTTTATGAAATATGTATTAATGCTATCATCAATTTTTAACTCCCTAAAATACTTAATTTTAAATTCAAAAATGCTTACTTTGAATCATTTTACGGACCAGCTTCTTAAACATAGATCTATATATTTAATAACAAAGTCAAATCAAGCAGATACTTGAAACAAATATATAAAATTTTTATTTCTCCATTTATATTTTTCTAACTTCATACATATTTCTGTTTAAAAAATTTCGAAATAATTCATTGTATGTAATCATTATTCACTAATTATCTTTGTTAGTGCGCTTATTGTAAATTGTAAACTTTATTTTGAATCATAGCTTTTAGTAAATTGATTGCTTCACAATGTAATACTCCCTCCTCTCGATTTTTAGAATTCTGAAAAGAATACGTTTTCTCAAAAATATCAAAAACTGCAACACTTCTAGTATCAAAAAAGAAATCTATCAATATCAATTTACAAATATATCTTTCCTTTTATCATAAAAATTGCAATATCTTTATGAAACCTGATATCTGGCAATAACAGTTCTTTCAAGTACTAATCAATCTGCCACTCGGTTCCGGCCCAATTTATCGTAGTTTGAAAAACAGCCACATTTATTTTTTGAATTTTGATTCAGAATTTGTGTAGATTGTGGTGATACAGCACCCGTATAAGTTCGCTAGAAGCGGTTTCCAAATTCATAAAATTAGAATTTGCTTTTATCTGGCGATATTTATTCAACCTCTTCTCGTCCATAAGATAACAATACTTTTTCGGAGATGACATTTTGAAATTATTTATATTATGTCATGACACGTATATTTTATGATTTTATAAGTCTTTAAAAAATTACCCCGAATAGTTTTGTTTGATCATATTTTTCTGTCAAGAGCGATACTGATATGAAAAATAAGCAAGAATTTGACCTATAGATATGCAAATAGATATTTTCTAATTTGAATAATGCAAATAGTTACTTTCCATAAGTAACTATTTGCATTATAACTATATAAGTAACTATATAAGGAGCAGATTATTATCTTCAGAATAGTAACATTGTGACGCCTGCCCGACCCTGGCTGCCTCTTGTGCCATAACTAGATTCAATTATTAAACACTAAGACACAATAACCAATCAAAGAGACACTAGAACAATATTTACGGAATTTATTAACTTCTATTTACTATTACAACAACTATATATACTCTCCTGGGGAAGATTTCTACTAACTAAATTCAACCCACCAATAGTAATCTAACAGACTCTTACCACTAATCCTTCCTTGACTTCAACTCAAACTCCGCAACTAACGTAGCAATCTGGAACACTAAATCTCTATAAATACTACGCCTTTAATCCTAACGTTTATTTCAACCACTCTTTTCAACTCCTCCTGCAACCTCTCTTTCCACTTCTCCTTCAGCCTCTCTATATCTTCTCCCTCAGCTTCTCTCTCGCGACTTTCAGTCGGAGTTTATATATTTCCTAACTCTCCCACTTCACTTCATTTCTATCTGCTTCCTATCTGTATATTCACATTTCATTTTTGGTTGGGCAAAGGTTGTTTAGCAAAAGCAATCAATCCCAATTAAAAGTCCCCAAGGTTAGTGAAGAGAAACCGCGAATAGCCCAATGTCACAACCTGATCTGGCATACTTTGGTAATTTGAATGCTGAAGAACTGAAAATTTCGTCAAAAATCATTGTTATTTCCAAATTATTGCAATGTTAAAAAGTAATTTTAGTTCTTCAAAAACTTCAAGAATAATCTATTCCCTATATAAATATTTAGAAATCTTGTACGCAAAATTTCAAGTTTATTAAAATGTAAAATTTTGATATATTATGTTCCGATCCAAAGAAAAATATAAGAAGTCCATTTGGCGACAGCATTAAAAATTTTAAAGAAAATATTTCATAAATAACATATTTTTATTACAAATTGGCTGATTTATAAAGTCTATCTTCTTTATTTTATTTTGATTTCTTTCTAAGCGCTCGTTTATCTATGCCCTATGCCTTTGCGTATCGCATTGATTCCGCACTTGTTTAAATGTTTTTACTTTTGCAAAATAAAACAAAAATTAAAAATATTCACATTGACACATTTAAACAATATATAAATCTATCATTAAACATAATAACAGCTCTACAGACTCCAGAGTTCATAGTTTTGAAGCGAATTTAAAACACTTTTAGCATTCTTTGTCAAAAAATCACCTACCGAAAGACATGTTGTTAGTTTCAATTATCCTTATCTTTAAAATTTTACTTCAATTTATGTGTATTTGCGTATTAGATATAAGTCTTATACTAAATATTGGGAGAATAAAATATAAATAAATATTTCAGCTCATTTTCGGTTGGAAGATTTATCCTTTCGGTTGAAAAGGTTCATCATCAAATGATATTACAAAAGTTGTTATATCAATTTGATCATGAATTTCTAAATCAGATAGGAACACAATTTGAACAGAATCTTAAAGGTAGAAGATAAAGCTTCAAGGAAAAAAATAATGTAAAAAATTGACATTTTAAAGGAAAATAGTGTTTTGAAAGTGTGTTATGGTAAAATTACATTTTCTTTATTTCAGAGTACCATAAAGGAAACTTTTATCATATATTTATTAAAAAACTGTTTAGAGCTATTGAAAACTCGTATTATGATTCAAAATAGCTTTTCTATAATTGGGCGTTTTATTTTTGATGATTGTGTTTTACATAAGGTTAAAAAGTATTATTTAATACTGATATTAAAAGACACGTATTTTTTTTTAAAAAAAATCTACAAATAAGTGGCTAATTTAAATTTACAGCAACAATTCAATGTCGTGCTTAAATTTTGATATTGAAAAATAAGTATAATTTTCATTATATTGTTCTGTTTATACTTTATAATATATTATAATCATTATAATTTCTAGATTTTTTTCTTTGGTTTACCTTCAAATTCTTTAAATTTTTGTATATATATTATTTTTAAATATAGTGTCGTTTCCACTATTTTGTTTTTAAATGTCTTTTTAATTTTTTTTTTTTTTTTTTTAATTTTCGATTTCAAAGCCTTTAAAAGTTCTTTGCATTTCTTAAGTGTTCTATGCAATAATTGCATTAGTACGAAAATTTATCATTACTCTTTAATAGAGACCTATGCTAGGCGAGAAAATCATGGCATGTTAGTGTTAAATACGCATTTTACTTTACGATGTAATTTTTTCAATTAAGTTTTTTATATTTATCAATCTGATTGAGTAAATGTTTTGTTCATTTTCTGTTTTCATTGGTTAATGTTTGAGTATTTCTCTTCGTCTTTCTCTTGATCTTTTTTATATTGCCTTTTGCATCTCGTTTGGATTAAGCTTTGTGGAATTTCCATATTTTTATGTAACATTTTTCTGTAAGGAATGTTGGAACTTCGAAACATTTTAAACCTGCTTATCTGTCATAAGCTAAATTCAAAATTTATAATTCTTATTTTTCACTTTTTTTATTTATTTCTCTCCTTTGTTTTCATTATTTTTCATGCCTATGTTTGCGATTTTTCCTATTTTGAAGTTTATATTTTGGCTATTTTGTCATGTACAATTTTAGGCAATTTTTCTCTTTCTTAAATATATAGTTTGGTAATTTTCTGTGTTCTATATTTTTCTAATTAAAAAAATCATTTTTCTTTAATTAGAAATCTATAAATCTATAATTCTATAATCTATAAATTTATGTTCAAGCTTTTGTTGTAATATAAAAGAACTATATGTAGTTTTATTTCTTGTTTCTATAACATTCAGCGGGGATTCTGTTCCGCGGGGTCTTAAAAAAGTCCAGATTTTTAGATTTACTTATTATCAGGAACTGCTTATCAAAGTTGGCCTTGATCAATTACTAGAATACGACCACCAATGATTGGACTTAATGAAAGTGGCATTTTTCGACATTGGCAGCGACGAAAACATTTGTAGCCGTAAAATGAAAGGGAACACTTTGTACATTTCCATAGATTTTATTCTTATGGAAACACGTTCGGCTAGCGATCTGGCATCATTTGGAACATTGTTGCAAAGGAATTAATATCTTATACAAAAATTGTAAATGGAGGGGAATTTTAGAGAGGAGAAGGGTCAGGGTATAAGGAGACTGTTGGTCGTCCACGAAGTAACGGCTTCACAAATTGAGTTTTGTAACTGTCTCTCATACGATACACATCGCACTGCGTGCTAGTGATAGTTAAACAAGTGATGTCAGCAAATAAGCTATTCAGATGATTTATGTTTGTAATTTATTAAGGTTCCAACATTTTAATCAAGCCCCCCCCCCCCCGTCAATGGTGTCCCGCTTTACGAATGTTAAAATTTGGTCACCTTAGTCTAGTATTTATCGTAAATTTAAGTTTCTGTAAAATTGTTCTCGTATCCACGCTGGGAATCTTCAAGTGTTAATAAAACCAACCAGCTTAAGGATGTAACTATTATAGCGTAGCTCGCGTCATAACTTATTTTAACTATTATTGTACAGAATTAAATTTATTTTCGAGTAGTGCTTTTATGAACAGAAGAATATTGAATTAAACAATGTTAAATACTTAATTGTTCTCAGAAAGACGAAATACTTTATTATTTATATATTCTATATAAGCATCAGAATAAACGAAAGCACATTAAATAAATATTTAAATAATTTAAAAATTTTATCTTTATTGATTTATATATATCGTTGAAACAATATTGACGCACAATAATCCTACGAAAAACTCCGGCCTGCCGTGGTTCTGAACGTGACGGATTAAATACAACTTCTCGCATTTTCAAAAATGAAGATTTTTGCTTCATTCTACTATTATATTTACTCTACATTATTATCACTAAATAATGTAGGATAAATATAGAATTATAGGATAAATATACTAAATTGAATTGGGATAATTATATTCAATGTGTGGATTTTAATGGCATTGCATCTTTGGCTACATCTATAGTGGATATATCAAAGACGTACACATCAGACTAAATTAACGATTCCTAGTATTGAGCCATATATATTTGTTAATTTTTTTTTTTTTTCGTTAAAGGGTTTTCTGGCTCATTTTGACACTTTCGTTTTCAAAATATATCCCATAACAAAATTGAGATCTTCTTTTATATCACTATTGATTCCTTAAAAACTGGAGTAAATGATTTTCGTAACAATATCTTCTAAAAGTTGCAAATGAATTATAAAGAATTATAACTATTTCTTCCATTCTTAATTAATAATTGTTAAACATCACTTTTAAATTAGCATTTTTTTTTCTTTTTGTCTGTGAGTATTTTATGTATGAGGAAAATTAATTGTAGCTCTAATTTTGTGTTAGAGATTAATAATGTTCTTAATTAAATAGTATATACTCACACTAAAAGTTTTTTTATTCTCTAAAACTATTTTCACCTTTAACTAGCTCTTGTGTAGACTCGCCATTTCATGACATGCTGAGTGGAAACATATTCCATTCTGCAGAAAATTATATAATTCTGTAACCAATGGTTATTTTTATTTTTGTAATAACTACTAAATAGAGCCACAAGAACAGAGGAACTGCACAGTTTCCCTCTGGTGAAAAACCAGTAGTTGAGTCGAGACTCGGACCATCGCGCGGGAATTTTCCCCCAATGTTGTTTCTGCATTTATAAAATATACATCTTTGAACTGTGAAAAAAAATGAACTGCATAAATATGTCTATTGTCCAGAAAATAAATGTATGTAACCCTGAGGTGAACTAATTTCATGGAACGATCGACGAATTCATCACAACGACTTACAAATGGCGCCCAACCCGTGCCGTAAGCCTATCGACCCCGTAGAAGCATAACCGGCACTATGAATCAAGCTGCCTGGAAGACAAAATTGAACCAACTATTGGTCTTGCGCTGCAAGCCTTCTAAAGCAAGAGATGAATAGCGAATAATTTTTGCTTTTATAATTACTCATCTACGTTCCTGCCAAAAATCCCCGGAAATCGAAAGAGACAAAGTGAATCATCCCGACTTCCGTCGTCTTACGAGGAGAAAGAAGCAAACCTGCCATTTTCTGTTGAGAGTTTTTCAAGGTTTTTGTGCATTTTTTTCTTCAAAATTCGCGGTAGCAATCCTGCTATAGTGTGTCAGCGTTCTACATTCTTTTCAGAATTCCAGGCAGCAATCCAGCTAGTGTTGTGCAGGGTTTTTTTTTTTTTTTTTTTTGAAAAAAAAAAAAAAAAAAAAAAAATCAAGCGTAGCAACCCTGCTATAGTGTTATTGACTGTGTCAAAACACCTGATATATACTAAATTTATTATTATACACAGATATTGATTTCAATAATTATTTTGCTTGATATCTTATAGAATAATTTCATACTTACTAAATGTATGTAGCATTACACATTGAAAAATTTTGTTTTGCATAATCTTATTTTATTTCATGGAATTTTTTTTTGTATTCTTATGTAATGATAATTATTAATTCTGCTTTATAATGTTTTATTTCTTGAGATAACCTTTTTTCCTGTTTAGTATTTTGAATTGCACATTGATGATAATTATTTTGCTTGATATTTTACTGATTTCATATTGAATTTAGGTAGCATTGCATGCCAGAGTATTTTAATTTTGTTTAGTATTTTCATTGCATTGAATTTTTGTATCATTACAAACTGATGATTCCTAATATATTTTTCATATCATTTTGAATTAATGTTCCTTATTGGTATTTTGAATATGTTATTAGTTTATTTGCCTTTGTAAATTTAATTGCTTTCTGAGGTGCATTATAATTTAAAGGCTAGCCATATTATAACAGTGTAAGATCTATTTAAAAAGTGTATTCCCATATCTGTAAGAGTTTTGGTGGACAATCAGGCCCGACCTTAATTTTTATTTTATCCATTTATTTATTTAAAACTCTTAAATTTTTTCGATCATGTCATTTCTGGGAAAAGGTAAAAAAGCTGATCTCATTAAGCTTGCTAATGAGTTAAATGAATTTGAGTCTAATGGGGAAGAGCTAAAGATAATAGAGCTGAGGGCTAAAATTTTAGCAAGTGATGCTTACAAAGAAGACCCAGAATTTGTGAAGGATATCTTTGAAGGCATCGTATCAAATAGAATAGATGAGGAGAGAGAACAAAAAGAGCAAACACTGCGTGAATTTGAGCTGCAGAAAATACGACTGCAAAATGAGACTCAGAGAGTTGTAGGTTCACAAACCCTACCCCAAACAAAGATTGAATTAAAAAAGCTGTTACCAACTTTTAATCTTGAAGTTGATGACATGAACTTGTTCTTAACTTTATTTGAACGTCAAATGAAGCTTCTGGATCTTGGTGAAGATCTGTGGGTCCCCTATCTCATTGGTACCCTACCCATGATGTAACTTCTCTCATTGCCCATGAGCCTGAGGAGAAATTCAGGGATTACTCCCACATTCGAGGAATGCTTCTCCAACGGTTCAAGTTAATCGCAGAAAAATTCCGGGAACTGTTCTCACGTCATTGAAAAAGCCCAAATGGGACCTGGAAGGATTATTATTTTGAAATTCGAGCTTATTTTGAAGGTTGGCTCAGTGAGCTTGAAATTGACACATTTGAAGGCTTGAAGAATTTGATGATTGCCGATCAAATGAAAAAGAGATTTACCCCCAAGTGTAAGGAACATTATCTGGATATCTGGGAAGAACTTACCTCACCAGAAATGTTAGCAGACAAGCTGGAAGCTTTTGACAACTTCCAGCGTTCCCTACCCAGTGGGCCTAAGAAACATGGGGAAGCAAGTGAAACCTTAAATGTTGGATGACAGGTATCACCAAGGAAACCTGAACGACTTCCTAAAAGGGAATATTCACATGAAGGCCCAATTGAGAGATCCCCTCTCAAATGTTATGGATGTGGGAAACAAAGGGTGATAAAGTCTAGGTGCCCTACCTGTAACCCCAACTCCTCACAAAGAACAGACGTAGCAACCAATCACATCAATGCTTACACAGCTCAGACTAGCAGCCCTCGATTGACCCTAATCGACATAACTTTCTGTGGGGAATAAGGCCGTGTATATGCAGACACAGGATCTTCACATTCAATTGCTGGGGAAAAGTTGTACAAGGTATACAAGGACAAGGGACTCATCTTTCAGGAAACCACGTTAGCTATGAGCTTAGCAGATGGTCAATAGACCACAAGTGAGGTCTTCACAACCCAAGTGATGATAGAGATTTATCAGCCCTGACTATATTTATCATTCTCCCAATGGCAAAAGCAAATCGAACTCTTCTAGGAACAGACTTCCTTAGTTCTGCCAGTCTGATTCTGGATGTGAAGAAGGCTTGTTGGTACTTCTGGGACAATCCTACCCACAAGTATCCGTTTGGTGAAGAATTGGACACCACGTCCATAGCTGAAATGTCCAGCAACACCTGCCAATTAAAAGAGGGGAAAGGTGAAAGTTTAACCTTGTTCCAGAAGGAGAAACTTAACCTCTTGTTGGAATCCTTCCAAAATGCCTGCGATCCAGGGGGAGAAGCAACAACAATTTTAAGGCAACAAGATAGTAGGAAGTTTTACGCTGATAAAAAGAGAAAAGATGCTCCAACATATCAACCTGGAGAACATGTCTTTGTAGCATCACATCCGCTGAGCAACGTTGCACAAGGAAGAAGTGCAAAACTAATGCCACGCAGAGACGGACCCTACGTGATTTTGACACAAAGGTCACCTTCATCTTACGAGATTGCTAGTCTCGATAATCCGGGGATACCTCTTGTGTTTACCACACAGCTGCTTTAACTCCTTGTAATAGTGACACAGTAAAACCCCTTATTCCTTTTCGTAAACGTGGCCGTCCACCAAAGGCTCCAAAGACTCCTGGTTCCTCGTCGGGACGCCGTCGTAACCAGAGGGGGAGAATGTAACCAATGGTTATTTTATTTTTGTAATAACTCTTAGATGGCGCCACCAGAACAGAGGAACTGCACGGTTTTTCTTTTGTGGAAAACCAGTAGTTGAGTCGAGGCTGCGGGGAAAGCTGGTGTGACCATCGCGCGGGAATTTTTCCCCAATGTTGTTTCTCCATTTATAAAATATATATCTTTGAACTGTGAAAAAAATGAACTGTATAAATATGCCTATTGTACAGAAAATAAATGTATGTAACCCTGAGGTGAACTAATTTCATGAAATGATCGACGAATTCATCACAACAATTTACAATTCTAAATTTTCCTCACTTCTGTTTAAAAATCATTCCATTCTATATATTGCATAATAAAAGTGGACATCTTTATATATACGTGTTCGTACATTGAATTAGTGAATGTTTTTAAGTGAGAGTCAAGTCAGAGAATTATAATTGGGATTTAACCTTTCAATACTCATTAATTCTAAATAGAAATGTTAGTATTTCCGCTTTGATTTAAAATACATTTTTTTTTGCAAATACACTATTTAACCAATAAAGTCTGAAATAATTTTGAAGGCAATTATTATGTAATTCTTATCCTAGTTTTGACTCGAATTGGGAGGAAGAGTGTCGCTGCTCACTCCTCTTCTAGTTGGAATATCTTCCAATAAAGTGTTAATTGATTGATTGTTTATTTGTGCCCTTCTTTCAAGTAGAAACCAATGTTGGCTAATTGCAATGGATCTGGAAATACTGAACTTCGAGCAAATGACGAGGACGATACTAGAGCTGACACCTCACTTTTCTCCCACCTAAAGTAAGTACTTTGAGCACCGACAGTTTTAATGTTCATCAATCCCACTAAGCAATATGCCTTCAGTGAGTGACAACAAGACATAAAATCTCGATTTGATATATTCCAAAAAGGGGTAGCAGAAGTTATTTTCAACTATTAAAATTAATGATTCATAACTTCTGTAACATTATGTCATTGGTATGTAGGTTAATGAATATATTTGGGTGAATCTGTAGTCAAGTACCGAGATAACAGAATTAAAAAAAATTTCTGCTTCCTCATTGATTCTTATATACATAATATTGTAAATTACTGCTATAATTATTGATTTGTTTTGTACAGGAAGCTGAAGATGGAAGTAACGCTTTGTATGGAGAAGATTCAATCTGTTGAGTTTCACAATGATGGCTTTCGGAAGGTCATGAAGCGTTGAAAGAAAAGTATAACTCTTGACGGTGGCTATATAGAGATGTCTTAAGAATATTAAATAAATATTGTTTCTATATGGATTATTTTAGGTAATAATTAAACGATATCACATGACAAAACATAGAATTTTATTGTACTGTGGGTTACTTCGGAGATGATAATTAAAATTTTACGATACGGCTTCCCGAAAACATACAAATTAAAATTAATAGCTCTATTTTCAAACGTCATGTACAAAAGGATAACATAACATACAGAATAAATTTGCAGCCCTTTTGGATTTTGTTTGTTCCATACTTTTACGAAACATTTTTGCGTAAGGATTGTTTGGACTATAAAACATTTTAAACATTTAAATATATAAAAAAAAAGTTCTTTAATGTAAGGAATAAAAGTTTTTATAAACATAAATCCAATGCAGGAATTCGTAACTCAATAGCATGGTCATTTGATTCAATATTCAGTAGCCGCTAAGTGGTTAAGAATTGAATGATTTTTGGGTGTGTGTTTATATATACGTGGCTTTTTCTACGTTACAAATTATTCTAACTAAAAAATAAAATCTTGAACATTAAACACATTTAATTAAGACGTTTCACATTAACATTTGCATACATTCAACAAGACATTCACTCAAACACGAAACAATTAATACAATTCTATATCATCTATAATTTCACAGTTTGCATATAACGTCATCTTTCCCTTCTCGATGGCTGGCTTTCGTCTTCTGACTTTCGATTCCTTTCTGACAGATTCAGTGTCCTCTATGGTCGGGGGTTTGTTCTATTTTGCCACATTCGGCTATCCTGGAAGAAGGTGGCCTTACCTTCTTAATTTCAACAAACAGATAGATCTGCTTCCATTATTCCATATTTTATTCAATTTTTCCGCATTTTTAAAAATTAATAGTTCTATATCTTATAAGAAATTTGAATTTCTTGTTACTCTTGCTCAAAAAGAAACAACGTATTTTATAAATATAAATAAATATTAGGAATACCACAGAGAGGATTAGCTGGTAATAGTTTCGCCAATATTTGATTGCATTTTTTGAACAAAATTTTGTAGGCAACAATGAATTCATTTAACTTAGATACGCAGATGACCTCCGAAACTTTTAAAAAGGCATTCAATAAAAATAAAAACTGAAATTTTCATTTTATCCTTCTTCTTTTAATCTTATTAAAACTAATATAAATTCTTATAGAAAAGATTATTCAGTTATTAACTTAAGAGTTGTTGATAATAGGATCATTAGTAATTTTTTCGATCGGAGAAACAATTAATTTTTGTCAATTCCTAAAATTCTTTTCTTTCATAGCAATTTAAACTGAAGCATCTATTGAAATATATCATAATTTTCGACTAAAAAAATATTAAATTATTTAATATACCTTCAATTTTAAAAAATAATGTGAAAAATATCTTGAGTTTTTTGGTAGGTATTTGTACTAAAATGGGCTTGATTAAATAGTTCTAAATTTCAGAGAGTTATATTCTGATTGTGTTTCTGAAATTTAAATAATTTATTTGTTTCAAGGATTGTTATGTTTTATAATATGTAAAATGCATCGATATTCTGATTTTTCTTCTTTGCTTCCTTCATTTTGACGGCTGATTACTTAGTTTCTTCGTTTTACTATCTAAGGCGAGTGCCTATGTTTAATGAAACTATAGCTGATTACGAAGTTTTGATCATAACATGTTCAAGCAAAATTACCATTGTCCTAATCCAATCACAGTATTAAATGGTCATATTTCAATCTAGGTTTTTTTTTCCTCAAAAATTTTATTTTTCAATTATCTCTTGCTGTCTTTCATTGTCTCTTCTTTTAGCTCTAAGTCTTTATGTAAATTTTTTAATACGATTGAGTGTTTTAAATAAGTTTTATATATAAGGTTGAATAGTTAAAAAAATTTTAGGTTTATATATATATATTAAAGAGGACTCATCCAATTCCCATAACTGCCTCAATATTTATTCTGTTATTCTGATTTTTATATTATTAGTATCTTTCCTATGTATCTTGGCGTACAAGTATGTGTATTACTTATAAATGTGTATCATATGTATCTTTATGTGTATTATTCTTTCACCGATTTCCAATATTTCTTTCTTAGTTTGCTGTTTTCATTGCCCATGAGTGTATATTATTGCTGCATGAGTGTAGACGATGATCACGATTACAATACTTAATAATTCGAGATAAAAGCCAACGTTTTTAGAAACAACGTTTTTATATGGAGGCAAAGTTTATTAAAAAATTATTGAAATATTAATTAAAACTAGTCGCAAATATCTAAATATAGCATTGTTAGGCAAGTAAGAACGGTTCCCAAAATTTCAGAGCTCTAGCTTGATGGGAAGTTGATTAAATTAACAATAGAAAATTTGATGACACACTGATACACACACAGACAGACACACACCAAGTGAAATACATAAAAACGTTAAAACTAACTAAAACTAATTAATTCATCCGGTAAATTTAATGGTTGGAATGCAGTTTAATCCAACCACCCTTGGCGACCAGAATTATTTGGCAGTATTTTGCCAAATGGGGCTACCCTGGTCCGTTCAGCCAAGTAATATTAAAAAAAAAAAATCGTCAAGTTTGGTGCCAATTTTTGAAATAGCGCCAAGTGGTTGGGCTAAACTGCATTATTAAAGAAAATATTAGTTAAAACTTGTCGCAAATGTCTAAATAAGGCATTGTTAGGCGATTAAGAACGATTCCCAAAGTTTCAGAGCTCTAGCTTGATGGGAAGTTGGTTAAATTAACGATCGAAAATTTGATGACACACATATACCAAGTGAAATACATAAAAGCGTTTTGAAATACAAAGATTCAGGGCTTCAGCCGCTTCATGTAAAAGTACATAAAACTTTTTTTTTGCAAACTGTCTCCAAAAATAAAACAGCTCTCTTAGAAAAAATCTGGATTGACTGATTCCAGAATATAAAATAACCTATATGTGATATTCGAAAACAAAAATGTAGTTAATATTTCAAACAGTTGAAGAGTTTTTCTATGGATTGAATTGTTGAGCTATCTAATTCCCTAAGAAATAGTAAACCAGAAAAAAATTAATTTCGAAGAATTAGATGTTTAAGATAAATATCTGTTTCTTCTAAATATCAGTCAAATTTTGATCAATTAATCATCAACCACATTTGTAAATTTTTTATAGTTTTTCAATGCTATATATTAGACTTTTATTCTATTACTTTACAAAAACGATACAAATCCAATGCCTTTTACTTAAATAGCTTAAAGATGTTTTTAACTCAGTCAATAAATACGAAGATAAAATTCCTATGTATACAGCTGTTACGAACAAAACTTTTTTTTAAATCCAAATGTATTCATATAATTTTATTTTCCATAGCTATTTCGTACTGAGAGTCTCAAACATAATTGTAGTATGATTTTTAGTACTTTAACTAGTCAATAATTATAAACAATAGCACAGAGAATATATTTCGAATTATTAAATATATTTCTTTTTTAAATTAAATAAATATTCGAATCATCATTTTGTCCATTAATTTTGTATTATGGCGTTATAGATATAATTACGACTACAGCACAAAATATTTTTATTAATATTTTGTCATATTTTTACTGTTGCTATTCTTTCACTTTAAACACTTTTACTTTGGCAAACCATAAAAAAAAGGAAATGATATAAAATAAGACTTTTGTTAGAATTGTAATTGCATAAATTATAGAAAACACTGAAATATCAAAAGGTTTTTTTTTAATTATTTAACAATAAGGAAACGATTTTTTTTTAATTCTTTCATCTGTTTGAAGTATTTTCCCTTTCGATTTAACAAAATGCCAGTACCAAGGATATCATCTCTTTCCCCATTATTTTGTTAATCATTTTGTACAGTTTAGCACAACTAATATAAAAATAGAATCATTTGTGGTAGGAAAAATATCTAAATTTCAGGTAAATCATATCTGTCTCATGGTCATGAGTTCGAGACCAAAATAATAATACCAATCTGACAATTTATAGACTTGCCAATTATTTGCGAGATTTTAGACTCAAATTCTTACAGATAAATTTATATTATTTTTATCAGTAATTCA
This sequence comes from Nephila pilipes, assembly GCA_019974015.1. Lineage (NCBI taxonomy): Eukaryota > Metazoa > Arthropoda > Arachnida > Araneae > Nephilidae > Nephila > Nephila pilipes. Next base: position 103,002 of record BMAW01024483.1, read on the forward strand.
GTGAATTATTTACATAACTATAATTCACTTTTTGCACTTATTCCCTAAGCAGCTGATTTACTTGTTTTTTTAAAAAAAAAACAATAATAATAATAATATATAGAACTGTGGAATAGATTAAACACGCATATGCGGGCAATAAAAACGATTCACTAACTACAGTCAGTCAAATTAATACAAAACTAATATATGTTGCTGATTCCAAAAATTCTTAGTACACAATATTCGAAATCTACAATTACGTTATCCATGAAAGAGAATTCATAGTTTGAAATAAAAATAGGAAAACAACATAATTATCCACATTAGCCGCATACAAAATAAAGTATTTATAAAATAGTTAGAAAATAAAACAGGAGTATTTTAAACAGGAAAATACATTTAAAATACATAAAGGGAAACAGGAAAATACATAAAGGGAAAATACATTTAAATAATGTAAGATTCCATAATAATTATTAAGCCAAAAAGTGCATAATATGAAAGAGCTCTTTTGCGGATATCGCGTATTTATTTATATACACTCGCGTGTAAAATTAAAAGAATTGGCAAATTATACCTATTTCTACAAAAAGTGTTGAATCAAAAGTATTAATTATGCAGTTGAAAATTTATGCAAACATTCAGAGTTAAATATGCAAACGTACACGTGGCTGAGGAGCTGTGACAATGGAGGGGATTTAAGCGCAAGAAGGGTTGTCGGTGATTTGAATGCTCGTACTACTTCACGACATTCACTGCGTTTTTGCAAGAGTTGTGTAAAGGCTGTAGAGTATCAGGTACAATGAGTAAACCTCCAACGTAAGGATGATCGAATGAGATGGAGAATTATCAGTAGAGGGAAAGCAGGCAGGCCAATCACAATCTCAGAGAGTTACAGAACTGAATGCAACCCCTAACGTCATCAGCAATTTACGGAAAAAATTTCACGACATTGGATCCATACCGAGAGAACCTGGACAAAATCGACCAAGATCTGAAACAATGAATGAGCATCGTTATTTGGCACTTTCGACACGACGACAGAGGTCTGATGTAGCTTCACAACTCTCACGTGAAATGTATTCTGCCACTAGAATTCAGTTCAACAGTCTACAGTAACCCGAAGGCTTTATGAGAGAGAGGGTTGTATGCCATAAGACCCATTATTTGCGTCCCGCTCACTGTAGCACACAATAGAGCGTGTGTAGCATGATGTAGAACGCATGCGCCTTGAACTAGACTTAAGTGGAGCACCGTGTCTTTTTGCAGATTGGTCGATATTGAGAATGGTTCCTGATTCTTCTGTATCTGAAGGGAGCTTGGGCGAGCATGAATGAATGACAGAGGAGGTTTAAGGAATTTGTTATAATATATATATGTGTGTGTGTGTGTGTGTGTGTGTGTGTGTAAATAAGCATTTGTTAAAATCAAGGAAAACTTTAATACTTTAAAAATATGAGATAAACACAAGGAGATAAAAAAAGATGAAAAGTTAAAACTTCAAATATGGTGTAAAAGGACAATCATTTTTAAGAAAGCAAATAAGTTACGGAAAGGGTTTTCCCCCACCAAGTTAGACATAATTAAAACTGGTGAATTAAAGAAAATGCGATGATGATGATGAAAGACAGGACAGTCAATTAAAATGTGATGAACTTTGTAAGGGACATGACAGGAAGAACATTTGGGAGCATCCTTCCCGAACAAAAGATGCTTATGTGTAAATCGAATATGTCCAATGTGAAGGCGAGTCAATCAGACATCCGCTTTTCGCATTGGAAGAACAGGCCATTCTCCAATGATAGGATAGAGCCTGGAACACGATACCCTTCCTCCCTCTTCAGGGAAAATGATCAATACAATGATGGATGTGTAATGGTTTGAACAGTCATTATGTTGGATGCTGCATATCGCTGTATGTGTTTGACAAAAACACCTTGGTATATAGAGATCTTAGAGCCCTATATTCGAATTTTCAATGGTGCTCTTGGTCCTGAAAAGTAAGGATATCCACTGGATGTATTCGCCAGCCAAGTAAGATTTCCTGCTCTTAACCCTATATAATATGTCTCGGACGTTCTTGGGAGATCAATTGCATCTCAAAATCTCCCTTAGAGAAACATACCGGAGCTAAAGACAGCCTTGCTGTGGGAATGGGATCTATTTACACATGGTCTCTTCAACTGCTTCCTGTCTGGTTTGTCCTCATGCTGTGTAATCTGTCTGACTAAGAGAGGGGACCATACTACATATTGCACTGTTTTTAGTTCGATAACATAACATGGATATTGGACATTTCTTTACATTAATCATTTACTGATATTCATGTATATGTTACGGTAAAAGCAATGAGTCCGGTGATTATGTATAATTACTGGTGAATATGAATAATCACCACTAAACTTGGTAAATGTGATAAATTATTGAATATTTATTACATTTACCGGTAAGTTTATAAAATCCTCAACTCGCAATGGGGAATGTAATAAATTCAGATTATTTTGTAGAATAACGATATCTTAATTCGACGAATTAAATATTTTCAGATAATATTAAGAATTTCGTTCTTAAGAATTGGAAGAACGTCATGACGACTTATAATAAAAGAATTTTTATACTTTTTTTGAATTTTTTTTAACATTATGTTTCTATCACAATGGCCAATTGATAAATGTGTTTCATGAATTATGGTAAAAAGTTCTTCGAAGTACGCATAAAATCGTATATTAGAGATATCTTTACTTATGGGAAAGATTTTTTCAAAGCTGTTTACTCTGAATACGTCGTATATTTTTAGTCTTTGATTATCTTCCGGTTTTTCCCCGCTACTTTTGTTTTTAGAACTATACACTTTTATTAACAAGTTGTCATATCTTTCTGTCGTCAGAAACCTCTTTCTTAGTGTCCAAAATATTTAATAACATGAAATTAAAACGCTCATGCATATCGTTCCTCATTTAATATTTTATTAAAAAAATGTCTATCCTGCACGAAATTAGAAGTGTAACTGAAATAACGTGCATCTGATATCAACAGTATGCATCGCGTGCATCTGACATCAACAGTATGCATCGCGTGCATCTGACATCATAAATTTTCGAAAATTTATGTACTTTTATTACATTCCCCATTACGAGTAGGGGATTTTTTAAACTAACCGATAAATGCGATAAATATTCAAAAATTTATCACATTTACCAAGTTTAGTGGTAATTATACATAACCATCAGTTTATTACATTTACCGTAACATATACATAAAATGACTTTTGAATAGTTCATCTCTTTTTCTCTAATAAATGTATATTCATATCGAAAATTTCCTAAAATCGATCCATCAATTATTCAGAAAATCGTCATATTGTACGAATCTTCTTAATTTTGTTCACGAATATAGTTTATAACTGCTTTCGTTGACAAAAATTATAGCAAGTATAAATGTGACTTGACAAAGTATAACTTACATTCTTTTATAAACTTGTTCAATTTTATTTATAGTGTTTATACTCAGAAATAAATTTATTTCCACATACTTTTACTGCAATATACAAAAATCAAAGAAAATGTCTGAACACGAATTTTTATTTTATATACATACCGTTTAAATAACTCTTGATGATTTACCAGTATATCAGTTTGATTTATATGCTTTACCTAATTATTAGAAACAGAAAATGTTGGGAAAAAAATTTGCTTTCCATATCCCAGATCCCTACTACTACTGAAATCACTTAGAAGTAGGAAATTCTAATCAATAAAAAAATACATACACCGAAGTTCCGTTTCAAATTTAAAGAGATCCAACACAAAGCTACTCAATTATCAGAAGGCATTCAATTCTTTAATTCCTTACATCACCAGATGTTACTTCATTTTTAAAAATGGAATCAGAAAATTTTAAAGATTTTAATTCGGGAAAATATATTTTCAAAATATTTTATTCTATTCAGCAAAATCAATCTTAATATCGAAATTCGATTCTTTCAAATAGAGTTAGTTCTCTTCCCGGAAACTTCTTTCATGCATCGAACAACAAAACCGAACCAGATCAACGAGTTTAATTTCACCTGTCAGTTTCCCTTTTGTTTCCATGAAAGTAATTCCGAGAAGAAATCGGAAAAAATAAGTTTCTCCTTTTTTCTTAATTGAATTCTTTTGAGTTCTTGAAGAAACACCAAGACATATTAGAGATGAAAACAATTTGAAATGAGTTTTTTCTAGTCTACATTTTTGTTTGTTGATTTCATTCAGTTTCATAGGGGAAATTATTAATATTTTCTTTTTTCACCATACTATATATTTAAAAGGTATGTTACATATAACGCATACAACTCATTAGTGTTGTAAGTTGTGTTGAAAAGTAAAAAAACTGCAACTCAGATCATCCAAAAGTATTATCGTATATTACGATACCATTTATATTCAGAAATTCTTAAATTCAGCTAGCTACAGTACCCCAGTGATTAGTGCGGATTTAAAATCAATCGAAAAGCTCAAAATCAGATAGATTTAGAGGCTACTTAAAATTTAATTGGTCTCAGTAGCTTATTCTTAGTTATTTAAAATCTCTTCGATTCTTCCAGTTTATGGCGTCTAGGAGAGTGTATTTAAACCCTAACATATTCATCTTTTGATTACGCTAGTCATTAGTTGACTATTCGTGCATATATACCCCCAATTAATAATTATTGCTACTCAAAAGGTCAATAGTTGGCTCATATTTTAAACTAGGTCAGCAATACAAAGAATCAATTTAGTGTCAACCAGATTGAACCTCTCTTAATCCATTGTGCCAATTATTGAAAAAATTATCATGAATTCACATCACTAACAAAATACACTAAAATTCACATTCTAAAAAATGTTACGAATTCTCTTATCTAATTTTGATAAAAGATGGTGTTGTTGCTTATGAAAAATTGCACGATCTGTATCTGTGACGGATTTTTTTTTTGTTATATGCGTGCCTTATATATGTACTATTCTCCTTCTGCAATCCGACACTTTCTCGCCTGCCAGTAATCCGGTAATCGTGTGTATAAAGATAAGAAACTTTTCAACAAATTATAAATTTTATTTAACGACTGCCAGCAGCTAAACTGTGCGGCGAGCTCGTATCTAACACTAACACACAAATGGCGTCTCCCGCCAAATCCAATTCGTTCCCAAAACAAGGATGTTGCCAACACGCAACAGATAAAAACTGGATTGATGGAGTGGGAATAGCACCAGAATCATTGTGTATACATATAAACCAAAGATACCACAAAAGTACTAATGAAATAAGACACATTGAATACACACAAAAATAAAAACAATAGATATTGAACACAAATAGGTCCAAACATCCGATATTTTCCCACAAGATGACAATTCATACAAAATTATTTTATTCCTTCTGATTCATTACAACAAATATATTATCAATACAAAATATATTAGTTTTTGTAGATTTAGTTATTTTTATGATTGGCACTTTATTTGCGTGTACTATGTTAAATCTTATTCAAATTTAAAATCTTTTTCTGTGTAAATGCATTCTTAATGATTTTTCACAACAGGGTGTTTTCGTTATTCTAGCAGTGGTCTGTAAGATATCATCCGACATTACATTACATTATATATATATATTGTTTACTACTAAATATACTTTTGATTAAAAGAAGATTACGTAAAGTAGACTTAATTACTTCCCATTTATTATACTGTGCATTAATAATAAAGAAACATATCATAAATTTATAATTTTTCACTTAAACATAAACTTGTCTAAACTTCAAGAAATTTAAGAAAAGACAAGAATTAGTTTACAAGAAAGAGGGTCAAAAAGAGCGAAGGATCGCTAGGGTATACAGGGGGCCACTGCTTGGAGAATCATCTTCGTTGAAAAGTTTTCACCGATGAAGGAGACTTGAACCAAGCACTTACAGACTTATTTGCGTCTGAAACCACAAGGTTGCAAGGGGATTGCACAGCTGGAGACACGTTGGAGCAAAGTGCTGGATGACGATGTCGATTACTTTGAAGACCAACAATATGTACACTTTCCAAAAATCATTTTCTTTTTGTTCAATAAAAACGACAAGAAATTTATTGGTTACCTTGAATATATATATTGTTGCAAAAATTTCTTCTAAGAGAATGAAAAATCAAAGTCAAAATTTAAGGATAACAACAAATGATAATTTATTCGTGAGTCTTCAAGACGACACACAGGTTGCAAAGCTTATATAATAGCCACCCAAATAGAAAATACAGGACTGGTAAGGGTATCACAATCACATACAAAACAGCACTTAAAATAACGTTCCGCTCACCAGCTTATAAGTTCTTACTGCGCACAAATTTCCAAAGTACTACTCAGCATTCGAAAGGCGGACTCCAAATGCAGATCGACTCTCTCCGGCTCTTAGCGTATTTATACCTTTTCGGCCAGGCACGACGCCACATAGAAAATTTCAGGAAAAGTTCGCAACTTTCTTTTCGTTCACTTTTTCGTCTAGATTCTTGAACCTTCGAAATTTTTCAATTTGTCGCAAAAGTCGTCAAGTTCCTCGCCAAGTCGTCAAATGGTCGCCAAATTTGCCCCCAGGTGAAGGGGTCAATTGCTGGAAAATCAACAAGAAGTAATTTAGATTAAATCTCACATTACCAATTTGGTAGCTATATTATCAGCAATGAAGCTGAGTGTCGTATTTTAGGATTTCATATCTACAAGATAATCCAACTGTCATTCACCTTGCTATCCATCTTCAAAATGGACAAAGAGTGCATTTTACAGAACAAAACATACAGGTCAGAGCAACAAATGCACCGAACATAACATTAACAGTGTTTTTTAATAATGTCAAACAAATGATTTTGCAAGAATTTCAATGTATGCAGACTTTCCAATTTATTACACTTAGAACACAACACAAGTAATTTAGAAAGGAAGAAGGAAGGCAAAGAAGTAACACCATCTTTGGCTGATGCACGAGGCTCAACGCTAGACGTTTTGCAGAACATTATACAAAAACCATTTAAAAGAAGATGAAGGGAAATAAATTTTTACACTTGGTGAAGCATGGGCTTACTTAAATATGATTGCGACACAAAGTTATTAGCTTTCGAGAATTCGATGAAACAAGATGTTTAAATCTGGTTCCGAAAATTTAGAAAAAGTATCAGTGAAGATTATATGATTGTCGCAAGTTTCTTTTAAAATTTAAAATTAAATATTAAAAAGAGGGAGAAAAACAATATAAAAAAGGATCTAAGAAAAATCTGGAAAATTTGTTTCTTCCGATATTAATAGAAACAATTGCATTTCTTTTTTTCAATTACCCTCGAAAGGGGAAATGCATAAATACAAAGTTGCTATTCATACTTCAAAAATTTTCCATAGCTTTCTTTGAAAAAAGAAAAATGAAAGCTGACATAGAGAGATATTGTTTGCATATATTTAATGAATATTACTAATAAGTTACAGGACTTTTCATTCATGGATTACATCCTTGCTCAAATTAATTCAAACACACTCGAAAAATTAAGAAAACTAAGAAGAAATGCTATTTGATTTAAGTTTCTACAAATTCAAAACGTTTTGGTACGTAATACGATCCCTATGAATCTGTATTAACATTTGGAATGATTTCGCATGGTGATTAGGCAATTCTTGCATATAGCCTATAGATTCTCAATTGGGTTCATATCAGGAGAATTCCCAGTCCCTTCCAATGTCTCAGTTTGGCTCTCAGACATGAATTTCTTGACCATTTTGGACAAATAGCACGGGGCTAAATCCCGTAGAAAAATTTCCGTTCCATCAGTGTATCATTTCTTCAATTATGGATCAACCATTTTATCCAGAATAGAATTGCTGAGAACGCATCCTACCGTCAACAGACTGCAAAGAAGCAGCCTCATTGTAACCGAAACAACAACAAAACATCTTTGGAGGGTGTTCAACAAATTTGTTAATGTGCAATCCCAAACACTTTAGCCTGGTAATCTCCGCATGTGTTGAGTTCGATGGATTTCGTCACTAAATAGTACTTTCCTCCAATTCTCGACTATCCAATTCTTATAATTTAATACTCACAAGTAGCGCTTTTTCTTCATTGGTTGGGTCAGAAGCTGTTTCTTCAGAGGCCGATTGGTGGACCGACTGGCAGCAAGAAGAGTCCTCCGAACAGTAGGTGAGCTAATATTTATTCCATGCTCTTTTAAATAGGTATTAAGTGCAGCACAAGTCTTTCAAGGGTATTTTTTTACATTGTGTAAATAGAAAAGTGTCACCATTTGGCATTGTTTTCTTTTTTCGATCACATTTTCTCTCCATTTTGGAGATATGGATTCTGTTTCTTTATTTTGTTTATAACACGGCTCACAGTTGCAGTACTAATGCCAACTGTCTTCGAAATCTCTCTATAAGTCTTGGACGAATGTTTGGAGAGAGTAACAATCTTTGTGCGCCTTCGCTGAGTCATCAAAGGAAATTCCTGCGCATGCGCTCTCAGAATATCTCTGATTTGTACAAATTGTTGTTAGGCAAAAGATTTGTTCAAACCACTCATATTTTCACATATTTTAGTTATGACTGATGAAGATTAATAGAAATGATTTTAAAATTAACGAAAAAAATAATTTGTTTCAATTAATTTGCACAACGGTGTACAATGCATTTCATCTGCTAATAAAGAGGTCTTTCTATACTCAAGACCATCACGATTACTAGACTCTGGGAAATATTGAAAAAAGAATACCTGTAAGAATTTGACTAATTACCCTTCTATCGTGAAAAGCACAAAATGGACTTACAGTCCAGAAACAAAGTTCTCAGATTTAACATTTATAAAAAATGAATATTTATATTGTAAAGTTACTGAGACACGTGAGGGATTATAGAATGGCAAAGAGAGAGAAGACACTTTGTTTTAGACATACATCTTTTTTAAATTATTAATAGAATTTAGATTTTGAGTGTGTGCCTGATAATGATAATTTAATCATTCTCTATATCTATCAAAATATTTTTTTATTATTTATTATTTTTTATTTTTCATTATTTTATTATTTTTTATTTTATTATTTATTATTTTATTATTTTTTATTATTTTATTATTATTTTATTTTTTACTTTTTATTATTTTATTACTTATTATTTATTATTTTTTATTATTTTATTATTCATTATTTTTTATTATTTTATTATTTTTTAGAACTTGAGAAATATTTGCATTTGGGTGCCACTAAAAAAACTATTACATTGCAGAGTTCCAAATTTTTATACGTAAATTAAGCATACCTATGAATGCAGTGAACCAAAAGGATTTTTCTCCAAGTAATACCCAAATTTTAATAAATGAATTTTATATAAAAAAAAAAAGGGAAGGATTAAAATTACAAAGCTCTTTAATTTTTTCCAAAGAAACAGTGAAATCCTTTAAAAATTCGATTCACTATTTTTTTCGTATTGTTTTACGCATAAAATGTAAAAGTTTTTATATATATGTAAGGAATACGTTTTTTTTTTCTTTTCAAAATGGTACCTAAATCCAAATATGTCTTAAGATTGAAGTTCATATTCAATTATGGGGGAAAGTGTTTTGGTTAATAATTACTTTAATAATTCTACATAATAGTAGAAACATCATTATTAGATACACAAAACACTTCTAAGGTTAATAAAAATTTTAAAACATATATGTCACAAAAATAAGGAGTTTTAAATTTAATATTTTACTATTCCCATTTCTTGGTACCCTTAAACATTAAAAAGCGTCACCAAAATCGTTTCAAAATGTGTAATTACCACTTGTACAACAAAGAAAGGAAATAAGAGATAACTGACAAACACGCCAAATCATTATCAGAATACCAAAGATAAACTTAATAAGACTAAGAACATTTTACAATTACTGAAATTAAAATCCGGAAAACGGAAAAATCCAATAGGAAACGCAATGAGAACGCTGTTTTAAAACTAAAAGTTGAATACTTTAAATAATCATGCTCATTAGTATTTAAATTAAGGAAAGCATTAAATGACACTAATTCTGAACTGCCTGCGATCTAAAGCACCGCTGTTAAAGTTTATTTCAGAGCAACAAACGTAAAAAGTAATTTGCATTCATAAATATCAAATTAGATACATTTCAACTTCAAAGAGATTTGGTTGTTGATTTTGACTTGCTTACCAGGTTAACTTTGGATCTCAAAAGAAAAGAATATTCTCTAATTACTTTAAATTTTCTCTAACTTGAAATCCTCTTTCTCTTTCTTTGGAAGACTGTAAGTTTTAATTCGTGAAAGAATTCTACTTAAAGTATACTTTAAAAAAAAGGCTCTAGGGTATGTTTATTTAAAGTCGGCATACTAATTTTTTTTCGGAAATACAACATAACGAATTTGCTGAATATATAGTTATTTTTCTAACATAAATGTTGCACATCTTAACTAGGGGCACAAAATATTCGTTTTGCAATATTTTAAGAAATGAATATAATTTCGAATAATCTTATCAAAGATACGTACACGCTAAACTATAACCAATAAGACCCTTTAAAAATTTATTTAAACTAAAAACTGAAGTACCACATAATTAAAAATTAAATTATCAAATTTAAAAAAAATCGAATTAAAAAAAAAATTATAACAAGTTAAAAAATATTCTCTTAAGTTTAGGAAAAAAAATTTACTTAAATACTAAAAAAGCATAATATAAAAGGAAACAAATTTCATTTAAACAAAGGAAATTAACATAATCCATGAAAAATAATCGATTCTCTAGATCTATTCTTTATCTCTAAATTGATCTTTTGTTCTTGTAAGGAGTCCACCACGGTTTTCTCATGTTCAACGGAATGGCAACGTCGCCATCCCAGCTTGATTTTAACACACTTAGAGGACCTCTAGCTGTTCGTCCGTACATCAACTTGAAAGACGACACTCTCGTTGTGAAGTTCGGGACTTCTCTGCATGCGAAAAGCAAGTACGGGATGTATTTATCCCAATTACTTTGATCAGTCCTTATAACATGATGCAATGAATTCTTTAATAATTTATTGTATCTCTCCACGAGTCCATTTGATGCTGCATATCCAGGAACTAAAAATTGTGGGGTACAGCCTAAGCTCTTCATGAACTCTTGGGTTAACTTTGAAGTGAAATTGGTACCCATGTCGCTGACAATGACAACGTGGATTCCTGTCCTCATAAATATCTCCATTAGCGCGTCGCATGTAGTTTTGGCAGACAACGATTGAAGAGGAATAGCTTCCGTCCTTCTGGAAAACTGGTCTACCATAACAAGACAGTATTTGTGTTTTCTGGCTGACGATGGGTCAATCTCCCCAATTATATCAACATCCATGACCTCAAAAGGTAAATCTGGCCTAAGAACTGGGGTTATAGGTATTTTGTCCGTAGTTTTCTCTTGGCTTCTTAATTGACAATTGTAGCAAGATTTCAATGTTTTAAAACATCCTTCTTTAAATCAGGCCACCAGAAATTAAAACGAATACTTTTACTGGTCTATTTTAAATCCCGTATGACTTCCAAAAACAGATTCACATGAGCCGATTTTAATACTTGAAGTCTTCTAACTTTAGGCAAACTTATTTTGACACCTTTTCCCCCATTACTTTATCGTTGTGGAATAGAAGATCACCTCTCAAATAAAAATTCCCTTTTTTCAAAATAAATTGTTTCCATACATCTTTCAAAATGTCATATTTTAACTGCTGTCCTCTCAGTAAAGCTCTTTCACTCAGTAGATTTTGATATTCATTTTCCTTCTGCGTGGGAAGTAATATTTCCAAACATAAACATTCTTCATTTTCTAATATTTGCTTTCTGCTCTCTGGCTTTCCATTTGTAATGAAATCAGACTTCCGTCCACCACAGCAATATCCATTAATCTCTAATGATGATTCATTGCTTAAGGTTTTGTTTACATTATCTTGCAATAGCTCATATATTTTTAAAGGAATGATCGCCTGAGCTTGTATTTTATTGGGGATCGCTGCTAACACTTGAATAGGTTCCGAAAATGCTTCATTATTTTTTTTTATCCATAACTGAACGATGGAAAGAGAGGCTTCTATTTTTTTTCCGAATGCGCTTTTTAAAATTATTTTTCCTTCCTCGTTATCTTCATCCGAATTAAGATCCGAGTTCATCGCAGTTATCATCGATCCGGAATCAATTAAAGCCGTTGTTTTTTTTTCCATTGACAACAATTTCAGCATATTGGAGATCGCTCATAGCTATTTTTGGTTCACTTGATTTTTCCTTACTTCTGCTTTCTAATAGGAAGACAATTGAAATTTCAGCGGTCTGTGCTGGATGATCTGCTTCTTTCTTCAAAGTTATGGCATTTTCTCTTGAATGAGATGATTTATATTTTCGTACCAGTAAATTTTTCTGTTCGTCCAATGGCACTCGGTTGTTAAATGCTGAATAATCTCTTTGGAAATTTTCTCTTTTATATTCTTCTTCCAACTCTTTTTGCCGTCTATCCCATTATTCTTTCCATTACTACTCTTCAATCCTTTATTCAATAGTTGAGGCCAAAAAAAACTTTGAAAAATTCCTCCTCTTTCAAGAATTCTTTACCATCCAGCAATTTCTGTTTAAATTACAGTCTTTAAGATGTCGTCAGCTATCTCATATTCTCTCTTATATGTTTCAGATTTCAGAATTACGTTCTTCAATGTAACGAATGTCATGTTCGAAACATTTTCGATGTCCATTTCTTGAGCGACGAATTGCAAGTACTCAATTCATTTCCCTTTCGCTAGGAAAGCCATTGAGATTCGCAAATGCAAAAAATCAGAATTTTCACAAAATTCCCTCAATTCCGAACAAACTCAAAATTCAATATATTCTGGCAGACTGTGCCAATATAATGTTCGGTTGTGGTTCGAAGATATAGTGAAATGTGTTACGACTTTTAAAAACTTAACAAAACTTTATTGAAAAATAACATTGGTTTGTAGCCCTCCCAAGGAGGCTTACTTTACTGCTCTCATGCTACGAAAACCTTCAACTGACATCACAAAATTCTTTTTCTCCCTCCTAGGAGGCGGTACTGCCAGTGTAGCGTAGCGGAGTTTAGTTTTTTTTTTTTTAGTTTAGTTTTTATTAACGTCGCACTAGAAGCAACACAAGGGCTATTGGCGACGGACCTCGTAATTTTGAACCATGGTCAAGTGACGAGGACGACACCTGAGCTGGCACCCCCCTCTCCAAACATCCACACCACACCAACGGGAGGACTTTGGGCCCCGAACAGATTTAACGTGCATCAGCCCCGGCTACACGGCGGATCTTTGGCGGCCAAGGATCGAACCCGCGACTGAACGAAAGCCGTCGGTCGCTAGTCCACGACCTTGACCACTAGGCTACCGCGGCCCTAGCGTAGCGGAGACTTCTAAACCATTGTCGGAGGAGAACACTACAGTTAAGATTTTGATGTGCAATTCTTATTACGAATAAAATATTTCTAATCAAACAATTTCTATATTGCTTAGTATACAAAACCAATATTTCTAGTTACCCTATAAAATTATGTTTGCGGCTCGAACCAATAACTTTTTCCCATTGCTTATTTATATTTGTATGTTAAATCAGTTCATTGTGACATTGCACACAAAACAAATACCATTGTTTGCATTGTGTTTGCCAACACAACGTCTTTGCTCCTGTTTATGCCGCATATTTGTTTGTCAGCATTATGTTTTAATGTCATAACACTCACATTTTTACTGAATTTATTGTATCACTGAAAACGTAGTGGTATTGTATAGAATCTACTTTATGCTCATGAAAACATAGAAAGCAGCGTTTGAAATTAATCATCTATATAAATAAGTTAAAAATTAATGAAATACCGTTTTATGCTACTCATTAACTCTTGGATGATAGCTCTTTAGCTTTAATATAGGAGATTGATTATATAGGACTTCTTGATAATAATTTTTCTTGGAAATCCCATTACTTATATTACCACTAAATGTGATAAATTACGACAAGGATTAAGTCATACTGTTAGTAGCACTTACGGTATTTAATCCAATGAGCATGCCCTCATCTACAAGGAAGATATTGAGATTTTTATTACTTATGGCTCAAGAATCTGTGGACCTACTCTTTATAAGAAGATCAACTATATAAGCTCCTTTGGCATACATAGAAGCGAATTTTATTGCGTGTCATATGGGGTGATCATATTATTAGTTATGAAATAGTTTTTGCGGTCTCTGGCTTTCCTCCCATTGATAAATTTATCCTACAAAATATGACTTTCAAAGATAATCTCTCAATGTCGTCTGTATCAGGCTATGACTCTTAATGCCACTCTTTGATTTTCCTCATCCATCTGAGCGGAATGGCATCCACTTAATTAGCTACCAAATTTATCTTAAAGAAGATTTCCCAATTGTTTGTTTTATCGATGGTAGCAAAATAAATAACAGTGTTGGTGTTGCATTTGTAATTTTTAATAATGGTATTGAAATTGAACATTATCAATTCAGAATTCGAGATGAACGAACTATCTTTATTGCTGAACTTGTGACATTGGGTTATTCTCGGTTTCTCTTCACTAACCTTGAGGACTTTTAATTAAGATTGATTGCTTTTGCTAAACAACCTTTGCCCAACCAAAAATGAAACGTGAATATGTAGATAGAAAGCAAGAAGAAATGAAATGAAGCGGGAGAGTTAGGAAATATATAAAATCCGACTGAAAGTCGCGATAGAGAGACTGAAGGAGAAGGAAAGAGAGGCGAAAGGAGAAGTGGAAAGAGAGGCGGAATGAGAAGTGGAAAGAGAGGTTGAAGGAAGAGTTGAAAAGAGAAGTTGAAATAGGCGATTGGATAAAAGGTGTAGAGTTTCAGGAGATTTTGTTATTCCAGAATGCTACATTTGTTCCAGAGTCTGAGTTGCATTCGAGGAAGGCTTAGTGGTAAGAGTCTGTTACATTACTATTGGTGGGTTAAATTAGGGTAGTAGTATCCTTGCCCGGGAGAGCATAAATAGTTGTTGTTATAGTAAATAGAAGTTAACAAATTCCGTAAATATTGCTCTAGTATCTCTTTGATTGACTTATTGTGTCTTAGTGTTTAATAATTGAGTTAGCTATGGCACAAGAGGCAGCCAGGAACGGGCAGACGTTACAAACTTTTGAACATCAACAATACTAGCAAATAAATCATAAGGCATAAATGTGTTTCTAAGTAATTTATCTATTCAGACTGTCTTTGTTCCTTAGAAACTCTAGAAAATATTTCATCTTGCATTTTGAAGAAGTACACTTTTGAACATTTTCCTTTTGTTGAAAGTTAAATTAGCTTTCTATTTGTGCATTGTAAATATTTGATGACAGCTTTAGACATCGAAGATATGTCAGAATGCTTATCCATTGCTTTGGTAATTTTTTATGCCTGTTAATTAAAACCCGCATTGATGAAGAACAGGCATAAGTGTATGTGCTTGTTTTAGGCTATGACTCGTTTAGGCTTTCGAGTTTATAAAGAATGAAGCACTGTTTGGTGATGAAATTTTAGAGCCTTTTGAAGTAAATTACAATTATTAGTACTGAGTTAATTGATTATGATGTTACAATAGAATACTAGAATATTTCGTTAAGATAATAGTTTTGCTTTCTCCATTCTATTTCTTGTTTCTTTTGTTTATAAATCTAGAGCTCTTTAAATGAATTGTTATCATTTATAAAGATATCAAATTGGCATACATTGAGAAAATAGGAAATACAAAACAAATTAAGTATTAAAAAAATTTGATAATAACAATCAAAGAAATTTGATAACTTGACAATATATTCGTACTTACTCCAGTGCAACGAAAAAAATTATTTGAAGCAACAATTAATTTTCTTGGTTTCGGACCATCTTGCAACGTAATTGTGGAACATTTTTTGATACTTTATGTTTTCTAGTTCCATATCTAGCCAATGGAATGATAAAGCTACACCGTATCTATGGTGCATCAAACATTTATTTAAAAAAATCAAATTTAAGAGAGAAAACATCATTAGTTGTATGTGATAGAAATAATGGCCCATAAATTTATTCGAATGGTTTATATGGTGTTTACTAAAACAATTCACATAACAAGTAGATAAAAGTAATTAAATCGAGATATTAATCCAGTATTCTCTAGAATGTGAGCTTATCTGTAACATATCAAATACAAGTACATATAGAGTAGCTCTACATATTTACTAACTACGGCCTTACATAAACCCAAAAATATATTTATTATTATGTCAAATCAGGTCATGTGATATAGTCCTGAGTGATATTCGAGTTAACCTATTTAAACATGCTGAATATGGGTAACGGCAGTATGTATTTTTTCTTTTAAATGCATTAAAAATAGTCACCGAATTTGGGTTAAAAATCTATAACTGTAATGTCCAATGTAGCCCCGTTAGCACGTGGTAATCAGGGTGCATGGTTACTATACTGCTGCTTAAGTGAGCAACGAGTTAAAATAATATAAATTTAGAAACAAATCAAAACTTCAAACAAACTTTTGTCAAGATCAATGTTTATCGCTATCAAAGTTATTTTTCTAGACATCTCTTTACCATTATCAACTTTATCAGCAAATTGACGAATTTTATCTACAGTGTTTAACCATCCACGTAGTGTACATTGGAGTAGATTAAGATCTATGATAATTTCTACTTATTTTGCCCATTTTTGAATTTGCTCGGAAACATCGAGTTTCCCTTGATCGTATAAGAATTTTATTTATGTTTACATTCTTTGAACATTATTTTTACTTATTATGGAAATCCCTTATGCAAGAAAACGTCTTCATCCAATACAAAATGATTTAACGTACGCCTAACCATACTGATCTCGAGTTCTTGAAAATAATATTTTGCAACAAAAAAGATCCAAACTGGAACGTTTCACTTTCAGAGAAATAGTGATTCATATATATACCTAAAGTAAAGAGGAGAAAAAAAGATATTAATATCTTCACTCTTAAGAAGAAGTCATGACGTCATTTGAGCAAAAGGTAGATAAAGGAAAATAAGATCAGAGTTTAGTTGTAACATAACAAACGATTACTTATAGAGAAAGACACAAGTAAAGCAGATTCGAATGTTACTGAAACAATTGTTAATGTGGTTCTTCGACTGTATAATTTAAAAGAAATGATTAAAAATCAACACAAATATATTTTTGTACTTAGTAACTAAAACTTAAGCCTAGAAGTTAGTGGGATTCTAGTTATACCAGTGACAGTATTAATAAAGATGAATTGAGCAGTGAAATATCGCTCCGACGTGTGTTTTGCTTCCGACGTTCTGTCATCTCTCTAAAATTACTAATGTGTTCTTGGCGCTATTTTCTATCTAGGCTCTAATATTCTTTTCATCAAGTTCGAATAGCAACTTTATTTTGATAAAGAAAAATCGAGCAATTTTTCGATTGATTTCCTACTTTTTTCATCAATTCGCCCTTGTTGTCTCAAATGATGATGCATACACATATTGATTTCGAATCCATATACAAGGTAAACATATGACGAGTGGACAGAATAAAATTTCAGTCAAATTTTTTCCCCAGAATTGGAATTCGTCATCTTTTTCAAAGTATCGGAAATATCCGGACTCAAGAAAGATGTCATACGAAATATTTAAAATTTAGCGAAGAAATACGTGTTTCTCTTTTTTTTTTCTTGTTTCAATCAACCAGAAATAGGAGAAAAGCAAATCAATTGCTTCTGAAGAGATGTAGCTAATGCGGCTCTCCTCGATCCGCTTGCAACATTCTCAACTTGGCATGAGGTGGCACGTTAGAACAATCTATTTCTACATGCACACAGGTATGTGAATTACGAGTAGTTAATCCGTACCTGTGGTATTGGTATTATACTCGTGCAGCCATCAGAATACAACCTAAGAGGAAACGATTGATTGGTTTTATTAACGTCTCACTAGAATTGACACGAAGACTATTGGTGACTACACTTTTGTAAGTTCCAAACTCTTATGCAATACTTGTCAAACTACGTCCCTCTTCAAGCTTACAATTATTTCTACCGCATGGAAAGGTACCCTTATGGTTTCTAGTAGCCATTACTGAATGTAAGATTTTACTTTCACTTTCAGAAAATGTATGGAAATACTTCATTCCTTCTTTTTTTAAGTTGTACTGGTACTGAGCACACGCATTATACGTGTTTGCGTGCTGTGACGTCCATTATGATGTCATAGTACTGATACTTGGATTTGAATTGCGACTGGAGTGCCTTTTCATTGTACTGGTTACAAAAAACTCTATTCAACAATTTCATGATTGTATGTTAAAATATGCATTTGTTGGTAAGTTTTCTACGCTAGTGAAGTTGATTTAAGTAAAAAAAAAATACGATATATTTGTACGTTGAATATTTAGTCTATAATGTGCGTATTTTACCATTCTGATCAATTACTTTGAAGGCAATTAAACACTATATCGAAAAGTTTTTTTAAAAAATTCTTTTGATTGTACGATTATTTGAATAAGCACGCTAATTTGGTACGCATTCCACTATATTTTTCCGGACTATTATTTGCTAACTACCTTTCATTGCTTTCTTACGATTATGATGTGAATAATGCAACGCGTTGCATTTTTTTCTTCTTCATTTTATGCTTATATTTTAGAATTTGAAGTAAGTGAATAACTATTAATTAATATACTGATTCGTTTGTTTCACATACAAATTATTTGAATAATAATAGAAGAGTAAATATGCTTCCTCTATATTTTATTTTTATTAACTTACTGAAAGCACATTCTCTTTTATTTACTATGCCTTACCCAGATTCTAATTAATTACTATTTATTACTTAAAAATGTTAATTAATTAAAATATAATTCTATAAAATAATATTTTTTTGCAAAATTTTCCCTATCTATCGTGCTTTTCTCCATTAAAATTCTTGTTTAGTAATTTTATAAATATCTATCCTTGCTTTTTTATCTAAATATTTGTTCTTTAAACTAACTTATTATTTGACTTGAATAATAACAAATACATCTTGAAATTTAGTAGCGTTCGTCAATCCAGAACGTCAGTCACATAAGAGTGGCAGATCCTTAAGTCTAGAATATTGGAACAATTTTGAAGGAACTAGGGGTCAATATTTTGGCTAATTAGTCAAGGAGAGTTTTTTTTTTTTTTTTTTCAATTTAAATCTATTGCTTTTATAAAATACCAAGAACTTAGGAAAATCTTCTGAACCTTTGGAGATATAAATTATATACTTTGATGATTACAAACATTAAAAATAACTGAATAGGAATTAAAAAATGAGATCCTGTTTTTAGAATTATATTTTTTAAGACAAAACTATTAATTTTTGTTCTAATATAGCCGTAGAATGGATAATTAAAATGGTTTGAAATCAATAACATAAATTGTTTAACACTTAAATATATTTTAAAAGTTATAGTAAAATAATTCAGATAATTTTTCTCAGTAACTTTATTCTCATTCATGTAATCATCATAAAAACTCCTAAGAATTGGCTTATATTTTTGTAAATAGTTAAAAATTTCTTGTTATCGAATATCATTTTGTGAAACAAAATAAAAAAATGATTCGATTAAAAATGTAGAATGCAAATTTGTTTTATTTTAATTTTTTTTTATCAACCTATAAAATGAAACTATTCCTGAATTGCGGGAATATGTGTCTATTGGGATCGTATGTGAAATGTTTGGTCTCTAAAGCAACATCACCAAGATTATTAAAATGCATCATCACTGTCATTGCTAGACCAATAAATGATGATCATCACTTATAAACTTACAACCTTTGCTAAAACATGTGATATTTCTATGGTAAAAGAATACAACTAAAATATCATTGATTGGTTGATTGCACTGGAAGCAACATAAGGGCTATTGGCGACTGCGTAATTCTGAACGAAAGTCAAGTGAACATTTGAAGGACGACATCTGAGCTGGCACCAACCTTTGAGCTTCCACACTCCACCAATGGGAGGACTTTGAGCCTCGACAGTTTATTCGTGTATCAACCCTTGATATACGGTGGGTCATTAGTGGCATCAAGGCTCAAATCCACGACTTGCCGAAAGCCGCTAGCCGCGGGTCCGCGACCATGACCACTAAGCTACCGCCACCACACAACTAACAAATGAAAACATTAACTGAAATTTGAATTTCTTATCATAATTTATAGCATTTAATTCGGGTTATCTTTTTTTTATTGATGAGCCGCCTCAGTAAGTTCGAAATTTAAAATATTTATTTCTGTGCCGAACAAAATAATTAAATACTATTATTGATTAATTAAATACTGTATCAAGTGTATTGCGTTAAATAACTTTTTATCAATTAAATTTTTAAATTTTTGTTTCAAATTGCTATCGTTGGATAAACATTTCATTTTTTTGAGAAACAGATGGAATCGAATGCAACTTTTCCGTTTTCTTTCATGCAAATATGTGAATGAAATATAAATAAAAATTTGGAAAAAAAATGTCTTAAAAAATTCAAGGACTGTGCGCTTTAATCAACTTGGCTTGTGTTCTTTGTAATGTTTCCAAAGACATGCAGAACATTTGAAACAAAAGAAATTGTGTGATTGTCAAACACGACACAAAAGCTTGAAATAAAGTTTTTTTTTCAGTTCTTGAATTAATTATTAATACTTGTTCAAACTTAAGATGAGTGTTTTTATCCGAACGAAATTTTTAAGTGGAATGTTTCGAAATTGAAACATCGCATCTTATTTGAATAATGATCTTCATTACTTTTTTCCTCAACTCCTAAGATGGAGACACATATTTAAGATTCTTTTCTTCTAATCTTGTTCTAGTGCATAAATAATCATGTTTTTTACTATTTTATTCAGCTTTTTTTTATTTTTAAGAGATAGAAACATCAGACGAGATTTAATATAGTCGTAATCAAGAAATTTTATTCGGAGAAATTTTCTTGATTTCTGCTTTAATGTTTTTTAAAATAACGTTTTACTCTTTTATTCTCTATACAAAATCTAACAACCAAATGTATTTGCTTATTTTGAAACTAATGAAACAGAGACACATACCTTCAGAGAGATTCCAGTTTGAGCGTAAGTACAGAATTCTAATAATTTGTAATGCTAATGTTGTGTGGTGGAAATATCATATGTATATATATATATATATATATATATATATATGGATATACGTATATGGATACACACACACACATATATATATATATTTAAGCTGGGCTACTCTATTATTATATGCTTAACAATCTCCAGCAACAAAATGTTTTATTAAAAATAGTTACAACACCAAAAACATAAATTGAAACAAATTCTGAAAATTTTAATTCCAAAAGTAAAATTAAAAAGAAAAACACTCCAAAAGTGAAACAAATCAATAAAAACCAAAACAAAAAAAAAAAATCAAAAATTATAATTTAAAATTTTTAAGAGAAAAATCAAAATTTTCCAATTACACCACTCTACTTATATCAATATTACATTCAGAAATATAAATAAATGCAAACAAATTCATAAGACATAAGCAAATTAAATTTAGAAAAAAATACTTACTTACCTTAAATACCCATGAATGGTTTATTTGAAGTCTTAAAAATACTTGAAAAAGCATTAAAAATGAGTACAAAATCGTCTAAACAACTAAACACCATACCATCGTTCTATGTGAAGAAACTATTTTTAAACGTTCCCAAAAAAGCATAAAGAAATTTAAAAATGCAATGTTGCCAGAATACCAATACTAAACTCTAGAAATAACCAATAAAAAATGTGAGTTCAGTATAACTTGCTAAGTATATTCAAAGAAAAATTATAACTAAAAGCTGACAAAACCGGAAATTAAAAAAAGAAGAAAATCTTAAAAGACATAGCAATGAAATATGTCAAATTATTTCATACTAAATCTGAAAAGAAATTTTTTTCCGTTAAAGCATTTAAATAGCAAAAGTAAAAATTTAAAAATTGTAAATAAACAGTAGTAAGAAAATAATAAATTTATATATATATATGTGTGTGTGTGTGTGTGTGTGCAAAAACATGTATATTTATATATAACTACACAATGTAAAATACTTAAAATACAATAAAATATCGATATCAAAATAACTAATCGATAATTTATTCGAGAAACTGAAAAAAAAATGATTCTTGTTCAATCAAGCTTATTCTTAGCGTATACTATTGAATTTTAAAGTTATATTTTGAATACAATATTAAAAATATATTTTTTTGTTTTAATAAAACTTATATTCGATATTTTTTGATAATTTCATTTTACTTTCTAAAACTTCTTGTTTTCTTCAGAATACTCACAAGAAGTAATCAAAAGTTTTCAGAGTAATGCTTCCTTCTTCGCAGCTTTGTGTAAAATTTCTCACATTAGGGGCGTGTCACACAACTGTTTGTGAGTTCAGTATTTCCAGTGATGTCACCTGGGAAGATTTTTATCTCTCAGTAGTGAATTTTTCACAGTAGATTCTTTGCTATTTCCATGTTTCTTAAGAACAACGCCAAGCTCTAATAAAATTTCGCTTCCTGACTTTCACAAAAAAAACTCCACAGAAACTGTTCTGATGTTGGGAACAACTTACATTGATGACGCTTTAAAAAAATCTTAAATGTGTAAGTGGCTTCCTCGTTTAAAAAAATGGCTTCATGTCGATTGATAGCAAATCTCGTAACTGCCTAAACAGACAAAAATGTCTAGAAAATTTGTGAACTAGCTTCAAGACTGACGACGGCAGTTGAACTTACAGTGGAATTGACTGGTTTGTCTTCGAGCATTGTTCAGTGAACTTTAAAAGAAGATTTGAAAATGAGAACTTTTGTTTCCACATATGAGCCTCGGGTTCTGATTTTCCAGCAAAATGACCCAGATTTTAGACGAAAAAGTTATGTCTTATTTGCCTCACATACCTTACTCTCCTGACCAAGCTCCTTGCAATTGTTTCTTGTTCCCGGGTATAAGAAAGAACATGAAATGACACTAATTTCACTACGTAGAAACGGTTAAAAAAAGAAAACGAGGTAGAAGCTGTAAATCATCACTGTTTATGAATATCAAGAATATTTATAACAATGGAATAACCAAGTGCACAATTGTATTATACTTATGGCGATAAGGTTGCTTATAAAAATTCTGAAATAAATAGCTTTATAATAAATTCAATTTCTTTTGGTATCCCTTTATGTAGTTGATAAAAAATGAATTAAATGCAAGCATCTTATAATAGATAATATATAATCTACTTAAAAGCCTTTTTTTTTTTTGCACCAAGATAGCGGCTGCGGTAATTGAATGCAATATACGCTAGAACCTGACCTCTACTGTTTCCGTCAAGTCTTTGGCTCTAGTCCTTCTGCCACTTATACGAACCATTGTGAAATGAGGCTGAGGCACGTTTACTATGGTTAGGCTCAATGTTCTCACATTGGTATAGTACGGGAGTTAGTGAAGTGGGACTCCGGCTTCATCATTTGATCTAGATTCAAAATTACGAAGTCCGTCTAATAGACATCGGTCTAATAGACATCGCGTTGCATCTAAATGTATCGTTAACGATCAATCGGTTTGCCCCTTTATATTCTTGCAAGATATCAAATTTTAAAACGTTTGATTTTAAAATTTAACAAAAACAAAGACCCAATTTTTTCTTTAATCATGTTTGGGAGACTCTTGATTCATCAAGCAATTTATAAAATATGCATTATTATGCAGAATCTAAGCGAGATAGTCAGAAAAAAAAAATTCAGTTTAAGAACTAAACTTTTCTTTTACTAATCATATGCATTCGCATGATTTCATCTCTACCATATTTCACATAATAAAACATACGTTAGAAAAGCTCAAAAAACAACATTCATTACTTTAGTGTTAAGTATTAAAAATTACTTCATATAAATTGATTTGAACTAATTGATAGGACTTCTACAGCACATGTAACATTACCACCTAAAATACAGGATTAAATTAGTCAAAATGAAGGTACAATGGAAAAATGGGAAAAGTGACATATTGTTTATTAACGTCGCAAATAAAAGCAACACGAGAGCTGTTGGCGACGGATCCCGTATATTTGAATATCGGTCAAGTTCCGAGGACGATACCTGAGTTGGTATATACCTATTCAAACTGCTACACCATGCCAATGAGAGAACTTAGGACGTCGATCTTATTTAACGTGCCTCAGCACCGCTACTTGGAGGGTCTTCAGTGGTACCCGGGCATGAACCCACGACTCGACGGAAACAACCTCGACCGAGAGTGCACGGCCATAATCCTTAGGGAAAGATGGGAGGGAATCTAATGGAAAAAACTCACACACGTATATTTTGTTTTCTTGTACAACTCTTCCAGAATATACGATACCTTACATATCAAAAACTTGTTAAAGATCGACCGTCGAGGTGGTCTTTGATACCACCCTCTCAATAAACGAGTTTATTTCATATCAGCTTCAAAATCTGTAATCCAACCATTTGGGGGGGGGGCCTTTTTTTTTTCAGAATATTTACAGATATATATTTATTTATTCTAATAATGGTGAGAAAGATCAACAGTGTGCAAAGTTGCATCTTTACAGTCAAACTCCATTAACGAGTAAATCTATTTTATTTGTTTTACTGACTCAGTAAGCAATCGCTGGTGGTATAACTTCCAAATACTGCAGCATCATAATTCTTATTTTTTTTTGTTGGTATTCAGAGTACTCTTTGTTCGGATGACGGTTGGCGTGGTGTGGATGTTAGGAGAAGGGGGTGCCAGCTCAGGTGTCGTCCTCGTCACTTGATCGTGGTTCAAAATTACGAGGTTCGTCGCCAATAGCCCTCTTGTTGCTTCTAGTGCGACGTTAATATAAACTGAACTAAACTAATTGTTCGGATGACGTCATGACTTCCTGTTAAGAGTGAGCAGACCTTTTTTTTTTCTTTCTATTTTAAGTACGAGCATATGAACTTCTATTTCTCGGAAAGTGTTTTAGTTTAGTTCTTATTAACGTCGTACTAGAAGCAACACGAGAGCTATAGGCGACGGACCTCGTAATTTTGAACCTCGATAAAATGACGAGGACGACACCTGAGCTGGAACCCCCTCTCCTTACTTCCACACCACGCTAAAGGCATGACCTTTTGCCCCGACATTGCGGTCAAGGATCGAACCCGTGACTGAACGAAAACCGCCAGCCACGAATCCGAAACCATGACCACTAGGCTACAGCGGCCGCTCTAGGCAAGTGAAATTTTTCAGTTAGAATTTTTTTTTTTTTTTTGTTAGATATCAAGATCTCGCGGTGTGATTAATTGTGTGATTAATTGTATGTTTAATCATTTTATATTGTTCAGAATTTAAACACTATAAATATTTTTTTCTTTTTTAAGTGATTTCCGTAGTAATTGAGAATATCGAAAGGGTGCAAACGTAAATGAAACCCTAATACGATCGAGGACGGCTCAATATTTTCAAACCCATTTAAAAAAGATCAAGAAGAGTAGAAATTGTCAAAGAGTTTTATCTACTTGCTTTTACACTAACAGATTGTTTTAGAAACAAGGATGGAATTTGCCATTTGTTGATAATGATAAAGGAATGGCCATGGAATGGTCTAAGACCACCTAATACACCAGTCTTGACAAATAATTTTTTTTTATCATTTTTTTATTGTTTGCTCAATTTATAATAATACTGTAACTCACAACTTCAATTAAACCACGGCTTAATATCCGGGAACCCCGATTACCGAGTGTTAACGGGATAATTTGTAAATCGAAATATTATTTCATACTTACTAAAAAATATAAATATTAGAAGAATCGAATGTTACATGAGCAACGCTTCAGCTTTTCTCGTGATGATCTAACTGATTTCAGAGTCAATATATCAATCTTGCAAAACATACTCCTTGTTCATTCATATTTTAAATTCACCGTATCTCAGGTTGGAAAATCTTCATTGAATGTAATATTAAACATATTTAAATGAAATGAAAATAGCAGTTAAAATTACAGAGACTGTTCTGTAGAGCATCACTAGACCATGGTATTAAAATACATATACGCACGCACAAACACGTATATACACGAAGGGGGTTCAGAAAGCACCCGTGTTGGAAATAGGAATGAGGCATTAAGATTATATTAATGGTAATGGAGTAACACACTGCAGTATTGACAGCTGCTCATTTTTTTCTTTACCAATAAATCCACAAGTATTCTGCCATTCCCCTACCAAAATATCGTTGACATAATTTTTCTGTCGATGAGACTGGCTTTGCCTTCTTCGGAACTGATTCACCGGAAGTAGCCCACTGTTTTGATTATTGCTTGGTTTTCTGTGTATAATGATGAATCTATGTCTCATCGACGGATAATGACTGGACGATTTGATGCAGCAATCAAATTTTGATTGGGACTGTAAATGTTTCTCAAATCAAATCTAACCAATGAATTAGTGTCACATTTGTTTTGGCGTTATTAAGCAGAGGGCATCACACAATGATCATACCAATTGGCCTTAGCAACGCTATCCATCGTCAAAAATAGGAAATTTTTACTCGTGTGTGCTTGTATGCGTGAGTATTGTTTTATGGTCTGTCAGTCTGTAGAAATTTTTCCTTGGCAGCTATCTATTCCAAACTTCATAAAAAAAAATTGCCTTTTAAAAGGATATAGAGTACAGATAATTAGAATAAATTTAAAATATTTTTTCGATTAATTATTTATATTTTTGATTGAAAGTGAAGTATTGAACGATATTTTAATCAGAAAAAAGATGTAATTGTTACGATTACTTTTATCAATTAAACTTTTTTTTATATATTTCAATAATAAATTTTTCTCTCAGTATTTTTTCTTTCATCGTATGATAACTTAAAAGGTTTAGAGCTAATCCATGCCAATAAGAACCAAACATTAAAGTTATCTTTTGTATGTAGTTCTAAAAACTCTCAAAATTCAAGAGGTGGTTGTATTAGAAATATATCTTAAGAATAGAAGTAATCACATAGAAGTAAATTTTTGCATAATTTTACACTAGAATTAACAGAGAGAGACTCGACCGTATTCATTTATACTTCATATAAGGCTCACTAATTTAAGTTACTTCAACACATTTCACATTAATCATGCTTAGATCTCTGAATTATATGTATAATATTTTAACTATCAAGAATTTTCTTTATGTTAATATAATTTCTATATTACCACATGAGGTTGAATATTTGAAAAACTATTAATTTTAACTGTTTTCTTTATAACCGTAAAATAAAATTTGAAATACAGCTTTTTCTGATAATAAAGACCAAACACTGAAGTTACTTTAACAATATTATGATAATTTATGGTTAAATGCTTTCGTTATTTGGATAATAGTCTCACTATCAAAAATACTCCCTGGAGTTAAGAGGGTTAATTAATTTATCTTAGAAATCTGTAATTAAAAAAAAAAACTTATTTGGATTACTTCTAAAACGAATTGGAAGTTAAATTTTTGTACGAACTACAAATTTTATGTTTTAAACTGGGAGTCAGAATAACCATTTTATATCACTGTAAAAGATGAAAATTCGATAAATTAACAAAAACAAGTTCATTTCCAAAAATATTTATGTAGAAATAAAATACAATTACTTTTAATTTGACATTCTGTCTGCATCATTTCCGTAATCAAGTTTATCTGTACCAAGTCAGTGTTAACAATTATGTTCCAAATCTAAAACAACAAAATATGATATGAAAAGAAATATTGAAGTATTTTCTTTTTTAACATTATGACCAAAATTCATGGATAGAATCACAAAATAAGTCATGGGGATTTTTATACAATAGATTATAAAGAAAAAAGTTTTACGACAAAACTTTGAAAAGTGATCAGCTGACGAATTTACGTTTTAGTTCTATTAACGTCGCCCCAGAAGCAACTCGAGGGCTATTGGCGACAGATTTCAAAATTTTGAACCTCGATCAAGTGACGAGGACGACACCTAAGCTGGCACTCCCCCACTTCTAACTTCCACACCACAAACACGAAAGGACTTTGAGCCTCGGCAGATTTAACGTGCATCACCCTGGCTACACGGCAGGTGGCATCACGGCTCGAACCCGCGGCAAGACGACAACTACCAGCCACGAGTCCACGGCCACGACGAATTTACGAATTAACGAAACAAAAGCCTTTTGGGTGTTTAATAAACTGAGAGGTCGAAGGCACGAAAGTATATAAATAAATAATATATTGCAATTTCTTTAATATTATAAAGCTTAAAGTTGTTTTGGAACCACATCATTCAGCTAAAAAAGGATTAGGGAATAAAAACTACTTTGAGCTCAGGAAACCAAAGACCTTTCGTACAAACTGATGGCGCTGACGCATTTTAAAAATGTCCAAGCACACAGGTCACTCTTCACGACCGGAGGCTAGGAAGCTAATTCAGATTCCAATTTTCTCAATACCGTTGTTTTAGATGACGGAGGCTGACGCATCTCACAATTTGTCTGGTTACTTCGGTCAAACTTCACGTCCGAAGATAATGAAGCTAATTCACGCTCCGACTTCCTGAAAACTGCCGTTACAAACGATGGGGGCTGATGCAACTCAAAACGCGCTTGGCTTAACTGGTCAAATTTCGCGGCCGAAGAATAGGAAGCTGATTCACGCACCGACTTCCGCAAGACTGCCATTTAAGATGTTGGAAGTGGAAGAGTGTTAAAACTTTTTTTTATATTATCTTCTAAATAAAAACTTGAAAACAAGTTCATTTTTAACAACATTTCAGAATAAGAGGAAACGGCGGTATTTAAAATAGTGGACTTTCTGTCATTTACTAATTTATTTGTAAAATTCTAAAGTATACCAGAAAAATAATTTCATTCATTGGTTATAGATTTAATAAAAAACGGACTAGACTTCTAACGGAATAAGTATATAGAAAATTTTTGGGCATAGTAGTTTTTGTTACTCTATATTTCATAAATCCATACAATAAGTATATTACTCACTATGTCTTGTTCTAGAGAGTTTATTTTACTTTAAATAATTTTTATTGAAGTAATTTATCTTTAATTTTTTTATGTTTTATCCTAAGATATTCAGATTCCTTCAAATTTTAAATACTTTAATTTAATTGCGCCTTACATGAAATTTTCAAGTTGATTTCTCATATGCTGTGAGGAAGAATTTCATATTTATATATTAGTATCAAGATCTCAACAGTTACTTTTAAAATTATTCATTGTGATTAAGCTTAATTTTTGTAAATGAAAT
>BMAW01024483.1:132288-150360 GCA_019974015.1 Nephila pilipes
AAATTATTCATTGTGATTAAGCTTAATTTTTGTAAATGAAATGGTAAAAAAGCAGTGCATATTCATACAAATAATCATTTTTTTTTCCAAAAATCAAGTAAAAAGTAAATTGATAAACAAATTAACAAAAGATACTTTGCTACCATGCCTAAAATTGAAAACAGCTGCTTGCCAGACATAACAAAACGTTCAAAAACAATACGATTTCTGTATTCTAAGTTTTGAATTAAAAATCACACCTGTCCTTTATTTTTTGTCCTAAAAGTCCTTACATACTTAAATATACATACATGGGAGTACACAAATTCTTAATCAAAGGAATGTGACTCAGTGGTTCTTAAAAATTGGTGGCTTAATTCAAAATCAACTGATATCCATTTTTCTTAATTGTGAAAACATTAAGTTCCAGAATAAAGTACTTTCAATATTATTCGCTATTATTTCACAAAGTTTGAAAGCCTATTTCCCAGCATTATGGTATTTTGTCTTTGGTAGTTTCTTTCATTGAGCCATCGAAATAAAAATATCTTTCATAGTTCCTAGTTTTTAAAAGGAATTGTTACTTTGCGTGAAATATTGCTAAATAATGTTTAAAAAATATGCATTTACTAATGACAGTCTGGATCGCGACTGCTACCGAAGAACCCCTGGATACTCACATATATATTATAAATGGCTTTCTGATTCCTTCAATATTCTGTTTCCTTGAACACGTGGTCCTTCTCCCTCTAAAGTTTACCGACCCTTGTACTAAGCTGAACTGCACTTTTTTAGCAGTTCTTACATCGCGCTATTTAAGAGATGCGGTAGCAAGTATTGGCCAATAAAAGTTCATTCGCAATAATAATCCACAAATTAACGGAGAATGTTCCTGAAAGGCGTTTGGACATGTAACATGTGGGTTAGAGGTAGCTTATAAATAGAAATTCATCCAATTTATTTTTAGGAAGATTTTCACACTTATGGAACAAAGCTTTTTTTCTCGTTTCCTCAACATTACTTACTTTTCGTCAAAACTCTTCATTTTCGAGGCCACATTGCTATACAAAAAATAATCTTTCTTTATGAGTATTATACTCTACCTTAAATGTTTGTCCTATAAGATCAAATGTACCTTCCATAGTTACCACTAAAATAAATGTTATTAACAATTTTCTTTTCTCTTCTGAATTCACAAACCTTGAATATTTTCCATCATCAATCACGTTTGCCAAATATATATGCATTGTGTTCCCCAGATCTATAATGATAGAGGATGCGATTTTATTAAAACGTTTTTATGTATTTCACAATGGTGTGTGCGTGTGTGCCATCAAATTTTCAATCGTTAATTTAACCAACTTCCCATCAAACTAGAGCTCTGAAACTTATAGAATCGTTCTTTCTCGCCTTACAATGCTATATTTAGGCATTTGTGACAAGTTTTAACTAATATTTTCTTTAATAATGCAGTTTATCCCAACCACTTGGCGCGATTTCAAAAATTGGCACCAAACTTGGCAATTTTTTTTGGCTGAACGTAAAACGGACCAGGGTAGCCACATTTGGCAAAATACCGCCACATAATTCTTGTTGCCAAGGGTGGTTGGGTTAAACTGCATTTCAATCATTTAATATACAGGATGAATAAATTAATTGTAGTTAATTTTAACGTTTTTATGTATTTCACTTGGTGTGTGTCTTTTTGTGTGTGTATCAGTGTATCAAATTTTCTGTTGTTAATTTAACCAACTTCCCATCAAGCTAGAGCTCTGGAATTTTGGAAACCGTTCTTATTTGCCTAACATTGCAATATTTAGATATTTGCGACCAGTTTTAACTAATATTTCAATAATTTTTTTAATAAACTTTGCCTCCATATAAAAACGTGGGTTTTTATCTCGAATTATTTATAATGTATAAAGAGTTTAGCTCTGGTCTACTCGGTACATTAAGACTGACTTCAAGACATTTTAAATAAATATGTTAAAATGCTCATTGGGATTTTTTAAGAAAAACATCATTAACAATTACATAATATTTTTTAAGATTCTTTAGTTCTATTAATTATTTATTTAACAATTATACTCGCTAAAATCATTAGCAATAATTGGAGCTTAAGAGAGCTGAAATTATAT
The DNA here is from genome assembly GCA_019974015.1 of Nephila pilipes. Lineage (NCBI taxonomy): Eukaryota > Metazoa > Arthropoda > Arachnida > Araneae > Nephilidae > Nephila > Nephila pilipes. Next base: position 134,406 of record BMAW01024483.1, read on the forward strand.
CTTATTCGCTAATCGTAATGTAAAACATTTCAATTATGATTCAGAAAAGAAACATTATACATACTTTGCTTACAATCAAATATTTTTACAAAAAATTAAAATTAGTTCAATATGTCGGACTTGATAACCAGAATGCATTATGTAGCTTTGAGGTCATTCGTTGTGCAACACAAATCTACGGTTCAAATAAAACTAATCTTTAATAGAGCTATGAGAAACAAAATTTGGAGCCACGGAACTGTAAAGTTTTTTTACTCCCCTCCCGCTCCAACAAAGAGAAAGAAATAATTCCAACAGAATGATAAAACGATTTTAGATGTTTAATAAAGAAAAACCGGCTGTAAAAAGAACGGCAATATATTATAATAAGGTATTTATTAAAAATTCATTGCGTTTGTAAGGAAATGTTTAAGCATTTGAAAAACGATTTTGTGGTTCAAAATCAACTTTTATTAGTTACGTCATTCACAGATAATGATAATGTAATTAATGCAGCTCATTAAAATTATCTCTTTGAGTAACGAAGGGGTACCATTTGAGAAAAAAAATATTATTCTCTAAACTAAGTAATTTGAAGCTAAGAGAATTAAGATTGCTTAAAAATGCATGAAAATTCTTTTCTGTTCCTTTGAAGATTCAGAAGGACAATTATTTTATTCCATTTTTCAGACCATGAGTATCTAATCCATCTTGTTAAAAATGCATAGACCTTTTTATCATTAACTAAAACATTTCGAGATTGCACCCATAATGTTTTATGCAAATAAAGATATTAAGAGACACGAAACAAATTAAACTCTCTGAATCGAAAAAAGAGATTCTCTTTTTTTTTTTACTACTTCGGAATGATTCGATGTTTTTTAAATCGAGAATGATGGCTTAGCAACGAAAAAATTATCTAGAAATTTAAAATTAAGGAATTGAAACATTTTATAGTATTTGTTTTGTTTTTTTGATGTGGAATGTTTAAGTTAACAAAAAGTTATAATAAAATAAGTTCAGTATGAAATCTCTTTGTAATTAAAATGTATTTAATTTCATATTTATAAAAGTTTTTTTTTAACATTTGACGTTTAGAAAGGAAATATAAAGGCTATTCCTTAGTTCAAACCATAGTTAAAGTTAATTGCATTTTCAATATAAGGAAGTATGAATATTAAAAATAATTAATTACTAGCTTTAAATACAGAGTCATCAATTTAAAAGAGTACCCGTTTGTTTGTTTTTTTGTATTATCTACATCTAATGATGTAGTAATGATGTAGCAAGACTTTCAACATCATTACTTATCTAACATGTCTATATTTAATGCTTGGGTATCGTTTATTTCACTTTCTAAATGCAAAAACTCGTTTTTTAAGCATAAATTAGCGTGAACATCATTAGTAATTTTTAATTCAATTCTGCGCAAATGATAGAGTAAATCGTCTGCTTCTTTCAGCGTTTTTTTTTTATTATTTTTTATTTTTAAAAGTTCAATTCGTAATATTATGAATGACAACAATAAAAATCGTCCGCTTGAACTAATTCTTTGATTTTAATGAATTCCAAAGTGTACTTGGACATAATTCCAACTTCATTGCTTCACTTGAGATACAGGACTGTTACTGCTGGTTTCTCAAAACGGAGCCACTCCACACAAGTCAAACCTAACAATGAAAGTGCTGAGGGAATTCTTTAATGACAGTTGAATTTCAATAGGTCTCTGGCAAACAAGGTCACCAGACCTCATCCTGTTAGATTTTTTTGCGGGGTTTTCTCAAAGATAGGGTTTTCCTGAGATTTTGTGCAAAGGTCTATGTATTAAAACAAATCATAACTAAAGAAATCTCGTCAATAACACCAACAATCTTGCGAAGTGTCAAAAAACTTGGTTCGACGTGTTCATGTTTGCATTCAAATTTTCAACATTTGCTCTAAGGAATGATAATATAAAAATTATGAATTAAATTATAGTTTTTTTAACAAAATTTTCATAGGATTAGGTAACATTGTGCATCTCCATTTCTGTTTTACCTCATAAATAAAGTTGTAACAGTCCAACAGTGTTGGAAATTGTCTCCCACAGTTAAACAAGGTTCAAACAATTATACTTCAGTGTTAGAATAGTAGCCACATCTGTCAGATTTAAGGGTAATAAGAAAAACTAACAGGGAACTCTTTTAAATTGATCACCCTGTACGTTTTTTCTATATCTTATCCTTCAATATTTCTACTAAATTACAAAAAAATCAGAAGTGTTCCATGCAGATAATTTTGAAACTTTTACAAGATTATTATGTGAGACGCCTTATCAATTATTTTATCTACTTCTTTTGTTAAGTTACATATTTAATGAATATCAAGATTGCATAGTATTTTCTAGTTATTTTTATAAAACAATAAAGTAGTACTGTTTGGCCCTCGATAGCTCCTTTTTTGAAAACTGATCTCATTAAATAACACACACTAAGTGGACTGTATAAATTTTCTCACATTTTATTTCAACTGCACACTCTGCGCGCTCAGTCGCGTCTTCTCTTTATTGCATTGCAAGGCAAGACGACAACAGCGCCTTTTCACAAAAGCAGTCAGAGGCACAACATACCGCAAGCTTTGACAAATTTGAAAAAATTTCAACATAATACAAAGTATACATTATTAATTCACAATAGATAAAATATTCAAACAATTAAATACAATAATAATGAATAGTAACACATATACATATACAATTCAAATTAATAATCAATCATAAAAAGGTAATTTAATAATCTTGTTTACTGGACGTTGACATATACCTTTGGTTGATTTCAATGTTACAACTCTTATTATATTATCCTCTCCTGCGTGGACCTTAATTATTCTTGCTAGGTTCCAATTAAGAGTTTTAATGTTATCCTCATTTTTTACCAGTACAATTTCATTTTCTTTAAATATTTTCTCACCTTTGTGCCATTTGACACGTGATTGTAAACGATTTAAATACTCTGATGACCATTTTCTCCAAAATATTTGAGTAAGCTTTTGTACCAATTGCCATCTATTTAACTTATTCATTGGTACCTCAGTTAATTCTGGATCTGGTAATGCTGTTAACGACGATCCAACTAAAAAATGGGCTGGGGTGAGAATAAAATCATCATTAGGATCACTAGAAATACTACTAAGAGGTCTGGAATTTAATATTGCCTCTACTTGGGTAACAAGGGTGCTCAATTCTTCATAAGTAGGAACGGCATTTCCTACAATTCTTTTTAGGTGCGATTTTAATGATTTAATGTCTGCTTCCCACAAACCTCCGAAATGAGGGGTAGCAGGTGGATTAAAATGCCAAATGATGCCTTCTGAGGCACTGAATGTTTCAATTTTCCCTGTATTTGCCTTATTGAACAATTCTTTTAATATTTTCTTTAACTCATTATTTGCTCCAATGAAATTTCTACCATTATCACTATAGATATCACTGGGTTTTCCTTTACGGGAAATAAATCGTTTTAAAGCACCCATAAAAGCATCTGAGCTACAACTATTTACAATTTCAAGGTGAACTGCTTTAACAACAAAACATATAAATATACATACATAAGATTTATACAATTTTTTAAATGGACCAGAAAACAACTTAATACAAAATGGTTCACAAAAATCAATACCGATTTTAGAAAATACTCTAGAAATGTTAACTCTGGCATTGGGCAAATCTGCCATCATTTGGTTTTTAGCTTTAGCACTTACCTTTAGGCATTTTAAATATTTATTCAAAACTCTTTTGACTCTGGATCTACCATTTGTGACCCAGAATTGTGTATGTAAGTTAGCCAGTGTGGCCTCAACACCTGTATGGAGATAAAACACATGATAATGATCAATAATCAAATCACAAATATTACAGTTATTAGGGATTAACATAGGAGATGTTTATGATTTAAAGGTAGTTCAGAATGTTGCAGTCTTCCGCCAACACGGAGTACATTCTCCTCGTCAAGAAATGGAGACAAATTAAATAATTTACCGGAATTTGATAATTTTCCCCCTTTCATAATACACTGAATATCCTTTGAAAAATACATGCATTGCACACTTCTCACTGAACAAATTAAAGCAGCAGATAATTCAGGTAAAGTTAAGTTGCCAGTAGTTCTCTGTAAAGGATTTCTTGCATTTTCCTTAAATCGCATGCACCATGCAATTATTCTTTGTAGTTTCGTAAATGAAGAACACTTATTAATAATGGGAAGAACCTCACTGTTGTGCACTAAAAGACAAACTGGTTCTCCTTGAGGATCCTTTAGCTCTCTTTGGTATAACTCACTATTATGAAGATCGTAGCTATCACCAGGGAAGCTCACAAGGTACTCTTGAAGAAAGGATGGACCGAACCATCACAAGTCAATTAATTGAATTTTCTCTGGATCAAGTCCTTTCGAAATGATGTCTGAGGGGTTTAAATCCGAAGGAACATGATGTCACTGGTTTATTTTGGTAAACTCTTGAATAATCACTACTCGATTCGCCACAAAAGTCTTTAATTCCCTAGATTCTTTTTTCATCCACGAAAGAACTATTGTAGAGTCTGACCAATGGAAGACTGATGCAATGTCCATTTTTAATGCATTCTGTACCTTATGCATTAATTTTGTCAACAAAACAGCACTACATAACTCCAATCGAGGTATTGTTACCTGCTTAATTGGAGCTACACGCGACTTGCTCGCAATTAGCTTTTCTTTAACTTCAACTGAATTGACCGTTCTGGAGTATATTGCAGCTCCATACGCCTTTTCGGACGAGTCACAGAAGCCATGGAGTTCAATCACTTTAGCGTTTTGAATCACAATGCATTTTTCAATATTCATATCGTTCAACATCATTAAAGATTTCACTAATTCTTTCCATTCACAAGCTTCTTTCGTAGGAAGCGCCTCACTCCAATCAATTTTCAGCAACCACAATTGTTGTATGAAAATTTTGGCCTTCGTGATCACTGGACCAAACAATCCAAGTGGATCAAAAAGTCTAGCGATGATGGATAAAACTGATCTTTTAATAGGATGAGCATTTTGCTCCACTTCTACCTTAAAGGTAAAACAGTCCGTTCTAGACTTCCAGGAAATTCCTAAAGTTTTTATTTCATCCGTAGATGAGAATTCGTATTCCTTTTCCTTTATTGGTGTAAGCTCTGAATTATTCCCACACCATTTGTGTAATGACATTTGAGCGGTTTTTAAAATCTCAATGAGCCGATGTTGCAGAGTTTTTGCCGTCTCTAATGTATTTGAACCACTCAAAACATCGTCCATGTAAAAGTCCTCACACGGGACCGATGCAGCAATTGGAAAGTTTTTTCCTTCATCAAGCGAAATTTGTTTCAGAGTTCGCATCGCTAGGAAGGGAGCACTAACTGTTCCATATGTTACGGTATTAAGTTGGTATACTTTAACCGGTTCATTAATGCCCTCCTTCCACAAAATTCTTTGGAGGTTTCTTTGACTCTCCTCTATATTAATCATGCGGTACATCTGATGAATATCTCTTGTAAATGCAAAGATGTGTTTACGGAATCTCACTAATAATGTAAACAAATCATCTAGGATAATTCCACCCTTATATTGAATGGAGTTTAAGGATTTTCCATTAGTAGTCAAGGTGGAAGCATTAAATACTGTTCTCAATTTTGTTGTACTTTTATGAGGCCTATAAATGCCATGATGAGGCATATAATATGTCACACCAACCTCAGCACTATCTCTGACTTCAGTCATATGTCCTAATTCTTCATATTCCTTTAAGAAATTGGAATACAAGTTTAAATACTCTTGGTCTCAAGACAAACGAGTCCATAGCGATTTAAGTCGCCTTACAGCAATATCTTTTGAATTCCCTAAACATGAAGGATATTCTTTAAATGGCATAGTCACAATATATTTTCCTGACTTATCTCTCTCCTATGCGTTCGCGCATAAAGTTCCTCACATACAGAATTTTCTTTACTCTTAGGTAAATCGTTTTCTATTTCCTCAATCTCCCAAAATTTTCTGAAGTTTGAATTTAAGTCACCTGCCCCACATATTAAACCGCAATAATTAGAATCTAATTTATTTGATCTTGGAATACTAACTCCCACAATATACCCAAAAACAGAATCTTGTAACATCATATTCGCATTCTTTGCAATTAATTTACCAGGCTTTATTATATCATAAAAGAATTCAGCACCAATTAAAATATCTATTTTTCCGGGTACATTAAAATTATAATCCGCAAGTTCAATAGATTCTGGAATTTGCACACACGTATGAATTTTTGATGAGGAATTAAATCCGTTATTTTTGGTACTACTAACATGGAAATATTTCTTTCAAAACTTTTATTTTTATTCGCCACAGTTGCTGTAACTCTGCGATTAACTGCCAGCGAAGCATTATTAATGCAAGAAATAGATTCATTTATCCTTTCACTTTTTAGTTGTAACCTTTGTAAGCATTGCTGAGTCATAATGCAAATCTGTGAGCCTACATCGAGCATGCGTCTCATTTCCTGCCACTGCGAACATCTGTCTTTTATCAAACATTTTACAGTGGACAAGATTACATTTTTATTTTCGATTAAATTTGTTCCAACGAAAGGCGTAATCCACTCATGGGGGGTGAAAGTAGAACTTTGCACAGTATTTTTCCCCCCGACGGCGAATTATTTACGATATCCGACGCATCCGCCTTCATAGACAAAACACTTTTTGCTTCTTTAGGAAAATGAATTAGTTTATTGTGAGCTTTGCCACGAAAACAATTTCTGTATGAGCATCTTTTAACACTGCAATTTGGTATTAAACATTTGAAGCAAAGTTTTTTATTTTTCACTACCTTTACTCGCTCATGAACCGACAGTGCTTTAAATCGCGGACACGCATAAACCGGATGATTTTCATCTTTCAGACATATATCACAATTTTTATTTTTTACCTCATTGAAAAATACTTTAGATGCAGTTTTAAATTTATTATTATAAATTTTTTGGTCTTTTCTCGTCTCATTTAAGGGCTTCGCTTTTGATGCAAAATATAAATCACACTCTTTACCTAACTCAAGAGGGGTAAACCATTTTTGATTTTGTCTTATGCTAAAATGCGTGGCTATATCTCTATCTATAGTTTGGAACAATTTATCCGATACCATTAGTTGTTTCAAGGTTTCGAAGTCCGCTACTTCTCTCAATTTTAAATAGTATTCGAAACTAGTTGTTAAACGCGAAGCGAATTGCACGTGAGTTTCGTTTACTCTAGAAGCGTTTCGAAAATTCTCTAATACTGCTTGCGCGGTTGGCTCAAATTCTCTTAAAACGATAGATTTTACTTCGTCGTAATTGTTTAAATCTTTTCCCTCTATATAAGTTAAAATATTAGCAGCTCTATCCCCTAATAAATTCAACAAAATCTCAGCTTTAAATTTCTCAGGTACCTTTTTAGTACTATATGCTCTCTCTAACGAAGTAAAAAAGAAACCCCAATCTTGGGACTTACTTGGCGGTTTAATAGTCAACGTCCTCACACTTTTTATTAAGCTATCCAGTGATTCTTCTGGTTCGCTTTTACACCCCTGATCAAAAGAAGTATTATTTCCATTAGCCTTCACTTGCGCTAATTGTAATTCCAATTTAATTCTTTCAATTTTTAAACGCTCAATTTCTATTTCACCATCCTGATTGGATTTCTTATTTCTATTTTCTAAAACATCATCTACAGCACTTTTCACAGCTTCGTTGTCATTTTTGAACACATCAATATCCTCAATTAAACGCCTTAATTCACTCTTTTTCATACCCTCGTTAACAACAAAACCGATTTCCTCGGCCACGATTCTTAATTCATCTTTCTTTAACTTTGCTATACCCGACATTTTAAGTTATAACAAAAATACACTAATTCAAGAACAATATTATCACTAGCAATTTTTTTTTTAAAAAAACTCATCAAAAACAAAATTAACTTCAACTCGGGAATTTAATTAGTTTTTTACTCAAAAAAAAACTTAAAATTGCTCCTACCTCGTTGCCGGGACTGTTGTCACGAGACCAGGAAGTATTACTTTATAAATCCTCTATGTTTGGAGCACTCAAATAGACGCAATTCTATTAATACACAAACTCATCCTTCGATAATGTTAATCACAATAGTCACACGATTTCCGGCTTACTCCGGCTCCTCGGACCATGTTTGGCCCTCGATAGCTCCTTTTTTGAAAACTGATCTCATTAAATAACACACACTAAGTGGACTGTATAAATTTTCTCACATTTTATTTCAATTGCACACTCTGCGCGCTCAGTCGCGTCTTCTCTTTTTTGCATTGCAAGGCAAGGCGACAGCAGCGCCTTTTCACAAAAGCAGACAGGGGCACAACAAGTACAATGTCTAGTGAGTTTTAAGACGTCACTCATTATAACATGTTACAGTTTTGTTTCCTCCAATATAAAAACAATTTGTGTAATTTTAATTTAAAAAATGGTATAAGAATAAATTTTCCAGTTTACACTCCGACTAATCCTGTCACTATATGTTATGTTTTGTGAAATAATGAAAATGTATAAGAAGACAGCGATCAAACATTATTTAAAATAATTTGCAGTTATAAAATTCTTAAGAAACTAGATTCACTCCAGACAAAATATGAACTAAAACCGCTTTTCTTATTTTAAAACTAAATGATTTAATTAATGGAATTTCAGAACATGAGTGGTAAAACAAAAATCAGCCTCATTTTGAGTAAATGGAACACAAATTAATAGAAAATTGTTAGATTGTGCCAGTAATAATAAATAATTCACTAAGTAAGATATTATTATAACTCTAAATTGTTTTAATATGTTAATTCCACCCAAAAAAAGTCCACTATACTATTATCTGATGCTCTGTGTTCTTTTATAAAGTAAGGGTTCTTATAATTGAATGATTTCGGAGTGCTCAAATTACAATCAGCCTCATCTTGAAGTAATTAATAATTTCTCAACTTTATAGAAGATTGATAGACGTGCCAGTTACTAATAGAACAATTCGTTTATCTTATTTTAATTCTATTAATAATATATATTTTATGTTCCGTATGCTTTTACGGAATATAATTCACATAATCAAATAATTTATGAAAGCCCAGAGTTACATTTTAATCAAATTTCAATTCAGTTTTGAATAAGTGCTTAAGCCTGACTGAAAAATTTAATTTAAACTAATCCTGGAGAAATAATTAACCTTTAGTATATCTATTAGCCTGTATTTTGGTGCCAGAAATAAAAACTACTTGATGGTCTTTTCACTGCTTATTTTCAACGATAAACATAACAAAAAAAAAATATTACAATTCTGCTGCTTAAATTAACATAAATTTGAATTACTCAATACAAATTCAGAGAACCATATATCTGCTGCAGACCTAGAACTGTCGATCACAATAAAACAACAAAAAAAGGGGCTCCTGAAAAGCTAGCGTCTATCTGGATGATCTAAAAAAAAAGGAACAAAATTAACTTCTTTATATTTCGGTATACCACGTGAGTTTGATATATGCTGGGCAGCTATGGTTCGCCCACGATACCTACGTGATTACCACCCACGTAATGAGTGATTGTCAGGTTTTATGGCGCAAGAGCCATCCATCCATATTCCGCCACCATCCTCGTTGACCATGAATTCTCAACACTGTCCACACAACGTCATAGTCATTATTTGGTGTATTATTTATCTTTTCCTCTTTTCACTGACATACACATTTCAATGAAGCTCTTAGCAGCGTCATCTGTCGTCATGATTGAACAACAGGTGATATTCTTCCTTGTGAGAAAAAGCTTACTTTAAAACATTGATTTCTCATCCAGACTACGACCAAGAACGCCTTTATATAGTTATTTAGAAAATGTTGTTTATTTTATTTGTTGCATATTCATAAAATAAACATATTCTCATAAATATACTTACAAAAAGGAAGTAACTATAAATGAATTAGGATATTGAATACTGTCTTTTGTATTCTATCTAGATATAATTGGTTGATTCTGCAAAAAAAAAAAAAAAAAAAAAAAAATAAATAAATAAATAAATAATAATAATAATAAGGATACTGTGATGCCGACAAAATGATGCCTTTTTTATTTATCGAAAAAATCTCGTTTCTAATTACTCAGACATATTTGCAATTAATTTCATATAAATTTACTTTGATTTATTTATAATTACCTTGGTACCTTTATAAACCAGTGTCAAGTAGTTTTAATACACCGAAAGTAGACGTTTATTACCGCTATTCAGAATCAATTTACAAACATTTTCAGTTTCTTATAAACTGATAAGCATGCTGTATATTAATATTTGCCTTTATCATTCAACATTTTTCCAATTTATAATTTATTTGAAATTTATTATAATCATTCTTTTGTTTCATTGTGTTACAGTATCATGTAAACATTATTGAATTGTTAAGTCATTAATGAGTTTCAAACGGAATTATTGACTACAATAATACAAAGCAACAATAGAGGAAAGAAAAACCTTAGAAATGCTTCTTTGAAGTTCTTTATTCCCATCTAGACTTTCACACTTTTAACTACAGTATAGCTTCAAAACTTGAGCGTCTATCTATGCTAATTACCTTCGCATATTGACTCATTTTGAGATTGATAAGGTGACATATATCAAACCCAAAACATGCGAAATAACAGGTTAATTGAAAAGTCCTCGGCCTACCATAGTAAAACACTTTTTTTTTGGCAAAATTAGTTTTTTTTTATTCAAAATAATTCCCTTCAAGGGTGATACACTGATTATAGCGACCCTCCAACTTTTCGATACCATTTTTGTCGTACGATTTGTCCTTTGCTTCAAAACAGGCCTCAGTTTCGGCGATCACCTCTTCATTCGACGAAAATTTCTTCCCAGCGAGCATTCTTTTGAGATCTGAGAACAGGAAATAGTCGCTGGGGGCCAAATCTGGAGGCCAGATCTGGATAAAATAAATACAGGTGGATGAGGAAGCAATTTGAAGCCCAATTCATGGATTTTTGCCATCGTTTTCACTGACTTGTGACACAGTGTATTGTCTTGGTGAAGCAGCACTTTCTTTTTCTTCAAATGCGGCCGTTTTTCAGCGATTTCGTACTTCAAACGGTCCAATAACGCTATGTAATAGTCACTGTTGATGGTCCTTCCTTTTTCAAGGTAGTCAATGAAATTTATTCCATGCGCATCCCAAAATACAGACGCCATAACCTTGCCAGCCGACGGTTGCGTTTTCCCACGCTTTGGAGCGGGTTCATCGTGTGCAGTCCACTCGGATGACTGTCGATTGGACTTCGGAGTGAAATGATGGAGCCATGTTTCATCCATTGTCACCTATCGACGCAAAAACTCGGGTTTATTACGCTTGATCATCTTCAAACACTGCTCCGAATCATCAACTCGTCGTTGTTTTTGGTCAAAAGTGAGCTCGCGCGGCACCCACTTTGCACAGAGCTTTCTCATACCCAAATATTCGTGAATGATATGATGTACACGTTCAGTTGATATCTTTAGAGTGTCTGCTATTTCATTCAATTTCAATATACGGTCATTCAAAATCATTTTGTGGATTTTTTTTAATGTTTTCGTCGGTAACAACCTCTTTTGGGCGTCCACCGTCTTCGGTACTCATTTCACCACGTCTAAACTTAGCATACCAATCCTTGATGGTTGATTTTCCTGGGGCAGTGTCCGGAAACTCGGCATCAAGCCAAGTTTTTGCTTCAACTGTATTTTTTCCCTTCAAAAAGCAATATTTTATCAACACGCGAAATTCCTTTCTATCCATTTTTTTCACAATAACAAAAGTTGCTTCACTCAAAATGCTATAATTCTCAAACTAATGATCCGACAGCTGTGAAATTTATACACGCATCTTTTGAGGGTTAGGGCTAACTAAAAAACATATGGATTTAATTCTAGTAGCCCCATCTATGTGTCAGGCCGGGGACTTTTCAATTGACCTTTTAGGTTTAGAAATTTTTTGTTTTGGGGGTAGACGTTGTTAATGAAAGTTGGTGTTTTTAATATGTACTATCATCAGCTGAACGACACCAAAAATAATTGGATGATGATTTGTAGGTTAGTCCAGACTGTTGCCCCCACGAGTTGCTGATGATATTTGGATTCCTCATTATACACCGGAAATCAGGGAGTAAAATAAAGGATTGCGTCAAGTAAATTTGCTACAAAGAAGGCAATGACTGTCTAATCAGTGGGAAAAGTTATGCGGTGAATTTTTGGGGGGAGACGACGGATGTCATACTCATAGAGTTCTTAGAAAATAAAAAACGAGAAATGGGTAAGACTTAAATCTATCTATTCTCTTTTAAGACAGCTATCTTATTCTCTTTTTAATAGGTTTTTTCCTACTCGCATTGAATGTCTGGGTCAAAACTTTAAAAGATTTATTCTCTCATTTTAATCCGCTCAGTTGAGCTGAAATTTTCTAAACACGTTTGTTTTGGATGACAATACGATAAATTTAACTATAATTAATAAGCATTATTTGATTAAAACTAATTATTTAAAGAATTAAATTTTACGCCAAGTTTCTCGCCAAGCCGTCATATAGTCACCAAATTCGTCTCCAAGGTGAAGGGGTCATTGCTTAAACTCTTTTTTGTTAATTATTAATTTGAAAAAATAATGAAGAGATAAATTTTTAATTTTAATTTTATTTTTTATTGAAATAACAACAATTAGGCATTCTAAGACAATCGTAAATGAGCGAGTTGTTTCCTAACATTACTTGATACAGTGTTCTCAGATTGCACTCTAAAATGTAAGGTCCATTGTCTTTTTGCAACATTAAATAAATTTTACAAATAGATATATGCAACATAGCCCACTTACATTGTGTATTTGGTTTTAAAATGTATCATCAATTTTTAATGCATTTTGAATTATTTTACATCTTTTATGAATCAATATTCGTTCACTTTACAATGCTTGGTTGAGCTAAAAAATTATTATACACATATTTATTTTAGATGCTAAATTTAATAAACGCAAAATAATGAAATAAAATATTAAAACTAGTTATTAAATAAATTCAATTTTACTCAACGTTTCCTTTTGCTCTTAATTTAAGGTATAAAAAGTTATATAACTCAAAGTATGAAGTTTTGAAAGAAAACCCATGTTCGAAAAATTCATTTTTTACCGGTGTTATTCCAATTTCTTATACTCCGTATCTATTGCGAGTACCTTTTCTCCTCCTTCGAGTAATAATCAAAAGTTGTAATAAGTAGTAGACCAATCTTTTAATTTTAATAACTTTTTCAAATTGTTGTTGTCGCTCTATGCTGGGCTTAATGTTTTTTTTTTCAAGAATGTTTTTGATGTTGAATGAAAAGCAAAATTTTAAATTTTCATTTAAATCATGTGAACGAAACTAAACAGAACTTTCGAATTCATCGGTTGTGCTATCTTAATCTAAAGCGAATTTATGTATCAAATGTAAAATATATAAATAGCTTTATTACAATATTTCATTTACCAAAAATAATCTAGATGACCTTTCCCTAAGCAATCAATGATACAACTGTTTTAAATTTTTGGAAGACAAATGAATTTATCTTCTCGCCTTCTGGATTCGAAAACGAGGTAAGAGTTTTACCTTTTTATTTTCGAATGTATTAACCGTACATTTTATATTATACATTTTTTGGCAACCCTGCCGGAATAGATTAAATTTGTAATATTTGAGAAATTTTGAAAATAGAATTATATATAATATTTTACTTTTGATTTATGTTTGAGATTTGATACATATTGAAAAACGACGGCCGATAAAAAGTAAACACGTATAAGAAAAAAGAACTGTTTTACTGATCATTTTCTACTTTTCTAATAAATTTAGAATCCGCTACTAAATTTATTAAAATAGAACATGAGCTCCATAAATCAGAAACGGATGAAAATCAAATTGACTTGTTCCTAGAATAGCTTAACGATAAACTCGAAGCTCTTAAATTGATTGATAATGAGTTAGAAAACGTTTTAAGCATCGACGAACTTGAAAAAGAAATGGAATCAACCGAAGAATATCACAAAAAATTATTGAAAGTAAATCTAAAGCTAAAAAATATTTACATGGATCAACAAAGATTCATAAAAAAAAATAGTTCATCTACAGAATCATCTACCAATGTTTACGCAAAAGAGTTAAATTACCGAAAATAACCATTCCAATATTTTGCGGTGATATCAGCCATTGGCTCACTCTCTGGAACTCATTCGAAACAACGATACACATTCACGAATTTCAGATGACGTAGATAAATTTAACTACCTAAAAGTTAACTGAAGTGGAACAGCTTTAAATACGATTGAAGGTTTCTGTATTTCTACAGAAAATTATGCGAAGGCTGTTAATTTATTAAAAGATCGTTTTGCATATGAAGATATTCTAATTTACCACTCGTGAATAATTTTATGCATTTACCACCCCTTAAAAATTCCAGTGACGCAAAGAATTTCGAAAGTTTTTTATAACTGTCAAACCCGAATAAGAAGTTAAAATTCATTTCGAATTTCTATAGAAACATTTAGCAGTTCAATGTGTCCGTTATTATTGAAATAACTTCCACATGATTTGGTATTTAGTTTTAAAAAGTTTCATACAGGAGAATACACAATAAAAGATTTATTAGATTTTTAATGTAAACAGTTGAAAGCTTTGGAAAAAGCGAATACTAACTCACGCCAAAAAAATTACTTTTTTTCCCCTCACGAAGCGTTTTTCCCGGAAACCACAAGAGACAGAATGTCTGCTGTAAGAATGAGAATTATAACTGGCGAGAGCCGAGAAGAACAAAAAAATAATATAAATACAGCTGCTGATTTTTTTTTTTTTTTTTTTGGTCCCAAAATAAAAACGGAAGAAAAGTATTCGACTTATATATTTTGTTCTAAACATTCTAATTCGAATGAATGTGACTATACGAAGAAAGAAACAATATTTTATTTAAAAAAAGGCTTTTGTTTTCGATGTTTAACATTTGAACGTCACCTAAAAATTGAAAGGCTTCCGTAATTTGTTCAATTTGTGGTAAAATACATTTATCCTTGATGTATTATTCTGATATTAATTTGTTAGAAAATAAAGCAAAAATTGAGGGGGTAACAGAGAGTAAAATTTTAACTAATAATTTCATGTTCGGACGAAGCTCATTTGCAAACTTTGATTGTTGGAGTATCAGGGAAAGATTTAAAAGGTCACGTGAGAGCTTTTTTCGATACTGGATTTCAAAATACATATATAAGCAATCATGCAGTTAAAATGTTAAAATTAGAAAATTTAAAAACAGAAGAAATTAAAAATGGTCTTTTGGGAGGCTAGAAAATCATAATCGCTATCGGCTTAATTTAAGCAATTTAGATGGTAAGAGAGTATAATTACCAAATTGAAGAATTAGATCAAACGAAAATTTGCTATTCAGTACCTATGATTAGAAATGACAAATTTACTAAAGTATTAGAAAATAAGGGAATGTACATCAACAATCTTCGTCAGCAAGGGATCGTTTTTAATATGAGAAAAACCTGGAAGAAATACATTTATTGTAGGGAGTAGACACTGCTGCGTGTTTGTTCATAGAAAGAATTGAACATTTTTCGGAACTAAGTTAGGTTAGACTTTAATTGGGGAGATTAAAAAGTAAAAGTGATGAGATATACAGTTCCTTATCCATAGGATATCTTTCTCTACTCGTTTTCGTTGCAAAATTATCAAACCTTTGGCGATTTAATGTTATAGGAATTTTGAAGGAAAATAACAAAACAAAAACCATTTTAGAAGAAACGTGAAAACATTTCTTAGAAACTGTAAAACGGGAGAGTGACCGGAGATATGCAGTAACTTTACCCTGGACTATTGACAATTCTATCTTCTCATATAATCTATGACAATTCTATCTTCTCATA
>BMAW01024483.1:150370-191063 GCA_019974015.1 Nephila pilipes
CAATTCTATCTTCTCATATAATCTATGACAATTCTATCTTCTCATATGATCTATGGCCGAAAAGTTCCTTCATAAAACAAAAACTAAGCTGATTAAAATTAATAAAAGGAAAGAATACTAAGAAATATTTAATTGTTGGGAAAACAATGAAATAACTAAAGTTGCTAAGAAGGAAAAGAAACATCGGGTACATTTTTTACCACATCGTCCTATATTTAAAGAGTCTAGCAAAACAACCAAATTTTTAATGGATCTGATCATACAAAAAAAACTCATCTTCATTTTAAAGATTATTTAAATAAAGGACAAAATTTGATAGAAATAATTCTTAGTATATTAACCCGTTTTCGAAAGTATCATATTGGAGTACCTACTGGTATTGAAACGGTTTTTTGATAAATAAAGATTACAGTGAAAGATCGAGACTTTTTGTTTGAAGTTTTTTTGTTTGATGCTGACAATTTATAAATTAATAAGTGTAAATTTATAGCTGAGAAGATTTTGGATTGATATCAAGTCCTTTTCTGTTGGGAGCAACTCTCAATCACCTATTGAATACAGTTCCAGAAAATTAAGTAAGGACTTCTCCCTTTCTTTCAGTGAAAACTCCCTCTTATTTCAAAATTTGTCTTCCACAGATGTAGCTGCAACTGGAAGCGTCGGGTTTGAAACACCAGCTTTTGGTGCCACCTTGGCGTCAAAAATTTCGCCAAGTTATTCCGGTAAACTAGGACTTACCCAATTCTTTTTTTTTTTTAAAAAAAAAACTATCACAAAAATTCACCTTTAAAGTCATAAATCATTATATAACTGTTACAGCTTAATTATGTATTTTGAGAAAAAATGGTTCAATCCAAATTTAAATCCAATGTTGCTTTATATTTTAAACAGAATCAGTCCGATAATTAAATGTGTTTATATATGAAGGGTACAGAATTCAAATGCTTAAAAAATATTTAACTCTTCTCGTTTATTTTTCAGACGGTTTAGAATAATTACAATATTAGAATAAATATCAAAGTATTTATTTTTATCAATCGATGATACGTAATTTATTAGAATCAATCAATAATCTAATGATACGTAACAATATTTATAAATGAAATCATTGAAATACAAATTAAGCTTAATCAAAACAAAAAGATGAAAATAACTCAATGATCGTTATCTGTTCAAAAATGCATCTTTTTAAAGCTGAAAATAATTTAAAGCTTATATCATAAGTATATAAATAAACGCCAGAAGCGAGTTTAAATAGGCTTATCTTACCGAACGGCATTTTAACAACACAATTAAATGAGAACAAGACTATAGATACATAAAAATATACTCATGTTATTTCTACCGAATATAAATAACTGAATAATATAAGAAAAATGTTAATATTAAATATATTAATCGAAATAAAGTGAATATAAAAGGTATATATAACCAGTATGAAGTGAAATCCTATGTTAACAGACCACGCCGGGTTTTTTTATGATGTAAATTGCATGATTCGGTTAAAGTCAGGAATAGGGTGTCCTCTAGGCGATTGGCGACGAAACTTGGCGACTACCTAGATAGGTCGCCAAACGTGCGTGACTAAAGCATTGAGTAGGGGTATCATAACCTAAATCACCTCGTTTAAATCATTATCGCTCCTAAAAGTAGCCAATCGCCTAGGGGACACCCTATTTCCGACTTTAACCCATGATTCTGCGAATTTAGTCTATTGATTTTGTTTGTAAAGAAACCATGTAATGTGCTCACGAGCAATGTTAACTAAATCTTGCGTACTGGATATGAAAATCAATTTTAAATATATTACTTTTACCTTCTTTGTTATCAATATTTGTGTTTCAGCAGCGTCTCTACTTATAATTTGCTATCATATTGCTTTTCGAATGATCTTTCAAATATATCATGAACTTGAATATATTTTTTTTGAAAAGATTATTATCTTATGGTTTTATTATATTAAATTTTATACAAGGTTTTAAATTAAAAATATATTATGTAAAAAAATACGCATATAACGTAAAGACTAAATAAAAATAAATAAGTAATAACAAAAATATAAGATTTCCAAAAATTAAAACATGATCAATGTAAAGTGAAACCTCGAAATTATCTCTCATGAGAATATATTTCTTTATTAATTAAACTAGAATAAATAAATTCATTTTAAATTTAGAAGTGATGTCTGACCATTTCAAAACATTCTTTTAAATCTCTTTCATGGAAAGACATTCTTTAAAGTTTCAACAAACATTGATAATTCAATTCATTACTTAGTAAACTGTAGTCATGTTTTAGTTCATTGTGGCTGAAATTAAGAACTGTCTTATTTTTTTAACATTCAGGAACTTTAAATGTATTTGATTTCATTCAAGAAAAGCCAAAGCACGACGTGAACAGAGAAATGCAGAGTTTTTTTAACAAAATTTTTATTAACTATTGGAAATACATTGAAAAAATAGTTTTATAAAATGGAACTTATAGAAATAAGAGTATCACGTAGCTAACTACATTGTGTCTTTTCATTAATGAGCCTTAAAAATAATTAATCTTGGATTGCTTTTTTTTTTGTAATAATGATTCTGAAATCTCATTTCCATATCAGTTGAGCCCTTCGAATATATTCTGTTAATATAAAGGTTGTTATACAGCCGATGGACAGATTCAGCACAAAGCGATACAACGGTTTTATAAGTATCATGATATATACTTGATTCCGTTGCATTAGCCTGTTTTTAAATGTATTTCCAAACTTTTGGAATCAGTACACAACTGGAATATAACAACAGAAGGTCAGGACAGAAACATTTGCGTGAAATAGTCAAGAATGATCTCTATTCAGACACTATCGTTTGAAAAAACCTCCAGTATGAATGCTTCTTTGCGAACACTTTGGAGGACTGCTAGCAGTTAATTCAGTTATATATCAAATGGAGCCACTTTCTATTTCAAATATTTGATAATTTGAAGTTAGACTACTTGTTTACAGGCTGTGCAATCATTTAATAATAAGTCACCATGCTGCCCGTAACAAGCGAATGCAAGAAACCAACAATTCTTGAATAGAACAATTTTCTATTCACGGAGGAATATCATTTAAGTTTAACCAACTGACTATATGCCATTTATGATCTAAATAAAATGAGGCATTCCGAATAAACAAAAGTTTGAGCGAGAAAGTACCTAATTTTGAGGGAGGGGGTGAAGTGATGTTATAAACTTGTATGTCTATATATATGAAGGGTTTATCATCTTACGTGTTAATAGGATTGAGTACATAAAGACACGGAAATATAGAGAAGAGATCCTTAGATCTGCATATGTGAAGGGTTTTATCAATCTATCTATCAACAGGAAAATGAATTACATAAAGACACGGAAATGTAGAGAAGAGATCCTTAGACATGCATAATATATGAAGGGTTTTATCAATCTACCTATCAACAGGAAAATGAATTACATGAAGACATGATAATATAAAGAAGAGGTACTCCGACCGATAATGATCCTTTAATTTGCAGAAATCAAAATGGTATTACTTTTCTAACACATTAACATTAAACTACAATGAGTTCAGGTTATGATCCCTTTTTTTCCAAGACGTAAGAATCCTTCGAATGGATTAGTCAGTATATTTTCCAAGCATAAATCAATCGCAACCATTTGGGATATTCAAAGAAGAAGGAATCGGCTAAATTCGGCGCTGTCTTGCAATATCCGCGTATTTTTTCAAAAAAGTAAAATAAATGTTATTTTGAAGGTCACCCATACATCAGCTACGTAGCTCTTGCTCTTCTTCATATTCAAAGTAAGTGACATATTTTTAGATATGGCTATTCTTTTTCCCGCTTTTGTAAGTTTCTTTTGTTTCTATTGATGCTATGTCTGGTGTGGCTAATCCTTCGGGACGAAACTGAATGTCCTGTAGTGGGTCAAGGCCGGATGATACACAATCCTACCACTATCCAATTTTAGGTAAGTCCTGGGTGACAATCCTTCACCAACCTTTCCAGATTATTTTTATTAGTCTAGAAAAAAGAAGAAAAGGGGGCATTATACTGAAACGGGTAGAGGTCTACAGACATTTTGATCTCATCGTCCTACTGGTCCAAGTTATTAAATGAAGTTACAAAATCTCGAAACGCATGAGCCAAAGAGAGATATCCCTTCAGATAAAAGTTCACCTAAAGAAAAAGGAAAATCAAGATATAGGAAATCAAAAAGGGATAAAGGACATCGAAAGGAAGATTGCAGAAGAGAAGGGGGAGATGAAGACAAGCTGCCTTCGACACACCATGAAAATGGTGATAAATTATGATTGCATTACAATCATTTTATAATTGGCATGCTGACTACAGATTGTTGGTTACTTTATACAAGATCTTCTCAAAAATTCCATTCATAATACTTGCTACGGATTTGCACTTGATGACGAAGACAAATTTATTTTCGAGTTATGAAGGAGACTGACTCACAATATAAGAATTAATCAACAGGTTTCCTTTGTATAAATTCTCAATTTTGTTTTTACAAGTTTAACAATTGAGAGAAATATTTAGATAAATTTAAAACGAATTTTTGTTTGGGTATGTTTTATGTTTTTAGGTACCCGTTTTTAAACCTGCCACTGGCTCAAAATTGATCTTCTGGGATATTTTTCACTTAACATAATTCAAATTAGTGAAGAGAAAACCGTAAATTTTATAAACCCTAGACCAATTTTCAATAGCCGTCGTATGTGCGATCATTACTTTGTCTTTATTTGCTCTATTTTGAGTTACAGGAGGGAATAATTCGTCACTTATTTGTCTTACCCCTCTTTTCCCTAAAGATATATATTAATAAATGTCAAATAAAGTACAATTATTAATATCTTAACTTTCATTGTTGTCTATTAATTTAACTATACAACCGCTACAGATTAATCTTCATGTGTGGCCATTTATCATAAAATTCAATAAATACATTTTTATTTGACACAAGTTAAATTATTTTACTATTTCTATGTTAGACAGATGATCTATGTATTAAATGCATTTTTCCGATATGAAGCGTTTGAACTAGAGGTGTGCCAAGCGGTTTATTTATAAGTTTCAGCGTATTAGTTTCTGTCTGGTAATAGGTCTCAGTATTACTTTCAGGTTATATGTTCCAAAATCTTATTACTTTTAGACCATTTTATTTCTTACAGAATATGTTTTCATATTTCCTATAAATCTTTTTAATATATTACATTATCATATTGTTTTATAACTTTATTCTACTATATATAAATCAATTTTGATTCATATTCTAATACTTCGCATTAGTTCTGAGTTATTTTCCACTTATGCAATATCTTTTTCATGATATAGATAGCAATTTCAACTTTAAATCACTCATGTTGAGTGAAAGTAAGTTGTAAGATAAACATTCTAAGAAGTGATAAAATAATAGGTTTTTGTATGGAATATATTACTGACGGAATAGGTTCCAAACACGTAATACTATTACTTACCTTATTTAGTAAAATAATGCCTACCTTTAATTTAAAGCATCGAAACAATCGAAAGGTAAATGCCCCAATCATTACCAAAACATATTCAGATAAAAAATCATGCATTAAAATATATCTAGAATATAATAGCCGGGGTATGGCCAGTTGTTCATGGTTGTGAGCTCATATTCAGTATTTTAAATCAAGTCTTGGCTTCAAGCTCTAATTCCAATAAAAACTTCTTGGGAAGCTAAGTTAATGGGTGTTAAATTTGTGGAGAGTTAATGTCTTCTCGTTTAAGATATAGAAGTTAAGAGAGAGGTGTGACAGCTAAGATGTTATCTTCGTCATTTGACCGATGTTCGAAATTGCGAGGTTCGTAGCCAATATCACACAAGTTACTTCTAAATACGATGCTTAGAAATAATCATTCAATAAATCAATTAAAGTTATCTGTACCATGTAAGAATACAGATAAATATTTTAGTCGTATGTGTTACATTTAGTGAAAAATAATTCATTTGTCTGTTTAAAACTTCATGAAAGCAAAAATTCTAGCCTTCAAAGCAAATTATTTTTCTATAAACTATTATTTAACCTTCTATGTTCATTTGTATATATGTATGTCTTTCCAGTTCAGAAAATCTGAATTCGAATTTCAACCCACTTTCTCTCATCCAATCAAGCTGAAACATTTTCTATACACATATAACTCCGTTGGCAAAACAATACTATAGTATTCTCAAGTAGTGACGAACTTAGAGGGTCAGGACCTTGCACCTAAGAGAGTCCTACTAAGTTTAAATTTTGCATACACGTGAAACTCACATTTTTGTCTTAAATTTCTTGATTAAAAAAGAATTAAATAAATGAAAGTGAAACACATTTTTATTCAAGCTTTCACTTAAAGAAGGACTAAAAAGGTTTAAAAACAATTTTTAAATGTAAAATAATATATAATTTATAAATGCTTGGGGGGCTAATACTTCTTTTAATCTCATATATAAATAAATATCTATGGTACTCAGTTTATCGGTAATATCTTGGTATCTTAATTAAGTACACAACAAGTTTTTAAGTTACATATTATTTTATATTTAAAAAAAAGTTTTATTACTATAAATATAAAAAGATATATTTCTACATTTTAGTCCTTTTTAAGTAGGAACTAACACATCAATCAATAACTCCCGAGACTAACCCAGAGATGGCGCTCGTAGTAAACCAGTAACCAGGTCTTTCTAGAGTACTAACCTGTGCTTGAAACGTGTCAAAATTTTAAGTCGATCGGACCGGAAACAGC
Source organism: Nephila pilipes (assembly GCA_019974015.1). NCBI lineage: Eukaryota > Metazoa > Arthropoda > Arachnida > Araneae > Nephilidae > Nephila > Nephila pilipes. Next base: position 157,150 of record BMAW01024483.1, read on the forward strand.
TGAGTTATCGAGGTTGGAGTAAAGTCGTTTTGTAGTTTGTTTAAAAAATGGAAAAAACCGAGTTTCGTGTTCTGATAAAACATTGTTTTTTAATGGGTAAAAACACCGTGCAAGCGAAACAATGGATTGAAAAATGTTACCCGTACTTTTGTCCATCAAAAGCAAATGTTTGTCCGGTGGTTTATGCGAGGTTAAAGTGGGTCATGTACGAAATAAAATGACATGCGAACGCTCAAAGACTGTGGAAGCCATTACACCGGAAAAATGTGAAGTGAAGTGACAAAATTATAATGAAAGATCGTAAAAGTAGGCTCCGTGAGATTGTCTGAGATGACACAGATATCTATGGATAACAGATATCATATTACTATCCTTCATGAAAAATTGAGCAGTGAAAAGTTTTTCCAAGTGGCGCTGCTGGATTGTTCGATGGAACAAAACAGCAACAGTCAGATTCAGAAAGCTGTTTACAATTCTATTTATCAGAACAACAAAAAGATTTCCTTGCGAAAAAAATTTTTTTGAAAAAAAGATTTGGTAAGCGTTGGAACATTGTATCACCCTAAGGTGTGATTTAACAGAGTGTTATGATTGATGAATAAAAAATTTTGCAAAAAAAATGTTGTTTTCAATATTAGTCTCAGTTTGATTGATGTAGTTATTTTTAAAATATATTTTGTTCCTTATATTGTCACCTCTATTTAATTTTCGAGAAACTAAACTCCAGTGAAAAGATCATTGTTTTACTTAAACGGTTTGCATAAAAGATCAGGACCTCCTAAGGTCAGTATTTTTATCAAAAGAACGCTTTAGGGATCTTTACAGTAAGAAGAGAAAGAGAACCAGATAGATTTATTTAAAATAAATCGATCCAATATTTCCAGAAAATTATCATTATTTTATATTTTAGGACAGTCATCTTTCTTGCAAAGCTCTTCTAATTATTGAAGAAAACTAATTAAAAGTATTGATTAATTAATCGGTTTAACAAAAACAGGCACTGGAACCTGTGTCGATAGAAACATTTGATAATTACCTGACATGAGTTGTTATTGGATAAAAGCAGATAGCGAAAAGGAAATTTTGTATAAAGAATTTAATACTATACACTAGCGATATTGTAGTTCGAAGAAAGAAATTGCAGTAGTGGTTTTCAAAGAAAAGAGCATGTTTTATTATCAGGTAATTAAATTTAATGAAGTTAATTGAATGAGAAGAATATATGTTTGTGTGAACATCTTCTTTTTGGAACAGTAATTTCGACTTATAACAAAACTAATACTTTTAAATGTAAAAATTAGATCAAACTTAATTTGATAAGAAATATGTATTGCATCTATACAGAATAGATTGAAAAAGAATGCCTACAAAGTCATTAGATTTTTATCTGTAACCAATCTTCTGCTTACCCTTGTTGTACTGGAACGCCCTCTATATAAAACGAAGTTTTGCGCGCGTGCGTATGCGCGCCGGTACGGCGGCGCGTTTTACTTGTGCCAGCGATACTTTGCTGCAGCGGCGAAAACAGCGTTTGTAAAAGGCCAGCAATAACCAAATTGTTTTCTATGTTATTTCATTCTTCTGTGTATAATGTCAAAATTACAGCCATTAGTGTTGATTTGTTTGGTTTCAGGAACCCTACCCCTTAGATTGAAGCATTTTCAACATGGGGACGATAGAGTTCATTCTGCTGGAGTTCTACAAATGGACACAGCCTTTGAAAAGGTCAAGAACCAGAGAGAAATGTGTAACCTAATATGACTATATTATAAAGAAGTTTTAAGAATAACAAATGAAAATGAAATCCTAAACTCGATATCCTTATATAGTAATAATTAAAAAACTTTAGTGATACTCCTAAATAATAAATAAAATTCAGTTTTCATAGGTTACTTCAATCTTCACAGCTTCAACTAAACAAATCAGCATTGATACAGTAGTTGTCATTTATAGTAGCATTATATACATAAAGATAAAACAACAGCAGAATAAATTGTATCTAGATATATCGGTACTTTATAATAATTATTAAAACATTACAGCACATTGCAGTTCTTATATACTTTTGCATATCACAACTTAATCTAGGCTTAAAGTAGTTTATTCTTGATTTAAAACAAATTTACACCCATAAGATACACTTACGTTACAAAATTTGAGCACCAAGGGAAGAGCTGTCAGAATGAAACGAAATTTTACATACGTAAGTACAAATCGCCGGATGTGGGCAAGTGATTACAAAAACAAAGCAAAAATGACTTCACTATTGTAGGTACCATAAATGAATGGAAGTTTTATTATGCTATTGAGCCACCTCTAGCATGAATGCATAATGATATGGTTGGACACTGAGGCATAGAAGTCCTGTGATGATGTCCAGCCACATATCATTCACAGTTGCTGTAACAAAGTTCATAATGCGACTACATTTGTGGCTGTCCTATTTTCCTGTCCTGCAAATAACCCAGATATGTTCGATCAGATCAATCTGGGGATCGAATAGGGCAGGGAAGTGGGGGGAAATGTAGCGGAAGCAATCTTAGAAACCCTTGCTGTGTGTAGGGAGAGTATTGTCCGGTTGAAAATGGCTCCTGGGGAGCTCTGCCATTAGTAGCAACACATATAGTCAAGAGGTCACTGCCACGAACGTACCTCTGGCCATTATGCCGTGGATCACATAGAGGTGACCGTAAGTGTCGTATGATAGCATTCCATACCATGACACTAGTTGTGGGAGCGGTAGTGCAGCTATACCGCGGCTACAGGATTGAGATAAAACCACAGAACTCTACACACGTATATATTGAGTAACTACTACCCAAAATTGAATCAGTATTTGTCTCAAAGACGACCTGGATTCCTCCGGCTGCAGTCCAATTGAACGCGACACCTCTCCAAATGGAGGCTGATGGTGAGTTGGTGTCAATGGCAGCACACGTACGGACGCCTCGATAGCAAGTATCTTTTCAGCCAGGCGCCTTACGATGATACGGACTGACACTCACGCCCGTAGTGAAGGTGCTGCTTGTACGGATGGCGGACACGAGATAGTTGGCACCTATGTGTGTGTATATGTGATGTGACGGTCTTCGACTGCTGTCTGTCGAGGGTGTCCGGAGCCTCCCGTGCAAGAGACCTCTTGTCCAGTAGCTCTCAACACTTCTTACAGTAAAGTCAGAACGCATCAGGTGACGAGCTACTTCCGCCGCTTTCGACCACCCGGTTTCCATCATCCCTATGATTCTTCCCTCTCGAACTCTGATAGCTGGATCATATTGTCTCAGATGACTAAGTGTAATGACATCTCTCGCCAAAAAAAGCGTCCCTCTGCAATAAATTAAATACGCGCAACAAGCTCTGCTTACCTGTTTTATATAATCACAGAAGAACGGAGTTAACTCCTTCTGGTGGCATTACATAAATGCAATCATGCTGCATTTTCTTAAAATGCTTTACATATCTGTCTCCACACGTACCATCACAAGTTTCGTAACAATCCCACTTTTACTTTGAGTATATATTTTATGCAATTAATGGTTAAATAAAAGCAATTAGAACTAGATTTAGAAAACAAATAAACTAAGTTTCTTGCAAAAAAAGTTAAAGTTCCTAGTTAAAGTTTGATAATAAAATAAAAATTTTAGCCTAACAGTACCAATGTACTATTTCAAGTTAGCAGTAAGATGTTACATAGTAATAATAAATGATCGTTGTAGATAGCAGTCTCTCAATCATAATGAGTGTCATACAGCAATAACATATGAAGCGCACTTGAGAAAGTAAAACAATTACGATTATGTTAAAAATCGTATTTTTAAAACGATATAAAATGAATGCTGGAAACAAAGCCATGGATTAAATCATCTACAGTGGATGACTTCATAATTCATCACAACCAACGAAACGGAAGGATCTACAAATATTAAATCTTTTTTTTAGAATTTACTCTCTAAGATATGAATTATAAATAAAGTTCAAGATATGTCGATTACTGGGCGCGAAACGAGTTGAGTTCCATGACCGTATAAATAAGACGATATCATATGAACTCTTTTGGTGAAAATCGCGGTATCAGAAAATCCCTGTTCTAACTATTGTACAAAAAAATATCCTAAGTATTTTAAGTTTAATTGCGTCATTTTCAAAATTTGAACTAAGATATTAGAAAATTACAAAACCTTTTACGCGATATCTCAGACTAGATACTCATTCAAGTTTAAAATTAACTAGATAAAGTTTATCCGGAGCTCAAATGACTGTAGCTACCGGTCCAGTTTTTACTTTCCGGCAGTCTGATAGAAAACGAATTATTGCATTCTGACGTTGAGAAATATAATTTTGTTACATACTTCTGCAAGAACTGATACGAACAATTACATCATATCCATGAGATGTCCAAAGACCTTCTCGAAGAAAAGTACAGCTACAAAAAAAGAAGACTTTGTAATTGTTGAAGCAATAAAGAGTTCGCAAGTTAATCTTCAGAAAAAAATTCAAAATTGTATATTTGCTCTCTTTCAGAAAAAAAAAAAAAGTCTTTAGTGATCCGGATAGCGAGCATTACTTTGGATGATTTCCACTGTCATGTAGCGCATCTGCCATGTAACAGTAATGGCACTTCGATACCCTTTGAGCACGAATCCAGTTATGGTTATGGGAATAACTGATAAAGCTACACCAAAGCTAAAATTCAATTGAAACAAAGACGATATATTTCTAGCTCAAGTCCCTATATACCTAAAGTGAGTTACAAGAGTATTTCATGAAGAACATTTTCTATAAGTATGAGAACGGGTGTGACTAATAGTAGCTCCTGGCAGATATGCAGAATTAGGTAGTCAAAGTGGTTCTACGAAAAACGGAGTTTATATGACGGAATAGATGATAAAACAATAGTCCTTTGTTCCTAACCTTCAATCTGTAAATTCAAGAGTGTTAATGAGAACTGTATACCATGCATTCTTTTCTCATACAAGATATGTGGAAAAGAAAGATGATTCTGAATCTCAATCCCACAAAGGATGATACTGTACTAACACCTACCATATAGGATTTCTATAGATCTATGTCTTCTAACAAAACTATCAAATATAGTCTAACAGTGGTAGAACATTCACAAAAATTTATTTGGCTGTATCCAGTCAACTAAAATGTACAAATTCCTGCTTTTATACAAACTGAATTGCAACAAAAAAAGTTTGAAAATCCAGGTCGCATAGTAACAGACATATATTCTGCATTCATATCGTGCTTCTTTCTCTATAAGAATATCACAAAAAGAAAATATTCAACTTCCACAAATGGCACTGGAATGTTCTGCAAACGAAGGCAAAGAGCTTTTCATAATTCGTTCAACGAAACTTCTTAAACGAACCAACGAAGTGATTCATAAATTCATGCCAAGATTGCAAAGGCTGCTTAATGGTACCAGGCCAATTCACCAACACATGCATTTGAATCCTCACTGGAGTGAAGATGAGAATAAACAAATTTTAGAAACTGAGATATCCTCACAAAATAAATGTTGTACCATTAAAATGTCCATGAAACCCAACATACTGAGAATTGAAGGGAAAAATAAACTCCAAAAGATACAGAATGAAACAAAAAAGTATTATTATGACAAGAACAGTAACAAAGTGAACAATTGTGTAATGAGTGATCTGGCAACTATTAAAAAAAACACTCATATACTGCTTAAAACTGGGCTCCAACATTTTTGGTCCTAGAGATCACAAAATTATTGGTAACGACAGGACGTATCTATGGTGGGAAACTACGAGAGTCCCAATAAGACCAACACATCATCTTGATCGTATGAACCCTTTCCTTTCAAAGCTCTAATGTGTGTTTGAGAATACCGTAATTCTATTAGAGATGTTTTTGGCAATATTACGTTATTATTTTGTATTTTAATTGTTTCAATATTATCTGCAGCTTCAACACAGCGTGTTTTATAATTCATTATGACTACAGTTTCATAATTTCTTAATTATATTTATATTTGTGAGCACTCTCAAAGGTTATCAGAATACTTTTGAATTGTCATGTTTCATAATATTCTTTGGAATTGTATTTAAACCTTGACAATCAGCTCTGTTTAATATATTCCTTTTTTTCATTGTCCAGGCATGTTACGTTCGCCATAAATCTCTTTACCTAATAGACCTAGTTGTGTAACCACTAACATTCCTGAATCCACTCTAACTCAGCTCGATCTCAAGACGTGAGTCCGGACATTTGAGGATTGTAAAGACGAACTTGATTTGGAACAAAAAGCAAGATGCAAGTAGACATAATGCGCTGCATTTGGAATTTCAAAAAAATTCTTCCCTGAATTTGAGCTGCACTGGAATGCCTCTCTGGTGAGTGAAGAAATAGACGCATGCATCTTTTGTAGGAATTGACCTACCACGCAGCTCTTTAGTATATATCATGCCATCATGTGACACCGTGGAAAGGGAAAGCGTCAAATGACTTCCAACCAACACATGTATAAGCTACTCTTAGGAGCCCTTTCCTTTCTGAGCCCTATGTAAATAAGAAATCCCTAAATGCTGTTCCGTAATTTTGTTTATTAAACATTACTAGCTAATTAATTCAATCTAAAGCCCTGTACACCCCAATCTACATATATATATATATATATATATATATATATATATATATATATATATATAGGGAGAAAGTGAGTGTATGTGTGTACGCTTTCAAAATACATGAAAATTTGTTTAACTTTTAATCACAATGACATTTTATAGAATTATGATATTTAACAAAATATTTTTACAAACAGTATTTAAATTTATTTTGTATCATTTTCATGAAATTTTACCACATCGGTACTACTAAGTGATGAATAAAACGTAACACTTTTGATGTCCTTGCCCTTTGATAACCATAACTGGGATAGATGGAAAAAATCGACTAAAAATGAAAAGGAATACATATATTTAAAATATTTCATAATTGAAGTATACACTTTAATTTTATTATGATATGATAATTTTACAATTTTAAGTTTTATACCTTAAACATTTAAGAAATCTCATGAATATTTAACAGTTAGTTACAATTTTCCTTCTAATTTTCAAACAAAAAAACATTCTTCAATATATTTTAAACATGAATTAAATAGACATCCTATTTGTGGTGAGGAAATAATTTTTAGATATTTTGTTTCCTAAAAATAATGAAGTTATCTAGTGAATAGAAATCTGAATTCATTAAGAAATTATATTTTAAGAAGATTGATTCCCTTTACAAAAAAAATTTTTTACAAAAATCATAAAAAAAAAAAAAAAAATTAAGGAGCAAGAACGATCATCATTTATCAGAATTTTTTCTCTCTCATTATAAGATATCATTATGAAAAGTCCCATAAAACATTTTGATTATTTATTTATTTCTAATAGACAAAGATACCATAACAATGAAAAAATATATTCCTAGGAAATTATCAAGGAATATTGCTTAAGGAAAAGAAATTTATATTAACGATTATTAAAAGAGATATAAAAATGAATTTTTATAAATAGTTACAAAAACACGCAGGTTTTCAACAAGGATAAAATAATATAAAATAATGGCAAACACATACAAAAAAAGATAATGCAGCTCCATTAAGAAATTGTGAAATATGTTCTCTTTTTTTTTCATTTCGATAATTAAGATTTCTAGATTTTTTTATATTTATATGAATTGATTTTATAATTAATCTTAATTTATTTTATAAATCCATGGATTAAAATATTGATAGTGTAACTGTTTTTTTTTCTTTCCAACTTGAAAAGATTTACTGAATCTCACGTGAGATTTATTTCTCCCAGTAAAATCAACAAAATGACCACGAGACGAATATATTTTTAACTTATAAATAATTATTCCATTATTATTCTTAATCCTACTATCTATGAGACGATTTTACCTTTATCGCTGTCTGTATTCCGAAAGACGCGATGAGCGGGAATTATTGATCAAATAAATATGTTTACTCATGAAGCACAAAAGTCTGAAACTTCGCCTAAATTAAAGAGTATCACAGAAAATACAGCACAGAACCCAAGGACATCAAAAAAAAAACTTTCTTTGGGAATTTTTTTGTAATTCATAGCTTAATACATAAATTTGAAAAAATATAGAGAGATGCAGTTAATAAAGATTTGAGCGTAATTAGCAATCCCATTAGTTGAATTTCACCTCACACTACTTGGAAAGTTGTCCTCTGATGCATTGAGAGGAGAGATACTGGAATAGTTTATGACACTTATTTTTAAAAAAAAAAAAGCCTATTCACATTTGAAGAGGGGCAGTAGCTGGTCTTGTCACGTTCATAGATTCGAGATCTAATTCCACTATAGCCCCGCTGCTCAACGAGGCTAAGATACATTTTTCAAAGCTACAAATCCTCTCGACAGTGTGGTGTGTTAGTTAGGAGTTTGAGATTCCAGATTAGGTATCGTCCTTGACTTTTGACCACTGTTGAAAATTATGAGCTTAATAGCCTAATTTCTTTATTTACTTTGTAATGATATTGCGCTGCGCGGCCGTGCATGGCGTGTGCTCAGCGCGTTCCTGCGCAGCTACCGCCGCCGGGCGCGGCGGCCAGCATAGCGTTAAAGCGCGCGTGCGTGCTGCATGTTTTGCCGCGCGCTTTTGCTGCTGGCCTTGCATAGTTTCTTACTGCGTTTGCCATGGGAAGTGCAGTGTACCGCAACGGTGTGCAAAGGCAGCAGCGTTAGCTGCGCGTACCAGGTGCTTAGCTGCTTGATACGCGTATGTATGTGCAAAGTAAATGCTTTTAAAAGCATGCTTAGCGGCTGGCAGCGGTATGTAAAGGCAATCATTTTGATGACTCCTTCTTGGTGAGCTAATTTTTTTTGTCCATGATATATATATATATATATATATATATATATATATATATTTTATATAGCATATAATTATTTTTATCTTAGAAAAATTCTCTTTCATAAAGACATCAAAGAAATTAATTTTGGTCTCATTTAATTATAGCTAGTCAAAATTGTATACGTTTTCAGCAGTCGAGATACATCTAACACTCTTTTTGCGATTTTAAATTATCTATTTATCAAAAAGTCGTACTTTTTTGTTGGTAGTATAAACGTTAATATAACATTATCATCAAACTGTGTCTGGTATAATTAAAATTTCAAACTGTTAACACAAATTATATATGTGCCATATGTCCTCTTAAATATGGGCTACGTTTATTAGAGTACGGGGGGGAGTTAAGTAAAGTGAATAAGATCATTGAAGTATTAAACAAGATTTGCAAACATCGTCGTAATTTAACACTTGAAGCAACAAATATTTAAGAAAGATTCAATAAATGTTAATCTAACTCTAAGAAGAACTTAATTGAAGGCAGCTCCAGTTTATGATTTGTACATTCAGAATCCGAAAGCATACATTATGTACCAAAATAAAAACTCAAATCTAAAAGTGTAGTTTTATGTCGATTTGAAAGTTGAAATAATTGAATGTTTTTCAAAATTGTTTGAAATAGAAAAACTAAGAAATAAATGTTTTATATAAAATTAATATAGGATACTGAAAGTTTCAATACTGATAATTCGTAAATTTATAACACAGACAGCCAGCTTTTAAAAAACCGTTATTCTTTTATGATAATGTGGAAAAATCCTATATAATAGATAGAAATTTAAATAAACAAAACATGTAGTCTTAACGAGTTCTATTTGAGCCAGGAGGAATTAATATGAACACAGAAACTTAAATTAGTTTCATGGTAAATTTTTATGTATCATCCTTGGCTCTTTTCAAAGTAACGTGAGAAGTTTTTCTTCAAAAGGGTTTTGACTTAATTAGAAGAACATGTTTCAAATTAGAAACCGAATTATATACATTTCCTTCATTTCTTCGAGGAAAGCAGCCAGAAACGAATGATTTATTCAATAGCAAGAGAAACGAACCGTTTCAAACATCCTCTACTAATGTTTTTCTGATGAAAACTTCATTCAACCAAAAAGAATACAATTATTACCCACGTTGTAGATAAAAAGGACATCATTTCTAACTTTGGGTAGTTGACTTTCATGGTAAAACTGCACTTTTTTTATGTTTGCAAATTTTCCTTTATTTAACTAGTAAAACGTTGCTAGTACATATTCAGACATTAAACATAACTAACCCTTTGGATAACTTCACAAATTATGGAAAATAAATGCATTTATTATAGGAAGAAAAGAAAAAAAGAATACTTCTGACAAAAATAATATTTCTAATATCGGCATTTTCACCATAAGAAATGAAAATGAAATCTTGAAATCAAAAGTAAATAATTTATCTTTTTCCTTGTTAAATACGTTAAAAAATACATGTATGTGTAAGGAAATATTATTAGCATAAGCACCCTTTTAAACTACACTTATCTTCATTGATTCAAGAATACTTGAACTGAGGCACAACATTTATTGAAATGGTAGGTCGGTAAAAAAATGTTTAGGATTGAGAGGCCTCCACGCACCACTTATGCACGGAGCGGGCGTTGAAGAAGTATGATTACACCAATTCAACCACATAGTTCTAACTCTATCCCAGAGCTGGCCTAACACAATAGACTGATAAAATGTAGCATTTTCCTAAAACCAATCTTGCCAAAACTATACTGTTATTGCAAGACTATTAACCTGCTTCAACTCTGAATGCGCTCTTCTAATGATACGGTGCTTATCTAAATACATGGTTACATTATATAATTCATTTGTTATCGGGAATTTCATACTTCCGCCAATACTGATCTTACTATTACGCTGTTTCTATTTACATATTCACAGATTTATCTATTCTTGACTAGCATTAAGTGCTTAAGTCTTAGCTTAAATAAGCATAAACTTATCAGTCCCTTATATACAGAGAAATCGTCTTATCTTTAGTTCATCTAATTATCGAGCTTGGCACGCAGGCTTAGGCCACAGCTTATCTCAACTTTACTAAGTTTTGCTTTTGAAAATAAAAATCGCAATAGGAATCTGAAGAAGGTAATTTCTCTTTCTTGGCATATTTGTTTTTGGAGAGTTTAGTAGGATTGGAGCATTTTATGCCATTAAATTTTTGTTTTCTTATTTACTTTTTCAAGAACTTTAACAGAAAAATAATGTTTAGCAAGTGTTAAAATGAAATTTGAAAGTTTAGCAGTACATTTTTTTTTCTATTAGGGAAGCGATATTATCACATGATATTTATGTCACATGTACTGAACATACAAAAATAAATTATATTTCACACATTAATGAAAAGTATTAAGAACTGCATTAATTCTTTATTAATAAATTATAATTTTCTTAGATTATGTTTCACTGCACTGAGTTTCCAAAATCAGTACTTTCCATCAATAAAGCTGTTCTCAAATGTCAATTAATGATAAGTATTCTGTATTCATATTTTGCATACTTCATTTTCTAGAAAGTGATTCTCAATGGTAAATAAATTAACCATAGATTGGAAAAAGCTACGTTTGCACATGCGACCAGTAATTGTGTCATAGATTGGTTTCACTAGAAAAGATATCGAATTAACTTACGCCAAAAATGCGCAATTGAGACAAATTCAGGCAGCTAAAAATGATCATGAGAACTTTTTCTATGCTAGAAGTGGAAATAAATTATAGATGATGATAGGATTTCACAATTCATGCATATTCAATTTATCGATCTCTGATGAAGTTGTTTTGCGGGTTTTTCTTCACCTTACATTGTATGTCTGAGTCAAACCCACTTAAAAGTTTTCGCCTCACATTTTAAGGTGCCTACATTGAGTGAAATTGTCTACATAGCTAATGTTTTGTTTGACGTGACAATAATAACTAATTTAATTGATTTAAACAATTATATAACGAATCAAATTTACTTAGGCTAGTCGCTGTAGCAACTGTTCAAGCAACAATGTTATTTAAAGCATAGAATCGGAATGAAAACCCATGTTTAAAAAACCTGTAATTTCCTAAATGCTATTTATAGTTTAATTATTTGAGTTGTAGTAGATAAATTTGTGCTTATTCTCAAATTTCTTTTAGTTTCAAGTCTCATACTTAGTTTTCAAAATCATTCTACCATTTTTGAGTTTAAAAAAGTTTTGATTACAAGTGAATGATATCTAATATATTGTTCATAAATGAAGTATTTTATGTTGTCAAGTTTGGGAGAAAATGTAAGGGTTCACACGCGCATTCTTTTTTAACCAACCTCTGATTCTACTTCTACCATGTTTGCTTTTGGAAAACATCGTCTTTAAAGAACCCGGCGCGTGCCGCGCGCGCGTGCGCAGCAGGCGCGTTTGCGGTTTCGCGTTTCGCGCGGCAACGCGCTTAAAGGCAGTGCTATGCTGTAAATTTGTACTTTATTAAAGCGTGCCGCAATTTTTGCGCTAAGCGCAGCAGGCGCATAGCGCCGCTTCGCGGCCAAGGCGTTACGCCCGCATTTTAAGCGTTACGGCGCGGCAGCAAGCGCGTTTTGCGGCGTACCGGCGGCGCTGCGCTGGCAAAAGTATGTGCAGCGCGTTTCTGCGCTGCAGCGCAACGGCGCTATATAGTACGGCGTTTTGCCAGCAGGTAAGCCGGCCAATGCAGGCAATGTGAAGTACGTGCGCAGCTGGCGGCGGCTGGCTGGCGAAGCGGTCACGGTAGCTGTGGCGGTATGCGCTGTGGCAGCTGCTTTGCTTTGGCATGTGCAGTATGTTTACTTAAGCGGCTAGCGCGTTTCGGCATGAAGCAGCGCGCTGCATTAAATGTTTTGGCCGTTTTGCATAGCTCTTTACGGCTACGGCAGTTTCAAAGGTGGCTGGCGTAAAGTGCTAGCTTATAGTATGTTGCGGGCCTAAAGTGTACTTATTTGCCAAAGCGTATGTGTTTCTTCTTTTTACATAAAGAGGCATCAAGGCAAAATTCTTACTGGCAGCAATCAATTGCAATTTATGTTCCTGTTGTACACTACCATTTAAACACAAAACCACAACCGCTACTGTGTGTGTGTGTGTGTGTGTGTGTGTGTGCGTGTGTGTGTGTGTGTGCGTGTGTGTGTGTGTGTGTGTGTGTGTGTGTGTGTAGAAAGGTGGCATGATTGTAACTACATTCCGAATCTACACTGGTTTACTCTTACGTAAAGGGCTGGTTTGTCTAGGGGAGTAATTCCATTACCGGATTCTGCGATGACTTCGTAGCAGTTCAATGGTGAGACGTAAAGTAGTTTTACTTCGTTTATTAGAAGGAGAGATGAAGGGAAAATATATAAATATTACTATATACAAATTGACCAATTCATCGGAGAAAGATAGATAGCGGCCTCATTTAACCCATATCGGCGATGGGTGTTAAAACGCGCACTGGCGTTCGGAGTTCATCTTCAACTAGGGGAATGCGGAGGAAAAGAGAAGCTAAAAATACGGGAAAGAGATGGAGAATGAAATATCACTCGGTTTTGTTCAAGAATAGGGGACGCTGTATGAGCTATCACATGACACTGATTCGTGGTGCCATCTAGAAACTGAGGATCTGGTTTTGCAGTACATTTGAAAATACAATTAATTCTTTGATAATTAGCTGGAAAATCTTACATATATACAACGGCTAATCAATGGGGTTGCGTACTGCTTACGGATGAGAGCATGATTAATCTGAGAGAACGTGGAACCTTTCCAACAGCATCGAAAGACACAGTTTTGGAGGTCGCGGTGCTCTAATTTGGGGAGGTATCAGGCTTAGTTGTCGTACCTATCTTCACATCTTCGAAAGAGGTTCAGTTACTGAGGCCTACTTATGTAACGAGATTTTCCTTCAGTATGTGAGTCTTTTTAGCGGCACTATGCGTACGCAGTTCCTTTTACTGGACGACAATGCGCCAGTTCATGGCACAGTAGCTGTCGAAGAGCTGTTGGACAGTGAGGATATTGAACGCATAGATAGGCAGGCATAGTCTCTGGATCTGAATCCCATGGAGCAGTTATGGGACTTTCACACTTGACAGCACATATCTTATCGCCAATAATGATTCTGGAGCTCCAAATGACGAATGGTCTGCAATGTCTCAACTACTCATTGACAACCTCATACTCAGTTCTCCTCATAGCCAGACGATGTGAAACCTACACAGCAGTCAGGAGAGGTCATATCCCTTACTAAAGCTGGGGGTTTTCTGGTTGGACACCTACTACATAGATGCTATGAAATTCGGTCGCATTATAATATATATATATATATTCAAAATAGTAGAATGGATAAGTGTAGGGATTCTTAGGAACTTTAACTGCAGACAGAAAGTCTAGTAGGAACTATCCCTACAGTTTTGAATCCGTATGAACATATCCCTTACGTATATATATACATACATAAACTAAATATAAGAAAACCACATGCAAATCATTTTATGAGAGGTAGTAATACTTTTTTAAATTTCTTATCAGTCAGAATTTGATTAGAACTGAGGATAAGTATAAACAGCAAAATTAAACATAACTGTAAACTACAATTTTTAATTTAAGATGCCGTCTTCCCCTTTAATAAAAGACAGCAGCATTTCTTGAAACCTTATACAACAAAACTGTATAATGTCAACAAGAATATTTCTCTGCCTATTCAATTACATATATGTCTTTTTTTTAAAAAATGTACTGGTATTTAAATATTTTTCAAATATATATATGTAATAATATATACTACGCAAGTTTGACGCTTTATATAAAAATATCTTAATTGTAATATATATATATACTGAAAATTTATGAAAGAATTTTTTAAAATATTTAAAAAGACAAAAATCCAGAAAGAAATGTAAAAATGAAAGAAAAAATAAATGAAAATAGGGAACCCAGCAAGTCAAAAAGTAATATCGGGCTGAGGACCGAATAAGCGGGGTTAAACTAGTTTAATGGTACCAACCTTCACCCTTTGCGACTTGGTAGGCTGAATTGGGAAATTCAAATTACAAAAGAGTTCAATGATTAAAAGATGCAAAAAAGTTCAGCGATAAAATCTACAAAAATAAAATCTATAATTCTGAAAATTATCAACAAATCAAAATATAAAAATTACTTACAAAAATTCAAGGAAATGAAGGTTCAAATATGTGAATAGTAAGACAGAATTTTCTTTAAGCTTCAAGATGGATATCACATACTCAAAATGAAAAAAATATAACACGTCATCACCATATAAATTGAAAAAATATTTAATCCTATATATATATATATATATATATAGGAATTTCCAGCTAATTATTAAAGAATTAACTCTATTTTCCAATGTACTGTAAAACCAGTTCCAGCGTCATGTGATAGCTCATGTAGTGCCACCTATTCCATTACAAAACTGAGTGCCCTTTCGTTCTCGCCCTCTCTTTTTCCTCCATTTTCCGCTTCTCTTCTTCGCATTACCCGCGTCGGAAGTGAACTATAAACGCCTAAGCGCGTTCTAGCGCCTTTAGCCGATATGGGTTATATGAGGCAGCCATCTATTTTGCTCCGATGAATTGGCCAATTCATCATCTCCTATTGTATATATATTTTCATCTTTCATCTCTCTACTTAATAAACAAGAAAACTGCTCCAAGCATCGTCATTGGATTCCTACAAAAACAACACAGAATCCGGAAATTAAATTAACCCCCTCCCCCAGACAACCAAGAGCAAAGCATCGTAGATTCGGGATGCATAATCACATCCCCCCTTAGTCTACATATATATAACATCATAATTATTCGAATCAAAGTCACACTTTTCTCCATATGCTAATGCTATTGAAAACCGAGTGCGGCTTAGAATCTAAGACCGAAGCATTTACTGAATTGGGAAACTGAATTTCCACCCCTTTCAAATGGAAAAATGTAACCGTCCATTCTGGTCTCCTGAATCAATAGCTCATCACATATTCCACAGTTAATCTTAAGTATTCAGTCTATCCTTAATTTCGTTGCCTGTCCGTATTTAAAGACTTTTTTGTATACGCATTTTTTAATCACTTAAACATTAACGATATCGGTAATGGCATCAAGACGAGTTTTCTATGACGCAAGTATGAAAAGGAAGGTGACTTTATATGCAGAAGAAAACGGAAAATGAGTAACGGCCAGAAAATTTGATATGGGTGGAACAAATACATGACGATGGCGTAAACATTGCCATATGAATTTTGATTGTAAATTTTCAAAAGATTTTCATGAACCAAAAAAGAAAGATATCATGTTGTAAATTATAGTGTTGCTCTATTTGTACGTGATACTCGATCCAAAGTCTCGGTAGTTACATTAAAAATGCGGCAATTCAAGGCAAAAGAAGCCATTTATAAATTCAGTATCAAGAATTTTAAGGCATCAGGAGGCTGGTGTGCTAAATGTATGAGAAGGGAAGGATTTTCTTTGAGACGGAGAGCTTCAATTTCCCAAACACTTCCTGCAGATTTCGAAGATAAATTCGTGCAGTTTCAACGCCTCGTCATCGGTTTTAGAACATGATATACGTTTAAATTCAAGAACATTGAAAACGTGGATGAAACCCCCTGTATTTTGAATTATACTGCAAATTCAAAGTGTGAGAAAGAGGTACAAATCTTGATTACAGGTTACGAAAAACAACGTGACGCAGCAATATTGTGCATTCCAGTAAACGGCCATAAATTACTTCCGTATTTCATTCTTAACAGGGAATTAATTCCCAAAAACGAAAATTTTTCGAAATACGTAGTCTTACGTGCTCAGACAACAGATGGATGACCGCCGAAATTGTGGAACATTGGCCAAATTCAGTGTGGAATAAAAGACAAAGTGCTCTTCGAAATTCTCAAAACAGACTTAGGACGTGTTTAAAGGTCATATGACGATTCTCTGAAAAAAAACTAAGACGAAACAATTGCAATTTGGTGATAATCCCAGGTGTTATGATAAGCCAGCTTCAAACACTAGACGTAAGCATTAATCAGCCCATTTAAGGACTACTCAAAAAAAGGATACGAAAACTGGTTGCATTTGGAAAACCACCCTTTAACTGCTTCCGGGAAAATCAAGAAGGCAATTGCTTCGAAAATTGCAGAATGTTGCCAGGAAAAATAAAGTTTCCCATATAACTTCTTCAAAAAAAAAAAACTGTTGCATAACAAATGCATTGGGTGGCATGGAAAACGACAACAGTTCCAAAATCATTGCGACAGTGGAAGTGATGAATCATTTTTGGAACATGATACTGATGATTAGAGCACTTATAGGTTCATGCATGTATTTAAAACTTTTTAATACATACATGAATAAATTAATTATTCATTTCTCATTTTAATTTTTTTTTTAATTTCGTAAATATCAGATATCGATAAACATTTTCCCACTATTTTTCTTAAATTTTTTTTCACAAAAACGGGTTGAGAATTTGGGGTGCAGCTTAGAACCGATGGCCAGCTTAAATTCGAATAAATACGGTAAATATATACGCTGCCATGCTGTTTTTTTTTTCATACCAAGAGTTCGAGTGTAGTGCCACTTAAATCCCGCTGTGTAGTAGAGCTGATGCATATTATATTTGTCGATTCTCCAAGTCCTCTTATGGTGTGGTTTGGAATGATTGATGCCAGCTCAGGGTACCAGACGTAGCTACCCATGGCCATTAGATTTGCGCAACACATTGCAGTATCGAACAAATTCGAGACTTCTACACACAGGATAGGTAAGGTTCGTGAGCGCGTTACCAATGTTATTTTAGGCTATTCCTGGATTAATTTCACTGAAGACACGTCTGGTAGCGAAGCCGATTCGTGTTAATTTGTCTTTGCTAAGTTCCTCAATATTTCATCGTATCGAAGCTAAAAGTGTATGATGCCAGCTCAAGTGTCGTTCGATGGTTCATAATTAAAAGATCCGTCGCCATCGTGCTGCATCTAACTGTGACGTAAGTAAACAATCTATTCGCGTGGAGTACTAAAATATATTTAAGCACAATCAGAGAGTTTAACAAAATAATCCACATTTACACATTACAGCAATAAATAATAAATAAAAAGTAATTAATAAAGCAAAGAGTAAAATCGTTTTTTTTTCTCGTTTATTTTACAAGTCAAAGTAAATGCTAATTTTAGGACGACGTAGTGAACAATGTATTTCGATAATTACTTCCATGATTCTTAAGAGAACAAAACACGACAGCATACGAGAATATTCGCGGCGCAAAAAACAATTTACGAATACTATTTAGGATGTAAGATTATGGATCTGTAAAAAGAAATAATTATAAAATGTGTTTTTAGAAAATGGCTCTCAAAGATTATCGATTTACTTTATAATCAGGTTTGGTAATTAAAAAGAAAACTTCCGTGAATAATTTTCTCCCCTTTAAATGTAAGTTCTTAATTGCTTTATGAAAATGTTTTGCTGAATACTTAAGCCTATAACAACATTCAGTACACAGTACTTTAATTAATTGGTTTTCTGGATTTCTATTATGTGTTGAATTTTCCTGTTCCTGTCATCATTTTTCCCCAAGAGGAGTTTTATTTATAATCAAAAAAAAAAAAAAAGTCCTCACACTTCTTAATTTCACAAGAGATTGCGGATTAAAATGTTCCAAACTATTTATTTCGCACTTTAAAAGTTATTCATTCAAGACAAAAAAGTATTAATTTTCTACGATACAACCAATTTTAAATGTCTTAATTACATTTTTTTTCTTCAAATAATTTTATAACGAGGACTTATTCATGTATTCTTGTATTAATTATATGTATCTTGGAGAATCTTTATAATTTAAATTACGAAAAATAAAACGATGATCTAAATGAAACACGGTTTTAGTAAATTAGTTCGATTATTGAAGTGTAAATGAAGATATAAGGAATAAATAAAACCGGTAAAAAAGGAGATTTTTAACATGGTTTTTTTTTTTCAAACTTCAAACTTTGCGTAACATATTTTTTATGCCATAAATTTTAAGAACAAAAGGGAACGTTGAGTCGAATTGAATTTATTCAATAATTATTTTTAATAATTTATTTTTTTATCTGATGTTTATTAAATTTATCATCTAAAATAAATACGTGTAAAAAAATTTTAGCTCAATTAAGCAACATGCTAATCAATTAAGGTACATGTAATTAAAATTAAAACAAACGATAAAGTATTAAACGACGGATTTGGTGAGAAACTTGGCGTAAAATTTAATTCTTTTTATAATTAATTTTAATAAATTAATTTTTATTAATTATAATTAAATAATCGTTTGGTCACCTAAAACAATCGTGTTTCGAAAATTTCAGCTCCACTGAGCGCTTTAAAACGTGAGGAAAAAAACTTTTGAACCAGACAAAGTTGCAATGGGAGTTAAAGAAAACGCATTAAAATGTATGCATAAGATATGCCGAAGTTAGTAGAAAAAGGTGGACAAGGGGAGATATTGAATAGTATGCAGAATATACTTGTGCGTGTATGAAACCTAATTTAATATTGTTGGAGCAAAGATCCGACTGGGACTTGTATCAGTTGAGCCTTTGCCATATTTACATAATCATATACTCGGACCTGAATATTGGGGTAAGCTGGATATTTAATGTATACATTTAAAACTTCTTAATAGGCGAGTTACGGCTCCCGTCTACTCGTCATTTCGAGGACGTAATGTTAAATCTATGGAATTTCAACTTCAATTATCACATCTTTACAATTTAGTCTATTTGAATGCAAAAAAGTGCACCTGAAAGTGAAAAAATAATGAAGGCATCTGCGCAATTGCTTTTTTCGTCCGATTTTTAAAAATATTTTTAAACCTTGGAAAACTCGTTAGCGAATCATTAAAATAGACAGTCATTATTTTTTGGTGGCCGCGTTAGCCTAGTGGGCATGATAGCGGATTCGTGGTTGGTAGTTTTCGTCGAGTCGTAAGTTCGAGCTTTGGGCCCAAAGTCCTCCCGTTGGCTTGGTGTGGAAGTTAGGAGAAGAGGTTTCGAGCTTATGTGTCATCCTCGTCTCTTGAACGAGGTACAAAGTTACGAGATTCGTCGTCAGTAGCTCTCATTTTGCTTCTAGTGCGACGTTAATAAAACCAAGCATTATTTTTTGCTCATGCACTTTAATGTATTCAAATTAGATCAAATAGTAAAAATGTGAGGATTAAATTTGAAATTCCATAGGGTTAACACTATGTACACGAAATGAAAATGGTGGGAAGATGGGAACCTTAAGGCTCCCGTCTACCCGCCATTTTGATTTCATCAGCTCAATGTTAATCCTGTGGAATTTCGACTTGAATTCTCCCATCTTTTTTATTTGATCTATTTCAATGCAATAAAGTGCATCTGAAAGAGCAAAAAATATGAATACTTCTGTGGAATTACTTTTTTCCTCCGATTCTTAAAAGTATTTGAAAATATTCTTTAAAGACCGGAAAACTCAAAAACGAATAATTAAAACAAAAATAAAAATATTTTTAAGAATCTTAGGAAAAAAGTATTGAATTTTGACACAAAAGCCCAGAAGCATTGATTATTTTTTGCTCTTTCTTACAATCAAATAGATCAAATAATAAAGATGTGAGAATTAAAGTCAAAATCCTATAGGATTAACATTACGTCCACGAAATCAAAATGACGGGTAGACGGGAGCCTTAAGGGACCATGAACTGATAGATGAATCTTTATACATAAAACCTGTGATTGTTTTATTTGATAGAAAATTGATATATCTTTGCTTAGAATTTAAATGAGAGGCCTTAAATTTGTAATTTAAAATGATGGAAGTTCTGCAGTATAGTGAGGCGTTATTATTTTTCTAGATGTATTTTATAATTTCTGATTGCTTCATTAAGTGTATTTTTGAGTATATTTAAAACACTCGTAAAATTCGCAACTAACTTATTGAAACGAGAATAAAATAATTTTAACAAATATAAAACACACATGGAAAGGTTCCTGTTTTTTACATCATGGATGATCATCCATCATTTTCTAATTCTCACATCTTTGATGATAGTTTGTCATTTCCTACTTTTCATATAATTGATGATCATTTCCCTATTTCCTATTTTTCAAGATGTTCGATATGTTTGTCTAAATTTTGTTAGACAAATACATCGAACATATGAAATAAAACACACATGGAAAATTTCCTGTTTCTTATATCATAAAGTATCATTCATCATATTTCCTACTTTTGATATAATTCATGATCATTTCACTATTTCCTGTTTTTCAATTTGTTCGATGTGTTTGTCTAAATTATATTTAGATAAACACATCGAACACATGGAATAAAACACACGTGGAAGGTTTCCTGTTTTTTATATCACGAATGATCATTCATCCTTTCCTATTTTTTACATCTTTGATGATAGTTCGTCATATTTCCTATTTTTAATATAGTTCATGATCATTTCACTATTTCATGTTTTTCATTGTCTAAATTATGTTTTCCGCCAAACAGAGTATAAACTACAAGCAACTAGATCAGAAAAAGAAAATTTACATAAATTCCATCAAGGTAACTAAAAACTTAAAATACTTAACATTTTTTTTTTTTTTTCTTTTAGATGTTACTATTTATTGATAGAAGGAGCACTTCCATGATTTCAATAGTATGTTACTTATGAGAATTTATAAATATAATACCAAAAACTGGAAATTTTAAACTTTTAAACAAAAATTGCATAATTATTGCACAATATTTTTGTAAGAATTGAGGGCGAATTCATAACTATACATAAAATCTTAAATCGTATTAATTTCAAATTTCAGAATCATAATTACGTGGATTTTTATATTTATTAGAAATCTCCAATTTTTTAAATGTAGGTGACTTTAAGCATGATGCACCTAAAGGTAAGTACACGATTTACAAGTGTAAATACAATGGCGCAAGAGCCGAATTCTGCTCTAGCGCAATTGCCAAAATGCGAATCTCGATACAATATTTACTTAATATTGGCATCCCCGTTAAAAGGATTCTGACCTACGTCAACTAACTCCGAAGTTTGAAAATTAACCTTCTGGAGAAAATGATATGACAATATAGACTACAAACACATGAATAAATTAAAAACTGTGGATTTAATTAAACTTATTTAATAAATTAACATTTCATTAATTTTTCACCAATTTTTTTGCTCTTTCTCTATTTTAATAAAACACATAAATCTATTTATGAAAGAAAAGTATTACATTATTTCAAACGCATTCAAAAATCTTCAGGTTTTTATACGAAGAAACACATATTCAATTCATAAAGCTTAACATTGTTGTCTTAACAAGATATGATTAATTACAGTGATAATGTTATGAACTTAATTTAACGCCGATATGACAGACTTTTACATAATAAATGCTTAAGGTTTTCATCACCCAACCATAAACGATGCAACCCAGATCACTACCTCAATGTGCATTACTTATGAAGGCCTCTGGTAAATCTCTGTTCTTCGTCATTGTATGCTCAGCTAACTGAAGTGAAATAAATCAGTCACGCACTAAACAAAGACTGACATATTACAGTCTAAAGGAGAAGTATTAAATATTCACGAAAAGAACGAATTTAATATTAATTTAACTCTAAACCAAACAATATCATTGGACGGTTAATTACATTAGACTGCCACTTGACGGAAGTGCGAGTGTTTGGTTCCTGTCCATACGCCCTTTTGATTTCGCGAACATAATGTTAATCCTATGAAATTTCTTCAACCGTTCTCAAATCTTTACTATTTTATCTATTTGAATGCAATAAAATGCACCCAAGAGAGCAAAAAAATGATTGAGGTTCCTGTGGGATTATATTTTGCTCATTGAACTTTAAAAATAGTTATACTCAAATTTTAATGATTCGTTTGTGGGTTTTTTAATCTGTTAAAAATATTCTAAAATATTTTCAAAAATCAGAGGGAAAATATAATTCCGCAGAAATCTTCATTATTTTTTACTCTTTGGAATGCATTTAATTGCATTCAAATAGATAAAAATTTGAGAACGTTTGTAGAAATTCCATAGGATTAACACTATGTTCGCGAAATCAAAATGTCCGATAAATCATAGCCTTCAGACACAAACTTGGCTCCTGTCCTGTTTTTGTACAATAGTATTCTTCATAAGTAATTTTGTTAAGAAGTTATGCTTTTGTGATATGTGAACAATTGTTAACCTGAGGCATGACATTAAACTTATGTGCCTAAATGAACTGAATTTGTTTTGAGTAATAAAGCGGTATTAAATTTCACAATTCTCATTCAAAAATTGATAAAATTATGAAATCGAATTTAAATTCTGAATGAATAAATGGTGAAACTTTAATACTTGGATGTTAATTTACAATTTGGTTTTGAGGTGAAATGTGTGATTGATAATTTCATCTGATTTATTTCAAGGGCTTTACTGTAATCAAAGTATTTTGTTTCGAATCTGAAATCATTATCAGATATTGCGACAAATCAAGTAACAAAAATTCAACTAAGAATTACGCAAGACAGTACGATACCAA
Organism: Nephila pilipes; assembly: GCA_019974015.1. Taxonomy (NCBI): domain Eukaryota; kingdom Metazoa; phylum Arthropoda; class Arachnida; order Araneae; family Nephilidae; genus Nephila; species Nephila pilipes. Next base: position 180,615 of record BMAW01024483.1, read on the forward strand.
TCAGAGATTAGTCTAAATCATAGCATATATTTCTCTGTTACCATAGAAACTCACTGCAATTTCTTACGAGGCATTTAGATTAATAACTAGATAACTGACGATTTCCCCCCCGCTGTTCCTGGGAAAAAATATTTTCTTTTCATTAAAAAATACATATATGTGAGATGTTTTTTTTTTTTTTTTCGTTAAATTTATCAGTTTTAAATATTTTATCTTTCACCCCCAATTTATTGATACTTTATTTTTATACATTATTATTTCAGCCAAAAAAAATTGAATATTAAACGAAAATATTGCAATAATATTAAAGTCAAAAGTTTTACCAAAAAAAACAAATTCCTTTTGTATTTATTTTAAGTAAGTGTTTAGTATTTTTTATTACCGTTTTGCTTTATTTTTAATATCACTTATTAAAATAATTTTACATCATCTATAAGTGTACTTTTAAAAGATTTTTTTTTCAATTATTGAAAAACAGACTTTCTTAACATTCAATAAATATCTTAAGATACTGATAGGAATTTATAGAGCAAAATTATATATTTTACTAATTTTTTCTAACGTTTCTGTTCATGTTATACATAATTGTTTTAAATAAAACTATTTTTCATTTTCTAAAGGGAGAAATAAATATTAAAAGAACTTTAATGAAAAAATATTTTTATTAGAAATGCAGAAAAAAAACTTTTATATATACATCGTAGCATTACAATTTGACTCTTGTATAAAATGTCTTTCGTTATTTTAAAAACCAGAAAAAATATTTCAACAACTATTTATTTCTTTAAAATACGATAGTCATTCATTAGGAATTATTTGGAACCGCATACCATTCTGAGAATTAATAATTTATATTTATATATGAACTCTGACAAAATTCTCTGAAAATTTCCATTTTATTTGATTATAAATAATCCTACAAATGTGTTTTCACATAATATAACTCATTATTTCAATGAAATTGAATCAATATGTAAAAACAACTATATGAAATATTCTGTATCGGACAGTTAAGCATTGTCTGCTTGCTTATAAAACCTATTGGAATGTATCATTCTTAATTTAAAAATGAAACGTATATTTTCAATACTCTAATTAATACAAATTCACAAATAAAATTATAAAATTTTTTAAAACTATTAATATTTGAAGGCTCAAAAATATTATATTAGAAAGTTTATAATTTGAGAAGACACAACTATAACTATAAATCCCACATAGTACACTAGGAGTTTGAAGTAGGAAGGCCTTCGTTCGAGTACTCAACCTAGCTTCAGGACGCACTTGCACCCAAGTCTGGATGCCTTGCAGCTCCGGGACTTTGGATGCGTCTAGACATCTACCCAAACGCCACTGTTATAATATCCCACTTTCCGAACTTGAAATATGCTGACTACCGATGAGCTGGGGAAGTCTGCAAATCAGGTTGACGCCCGTATTACCTCGAGTTTTAGCACTTGATGAAAGTACCTTCAATCGAATTATTGTACTGAAGTACGAAAGAACTTTTGGGGGATTACCCCAGCTTGTTGCGCCAGGTGCCTAGACCCCTTTGTAGTCTTTAAAGCATTGGCGGGCGCCAGGGGTAGTAGTACTTGAGTTCTAGGCATCTTTGCGGCCTTTTACACCTGTGGTAGGGCTCTTTCTTGTCAAGCTTTCAGGTCGATCCAACTGTCATATTGACGAACCGAAGTACGAACATTTACAAAATTTATTGTCAAACCGAAGTATGATCTAATAACGAGAAAAGGATTTTCCCGACTTGTTGCTCCCTGTGCCTAGACTTCTTTGCAGTCTTTCTCGCCTTAGCGGCCACCAACTTTGAGGTCAATCCCCTGGTTCTGGGCCACCTGCTGAGATAGAGAATGACGTCACCATCTTCCTCGCACTCGCAAGTACCCTTATCCGTGAAAGGGAAGAGATTTTATGAAAAGCACTGAGAATGGGAAAGACAAACTAATTGCACAGTGACCTTTTGTATGCTCCTAAATCTCAAGAACAGCTTATATTCTTTGTCGATAAAGTTTATTAATAAAACTGCAGATTAATATGTGTGTATTTCAAGGATTATGTATATTTTTGGTTCAAAAACTGTCTATTATTTTATCTGCAATAACATTACAAAAAAATATATTTACAAGACTTGATTAAAAAGTTATAGCGGCTCTCTTCAACAACAATGCCTGAAGTTCAAACGGTTTAATAATTAGCCCGATAAAGACATCTATTTTAGTGTAGTTGGAAAGGGTGCGGTAAAAAGCGATCGGTCAACTTCCTTTTTCGGACCCAGTGGTCCAGGGATTGAAACAGCTGCCGGATCCAAGGTCAGCTCCCTTCCCTTTCACGGGATCGAAAAGTATCTAACACCGAAAAGTAATGGCCCCATGCCGATTATTTTTTCACTTATATAACTTCAAATTATCCACTGGCTAACTTAATTTTCAGTGTACTTTTCCAATAACCCGTTCACTCCCAGCGTTTCACATGCGATACGCTCGCATTTGCTCTCCTGTGCCCAGTGTATCAAATGCGATACGCTCACGTTTGCTCTCCTGTGCCCAGTGTATCAATAGAGATACGCTTGATGAGAACGTTTCATTTGATTTTTTAATGTTACTATATGGCGTTACAATACTGCGAAATCTATATAGATAGGTTATTTGGAGCGTTGACCTTGGTGATATGGACTTGGATTTCCCTTCTGGCTACCAGGAGAGGAGTAATTGTTGAAAGCACTTGTTGAAACGCGCCCCTTTAAATGTAATTGCATGATTTAAAGGGTGCACTTGCTTTCGGTTTTTTTTTTTTTTCTTACTTGCTTGCGTCTTAGAAGTTTGAAGGAGAATTTATGACCCCTTATGGAGGTTAGGGCTTTTGGTAGCAGATGTTCTCAGCTGTTCGTTTCATTGGGTCGGTTTTTAATTGAAGCGACAGTCATGACGAAAAGAAAGTATTTATCTGATACTGAGATTTGTGAACTAATGAATGAATCTGACAGTGATGTTTGCGAAAGTAATCCAAATCTGTACAAAGACATTAAAGTGAAAAAAAGACGAAGAAGATGTGCTCTTTGCTCAAAATCTGGCGTGAAGCGTCAAAATATGACAAAATATGTATGTAAAACATGTGACGTTGGACTATGCATTGATTTCTTTTTTATAAATATACCATACAGCAAAATAAAATTTATTTTTCATATTTATATATTCTATGTAATGGTACATCATTACACCATGAAATTTATGTAACAAATATAAATATATTTTGTATTTTCTTAAAAGATATGATTTTCATGTAATTATTTTAAGCAAAAAACATACAATTTTCGATTAAATCTTTTTTTTTTTCTTTCGTATATATTAAGTTTAATGCATTTTAAATATTATATGTAAATATCAAAATATTTTAATGAATAGCCGATTTTAGAAGAATTTTTTTCGTGAATTAGACTTAATATCTAATCATTTTGAACCTCGATCAAATAACGAAGATGACACCAGTCACATCAAGCCAACAGGTCGACTTGGGACCTCAACCAGATTTAACGTGCTTCATTCCCGATAAACGATGGGTTTTTAGTGATTTCAGGGTTAGAATCCACGGCTCGGGGAAAAAAAAAAAAAAAAACGCCAACCGTGAGTCCCCGACCATGACAATTAGGCTATCGTTGCCAATAAGAGAGTTAAAATGGAAAACATAACCTAATTCATATTAATTTAAATGCTACTATTTGTACAATAAGCGTTATTTAAATGAGGATATTTAATATTTAGTAGTTTAAAACTACGATGTATAATAAAATAAAACATATAATAAGAAGCTTATTAAAATTTTAATTCTAATCCAGGCTTTTGAAAATTACAAACAAGCAAGAAAAACAACCAAGAATTCAATTAAAATAAGCATTTTTTTAAAACTAAATTCTTCTATTTTTGCTTCTTAGCCCCCGGATCTAATTCAGTTTATTTCTTGTGAGTCTTATTAGTAACTTATTAGCCTATTTCTTTCGTTTAATTAACTGCGGGATCGATAAATCAAATAAGAGTTAAATTGTACTTTTTGCCCTTTTACTTTAATAGTACCTTTACTAATTGACTCTTTCTTCCCCAAATCGTAATTTGTATATTTAATGAAACATTCCAATGCCCGAAGGTATATTTATTCAACAAGGAATTGTTAGTAATGAAATGTTCGAATAAATGTTTATTCTGAAGATTTGCTTAACTTTTATGTGTTTCTCATGTGTTAGTTGCACTTAAATGGCTCTATCTGAACATCAACAATTAAATCTTCTTACAATCGCTTCAACTGTTTTTCTTTCGAATTTCTCATTTCGAACAATGGGTTTGTTATATGTTAATTATGTGTATAACAAGTTTTGCTGATATTTAATTTCGATCTAAAAATAATATTGAAGCATACTAGACTAAATTTTGCTTATAATAAAAGAATTATTTTATGAAGATCCCAGAAAAATCAGGGAATATGGAATCCAAATACAGCCTCATAAATAAAGATTATTCATATTTTTAAAATTTTTGTAAGGAATCTATATATCCAGAGGTTCTAAAGATTAACACTTTTTTTGTAATTTTAATTACGTGGATATATTTCCTTTCAGAAAAAGGATTTATGGGGAACCTTCTTAATTGCATTTCTAATTTATATTCTGTTCCTCTCTATTCATTCCGAAAGAAAAAGAAGCAAACTTCAACTAGTATAAAATTTTAAGAACTAAGCTTCGTGAATGACTAGACAAAATTTCGCGTAGAAATTAGAATAACTGGATAAAAATGTAAATGCATTTTAACGTGTATATACATCCTTAAGAGGATTCTCAAATTACGTTGCATAGATCACAAAATATTACAGAAACTTTTACATCTTTTTTTAATCTTTCGATATTTCATTTTAAACAAAAGGGATTTAGTAAATAATTTTTATTTTCATTTAGTTGTACCAGGTATTTTGAATAGAAGTGTAATAAATATCGTCCGTGTAAATATTTTTAAGCGTTATATTTTCGCTGCAAAGTTCCTGATGAATGTTTTTAAAATAACAATTGTATATTTACTGAAAAGAAAGGAAATGCTTTACATCAAATATTTCATATAATTGCGAGTTGCATTCAGATGAAATTCAGATTAGTTTAATCAAGAAATGGGCATTACTTTTTTTTATAAAATAAATGCATATCTGCATAAATTGCTCTCTGATCATGGCATGGATTCTTCACACACAAATTCCGCTCCAAATCATTTGAAAACAATTTTAATAAAAATGTTTATACGTACCATTAATTAAGGAAAATACTAGAATGGAGTACAAATATTTATTAAATGAGAACTTTTATTTACTGTTTTATTCACATTTCATTCCTTTATGAACGAGCATTAAATAGTTTATTATCTTCGTTTCAGTTCGGATATGGTAATATTAATTATTATTTATATATTTACAGTATATATATTTTTTTTACTCTGTATACGAGTAAATTTAATTTAAAATGTGTAAAAAATTGCTTAAAAATTCTACCGATGATTTTTCATTTTGAAGCATAAAAACGTAATGCAGCTTTAGAACGTGATTCTTTTTTTTTTTAAATATCTTTATGTTTTTCGTATCATGAAACTGATCAGAAAGATAGAAATGCCTACTATTTAGAAATAAAAACAAAAATGATATTAAACAACACGTGAATTTCATCATCTATGTTCATGCATGGTGAATTTCCCATCAAAATTATTTTTATCCTTTTTTATCTTAAAGATTTTGAATTAATAATTAATAAAATAAACACAATTAATTTTAGGTCTATTAATTTTACTGAAATGTTTAAGACTTATATACTTAAAATATTAAAATATTATAAAAGGCTTTAATTTAATATCGATACCTACAAACGTAATTGAAAATATTAAGAAAAATATATTATTGAATTCATACCATTAAACATTTTAAATTATTATATCAAAATTCGGTAACAAAATAACATCTATTTCCTTCGATTTTGCATATTTTCTTTCATTAAGAAAGTGAAACTATTTAAAATCAACGATAAAGAAAACAACTGAATCGCTATAATATACATTAATTATTACATTTCTAAATCACGTTACTTTTCTTGGTTAAAAGTAAAGGGTAAAAAATGGTAACAAATATTACATTTCTTTAATGTTATATAAGATAGTGGCACAGAAACTGTGTTAAATTCTGATTATTTTAATGAAGTCTTATAGACATATTCTTTTGTTTAAATTTTATTTAATGAAATGAATAACTTCTTTATAAATCTACACTAAAGTTAAAAGTAACTTTAAATTTCATAGTAAATTTAAAAATAAAAATAAATTTAAATTCCTGTTCATGTGAATCTAATATATTCAGGAAGTAAAAGGGAATCTTTAGTCAAGCGCTTAAATATTGTGATTTACGAAAAGCTTATTGATTTAAAAATGTAGTAAAAAATTTCTCTTACAAAAGCAAAAAGAAAGTTAATTTAAATTATCGAATTAAATATTAAATTATATACCGTTATTAATTATATACCATACAAATTATTCACCAAAAAATTCCGTAAAATAATATACACTACTTAAAAATTCCAATTAAATGAATAATTTTCAAGTTTTGAAAGCTTCATAATTCACTTCAAAAGCAAAATTTTCTTCGTTTAATTTCAAATAAGAGTATTGAAATAAATGTAATTTCATACCGTCATAATGGAACACAAAATTTTATAATTTTAAAATAATGATTAATATGTGTGTTATATATGTTCCTTAAAATAATGCTTAAAAATAAACTTCATATTACATTAACTACTCTGAATGAATCTAACACTTCTATGTCTAACTTTCCTATTAATATCACGAAAAATATTTTTCTACGTAGTTTGTTTATCATTTTTTTGCATGCAAAAAAATCGAAATTTAAAAACTAATAAAATGTAACGATGATTAAAACAGTCCTTTTTTCCAAACTATATTGATTTCAAGATACATGAAACACAAATTGCAAGATTATTTTTAACAAAAATAATATTAGAAAGGTCAAACGATAATTTACGACTAGACAAACATTTTTAGTTTTTTACTTCTTTCAAAAAGGGTTAGCTGTTTATGACAGACTATTAATTTAAATGAAAAAGGGAGAAATGCAGCTGGAGTTTCAAATCACAGAAACATGATACTTTTTAACAAAAAATTTTTACCAAAAAAAATCATAAATAAATTGTTCTTTTGAAAAAAAAAATGATTATTTTAATGCAATATACTTGAATATAAAATATATAATTATTATAAATAATAAAAAAAATTAAACTTCTTCTGTTGGAATTATCTTTATTGATTAATTCGATAAATAAAAATTAATGTAAAAATTATGATATCCAGTAATATGCATCCTGGTAATATATAGTTGATATTCTTATAAAGTGATATTCCTAATGGTTATAATTCATTATTTGTTATTTATACGATTGTGTAACATTCAATGCATGCGTTTTCAATGTGTGGAATTACGAAATAAATTAATCTAAGCAAAAATGCATAGGCAGGAAATTACTTCTATTTAATACATTTATGGAAAATTAAATTGCTTATAATAAATTATAATATACGCTTTATTTAACAAATTAGTGCTTTTTGTGTTTGGAAGAAAAATGTGTATTTTTAATTTTAATCTAACTGTGTTGAAATGCATTATGGCAACGGAATTCAAGCCAAACGATTATTATGTGCGTAAGCCAGCCCTTTGACCATTTTTACTACAATATAACTAATATATAGCGAATTAAAAACAAATTATATGTAGAAACTTAAAAAGTAATTTTCATTGAAATTCTGAAAAAAGCATGGTTTTCTCGTATTTTGTTGTGACTAGGATCCTTTCTTTCAACTAAATTCGAAAACAAAGATAGAAATGTCATACTCAGCTTTATTTTGCAAGTACCATTAGGATTCGTTGAAAATTTGATAATTATTTCTTTTATTTACAATTCTTTACTTTGAAAGAAAATATAATTTTCACCTTAAAAGTAGCTTTCATTATTTCACTATACACCCTCCCCTCCAGAATATTATGCACATTTTCATACTTAAAATTCAGATTTTTTTTAAAAAAAACCTCCTTTTTATTCCAGAGAAATTTATGATTTCCTTCAACTTATAACGTTTCTTTTAGTAAACACGAGATTTAAAGTTTGACACATTGCTCGCCGTCGGTATTTCCTACATGAAGTGCTGTGTTATTCTTTTTAAATTTCTGAAAAAGCTGAATCTCTGCTCACATTGAGCACTCTCATATCCACTTCAAATCCAATCCAATTGAAAGTTCCACTCAATGTATCTTTTTCATCTTAACTACAATGTCGGGAATAAAATGACATTTTTCTAAAAGAAATGTCACGGTTTCAGACAGAAAGTTAAAGTTGCTTCGCACTCAGTATCCTTATATAAAGCTCTGAAACAAATGTTTCAAAGTAGTTAAATTTCTAATCACCATTTTATATTAACGATGTTCGAAAAGATTTGCAGAAAAGGCTTAGAATAATCTTTATACAGACATGCATAAATTCACACTCTTATCACTAAATTTTCAAACATTTTTATTTAAAATATAAATAACTTCTCATAAGTTATGAGAATATAGATCTATCTACTCTGCAAATACCTACTTAAGTTTACCTACTTAAAAGTTAGTCAGCACACATCGACCTATTACGCCCCTGAAATTCTATATCTCCATTTGAAAAATAATATTCTGAGACTTAAAGAAATCAATTAAGCACTTCCAGTGGCTAAACAGTTTTCGATGTATGCACGAAAAATATAAATATTACTTTGTTCCATAATAATAGTACCAAGTGAATATTTAAGCGCGATTTATTAGCTAATGTAGTTATAAATTATGTTGTAGTGCAAATTTACGAGGCCTTGAGTCAAAATCAATGTTTCATGACCTTTTACACATCTTTCAATCTTTAGATTAACCTAATTATTATGAATTATAACTATTTTTTCTAATTTCCTCCTACTCTATTTAATTTTATTTTTATATCAATCCATTGTAAAAGTAAGATGAGAAAAAGAGAGTTTTCAAGCAAAGATCGAATTTCGATTGTCCAGTTCTTGAAGCATCAAAAGAAAAACTAAAAGTTTCAGAATTATATTAGGTGTAAAACAATTTAAGTGCAACAGAATGACAATCGCAAAAATTTGAAACATCTCTCCAAAAGTAATTGTCAATGTAAACTTGTGCTAATGTTAATAATTTGAAAAAACAAAGCTGTGGACGTAAATGCAAACATAATGGTGAAAAACTTAAAACACTTAGACTTATTTCTCTAACCAGAAGAGGTAATACAAGAACAGCAGCTCACACCACTGAGGTTCCCAAATCCAAATTATTCCAAATTTTGAACAAAGGACAGTCCATAAAACGAGATTCAAGTGCTACTAAACCATTTCTTATAGAAAAGAATAGGCAATAGAACGTAGAAATTTGTCAGCCAAAAGCGTTTTCTTGCAGAAAGTTTATGGATTTCAATAAAAGATCGAAATTATTGAAAATACCAGAAACTATATCAACGCTGAAAATAAAATTTAGGAGTAATATTTTTAATCTATTATTTAATTTAGATTAATTGTCTAATAATAAATTCTACGTTCTATATTTATTTATTTTTTTCTATTATCATGGGACACATAAAGTTCATGAACTGCTACAATTTATTAAATGACAGAAGGAATTATTCATTTCTTTTTCTTTTTTCTTTTTTTTTTTTTTTCAATTTCTTCTCAGCCACGTGCTTTGTCCTCCGTTTCCTGCTGAAATGTCTCGCTTCGTAACAGCCTCAAATCGAGAGTTGTAAAGCACCTGTCTGTATAAATAAAAAGTTAAAATGGAAAAAAAAAATCGAGGGGAGGGGTAGATTATAGATGAGAGGGAGGAGATGAAAAGAAAGAAAGGGTGAAAAACCACGATGGATTGCTGAGTCGAACACGTGTAGCGAAAAGTAATAAGAAAAAGATGGAAGTTGGGTTGTTTGCTGAAGCGACTTTTCTTGTAAGTCAAATATTTGAGTTCTTCCTGTGGGAAATTGCATACGGAGTTTCCGACTCACAAATTTTGTGGTGACACACACATTTTTAGCAGGGGGAATTAATCTTAAAGCAATGTCTTCCAGATCGATTCAGCTGGATGATAATATTTACTTGTCAGTAACCACATACCGCAGTTACTGCAATAGAAAGGGAGTAAATTGTCTCTTTTCCAATGTATTTTATTCATCTTCTATTTCACCATACATCATCTTCATTAGAAAATAAAATAAAGTTACTCTATGTGACCAGCAGTTCCACTAATTACCTCTCAATATTTAATATTTGAAACTTTATTTTTTTATTTCATAAACGGACTGCTATTAATATCTGGTTAAAGCGGGAT
>BMAW01024483.1:195843-250137 GCA_019974015.1 Nephila pilipes
AAAACAAGCAGAAAATACTTTAAAATGTTATATTGATTATTAAAAAAGGCCTTATTTTTTTAAATATAGGACCATCATGAAAAATTATGACCATAGACAAAGAAACTTAAGGTTTCGAAAATAAATGAAATTATTTAGAATACTTCTAAAGAAAATTTTAATTAACTCGCTAATAATGCAGCTTGTGATATGAAATTTTATCCATATATTTAAAGAAGTCATGCAATCAAAATAAGGTAAAAATATTTTTTTCCGTATTTAATAATTTTAGGGTACTATGTTCATTTAAAACATACAGTTTTGAGGCCATGTCACAATAAAATGCAGCTTGTAATTTCTTTTGAAAAATTGAATAATATTAACGAGCTTTCCAGCGGTTCTCGAAGTCCTATGAAAATATAATTTAGAGTAAGAAATAGAATAGATAACTTTAAAAAAATATACTTAGTTTAGTGACAATTAAATAAAAATTTTCGGTTAGGAACCAGTGCATTATATAATTGTATAGATTTTATAATAAGTTAGGTTTTAAAAATGATTAATTACGATCCATTGAATAATTAATCTTACTTATGAAATATTATTTATTCTTAGCTAAGAAAAGTCTCACTTTTAAGCAAAGGAAAAATTTTCGCAATATCTAAAATTAAAAAGAAACTACCGCAGCAAATTATTACTCATTATAACTGGTCCATTGTAAATGACATTGCCCATGCGTATTCTCATATTAAAAAGTAACAGGTCAATTGAAAAGTCTCCGGCCTGACACATAAATGGGGCTACTAGAATTAAATCCATATGTTTTTTTAGTTAGCCCTAACTCTCAAAAGATGCGTGTATAAATTTGACAGCTGTCGGATCATTAGTTTGTGAATTATAGCATTTTGAGTGAAGCAACTTTTGTTATTGTGAAAAAAATGGATAGAAAGGAATTTCGCGTGTTGATAAAATATTGCTTATTGAAGGGAAAAAATACAGTTGAAGCAAAAACTTGGCTTGATGTCGAGTTTTCGGACACTGCCCCAGGAAAATCAACCATCAAGGATTGGTATGCTAAGTTTAGACGTGGTGAAATGAGCACCGAAGACGGTGGACGCCCAAAAGAGGTTGTTACCGACGAAAACATTAAAAAAATCCACAAAATGATTTTGAATGACCGTAAATTGAAATTGAATGAAATAGCAGACACTCTAAAGATATCAACTGAACGTGTACATCATATCATTCACGAATATTTGGGTATGAGAAAGCTCTGTGCAAAGTGGGTGCCGTGCGAGCTCACTTTTGACCAAAAACAACGACGAGTTGATGATTCGGAGCAGTGTTTGAAGATGATCAAGCGTAATAAACCCGAGTTTTTGCGTCGATATGCGACAATGGATGAAACATGGCTCCATCATTTCACTCTGAAGTCCAATCGACAGTCATCCGAATGGACTGCACACGATGAAACCGCTCCAAAGCGTGGGAAAACGCAACAGTCGGCTGGCAAGGTTATGGCGTCTGTATTTTGGGATGCACATGGAATAATTTTCATTGACTACCTCGGAAAAGGAAGGACCATCAACAAAGACTATTACAGAGCGTTATTGGACCGTTTGAAGGACGAAATCGCCGAAAAACGGCCGCATTTGGAAAAAAAGAAAGTGCTGCTTCACCAAGACAATACACCGTGTCACAAGTCAGTGAAAACGATGGCAAAAATCCATGAATTGGGCTTCGAATTGCTTCCTCATCCATCGTATTCTCCAGATCTGGCCCCCAGCGACTATTTCCTGTTCTCAGATCTCAAAAGAATGCTCGCTGGGAAGAAATTTTCGTCCAATGAAGAGGTGATCGCCGAAACTGAGGCCTATTTTGAAGCAAAGGACAAATCGTACGACAAAAATGGTATCGAAAAGTTGGAGGGTCGCTATAATCAGTGTATCACCCTTGAAGGGAATTATGTTGAATAAAAAAAAAACTAATTTTGCCAAAAAAAATGTGTTTTACCATGGTAGGCCGGGGACTTTTCAATTGACCTGTTAAATGAATAATTTTAATTTTACAAAAATAAGTTAAAGGAATTTTATAGCTACATATTGTCATACATTTAGAAATAATCTTATTATTCTCCTTTTTTATACAATGAATCATTAGACTGAGAAATAATCTATCAGAATAACGAGAATCATTGTCTACTTATTTAAAATTGCGAATAAGTTAAGTACTTTTACGTATATAAAAACCCAAATAACTGTGAAACCAAAAAAGTATAAAATTTTATTCAAAAAGTTATATTCTCGAGACACCTTAAATTTTAATAAACTGTGCTAAAACATTTCATTTTCCTATACTACTAAGCTGTTAACCCTCAGGGTCATAAAATTTTCTTTTTAAACTTATAAAACTGGTTTAGAGAACAAATACGAAACTCTTGTTCTTTTCCTTTTCGGAATTTCGATGCATTATTTATCCTTTGTATACAAAGGTACAATCCCGATTTAAAAATTGAAGACGAAAAAAAATTTTGTAACTTGAGGATTTATCTATTTTAAGCACAGAAATTTTACTTTAAACTTTCTCATAATATTGATTGTAAAAGTTCTTTACGTTTTAATTGTGTACTTTACAAGTATGCGGTAAAAGAATACTTTTATTTTTAAATGGAAAACAATAGACCTTTTACTGGGTTTCTGATTAAATATATTGTAGAATTTCAGTGTTAGCTTAAAGAATGTGAATTGTTCGTAATTAACAAATTACGAATTTTGAGGGTAGGTTACTGACATATAGTAAAGGAAAAAAATAAAAAAAGCAATGTACATAAAAAAATTAAGTCAACTCCTACTTAGGTCAACAAAGAAAATTTTTATTTTAGTTACTTTTTATTAAATAATTACGATTAATATAAATATATATATACATATGACAGAATCACAATATTTAGTGACAAAAGTAATTTTTTCCCTGCGATCTACACGCTTCGTCACTGATGGTATTATTCTAAATTTATATCCTACTAAATATCTTATAAAAGAGAATTTTTTTTTCTCCCATATAAAACTGAAATTAATTATTTGAAAATCAAGTAAAAAAAATTTCATGCTTCGACGAGATCCGATCCGAAGGCATGAAGATTCTACGCTCAGCAAACTTTGCCTTTGCAAGACAATCATTGGCTTGTTTCTTAATTCATCCGGTAAATTAAATGGTTGGAATGCAGTTTAGTCTATCCACTCTTGGCGACAGGAATTATTTCGGTATTTTGCCAAATGTGGCTACCCTGGTCCGCTTGGGGAACTTAATGTTCAGCCAAAAAAAAATCGCCAAGTTTGGCAATTTTTGAAATTGCACCAAGTGGTTGGGCAAAACTGCATTTTCACCAATGAAATTTTATTAAATGAATTAATATTAGGAAAAACTGTATTAACATCAAGTGTCATCCACTACAAGTTTAAAAAATGTATTTGAACTTGAGTGGATGAATAAAAAGTATTTTATTAACGATTGAAATTTTCAACAAGATATATAAATATATATATGGAGAATGTGAACTAATAGTAGGAATTTAATAAAAACAGAATCATTCGTTCATTTATTTCAATCTAATCTCAAATGGCGTGAAGTACTCCTATTTTTTTTTTAAGAATAATATATAGTTACATCAAATATTCCCTTTATAAAATTTAAACAATTTAATATTTCTTTAAATCTCTTGAGATAATTCTAAATTCGTTGTTTTACATTACATCTTGAAATTGATTAACTTACTTGTGAATAAAAGTGAACTTATTTAGAATGTCACAATGTAAGTGTATGTTTCAGAAACGTAAAAGCGTTGGAAAGTCAACCATCAGTGATACGGCTACTGTTATTGAATCAAATGAGATAATGTGTTGGAACTGAAAGGGACACTCTAAACGATTATTTCCTTCAGTATAATGAATATAATGAAAATACAAATTTGGGGTACAAAAATATATCATTATTTGATTTTTTATATGTTTGTATAAATTTGCTGCGTACAAAAACTGTAATGGGAGCATATCTGGGCGAATCAAAAGGCGAATAGACTTTCCATCAGAATTACAGATCTTTTGGAAATGTTGCAACTCTTCAAAAAATGCAGCAAGCTATTTGGGTTGAACTTTTTGATTTGTTATCGAGTAAAGAGATCCAAATGATGGATTCTGTCCAGCTGAATATGTAAGCTGGTCTGTGTTTTATTATGTCCAAGTCAAATACGAACCGTATGACCACACCAAACATAAGCATGTTTCTTTATCAATAATGAAAGTCAACAAGCCTGTATTTAGAAAATTGGCAAATCAACAGCTGCTAAGGAAAAGTCTTTATGGGAAACCACAGAATCCCAATGAATCTATGAACAGTTTCATTTGGCCCCGTGTGCCAAAAACTGTATTCGGGAGTATTAGAACTTTAAAATGTGGTTTTTTATGACATTATTTGCTTTCATAAGGAAAATAAATCAAGTACCATACTTTATGCAATATTGAAATTCATCCAAATGATCACTGAGTCAAAAGTACGTAGTAGATTTTTTTAAACAAAGAATGCATTATCGATAAAAAAAAAAAAAAAAGGGAACTTATCCAAAAAAAAAGAAAAAATCTAGAAATGGAAACGGAAAAAAGAAAGTTTGAAGATTCTTACGATACTATAGAAAGTAATAATTCTTCATATAAAACGGGATTTTATTAAATTTTACTTCTTAATCAACAATAGAAGTATCAATGAAATATTTTAAAATGCTATTATCTCAAAACAGGATTTTTTTTAGGTTCATATTCTTATACCTCAATATCTATGAAACTTAAGAATTCAGTTTTTAAAGAAAATTTATATCATATTATTTTGTGGATTTCATGATTTTTTGAGAATTATTTAATTTAGGTAGAGAAATTGTGCCGAAAATGCAATTTAAGAAAGATTATGAATAAATTATTAATAATAGTTTTTCTATTTTACTTAGAAAGAAAATAGTGTGCTAAAGTATGTAAAATATGTTATTCCAAATTCCATAAAAATTTCATAATTCTATCTTTCACCGTTTCTCAAAAAACGGTATCTATATTTGGCGCATTTAACATGGCTTTTCTGGTCCACTTAAAAAAACGTAAAGATAAATTATTTAATTAAATATATCTTACGCTAAATGTAATTATTGTTGGAGTAAATTGAAAAACAATATCTTTATAGATACTAAGCTATTCTCCACAATTTATAAAGTATTGTGTGAGAAATCATAGACTTCATTTCTTATTTTATTTTAATTGATAAATGGTTTTTAATCCCATCAAAGAAAAATTAATCAAACAAAAAAAAAAAGATTAAAAATAAATAATATGTGCTAATTATCTCTAACTCATTCAGTATTTATGATTTGTAATTCGACTATTTATAAAAAAAAAAAAAATTAAATACGTTATAGATACCGAGTAATACTTATTTTTTCAATAAATATTTTTATTGGTAGCTTTAGCGCAATTTATTTTCTTGAAAATTCTAAATTTTATGTTACTAACAATGTTAAATTAATGTTTTTATAAAAATCAACAAAAGAAAGTGTACTTTTGCGATTTAATTAATTTTAGATAGTATAATGGTCGATGGAGATTTAATTTTTCTGGTCATTAATTACGATACATGTTTTAAATTAATCCAAATGAAAAAAATCTTGATTATATGAAAAGAATGAATATTTCATAGTGTAATCTTGAAGATACTCTTTACATAAACCAAAAACTGTAGAAAAAAAATATTAGAATTCGAATATAAGAAAAAAAAATGTTTTTTGTTCCAAGATACATCATTTAATATTCTTGTTTGAAAGAAAATTATTATTATTTAACTTTTAACAAACTCTTTTAATTAATTCAAATGATAGATATAAAATACGTCATTTTCTAACTTTTCGATGATTGTTTATAACTTAGGAATTGTTATTTTGCTTACTATTTGGTATTTTATTAACATCAGATTTAGACTATAAAAGAAAATGTATACTGGTTAGAGTATGGAAGTCCTTGAAATAAATTTTTAAAAGAAAAAAATATTTATACTAAAACTAAAAATACATTACTATAAAAAAAAAAAAAACTGGAGTGAAAAATCTGAAAAAAAGAAGAAAAATGGTTACTTTTTAAGTACATTGTTAAAAAGAAAATACACACTGTGTATAAGCAAGATTAAAGTTATTTTTAATAACACTTTTTTCATTGATTGGTTCAATATTTCTTCCGTCTAAGCATAAGCGAGTTATTGATTTTGCTTTAAAAGCATTTTCATACTTCAATAAAAGGTGGTTCTGTGAGGGATTAGATAAGTTAGAACACTTTTCAACGGAAGTTTTAAGAGATTAAAAAGTATTGAAGATTTTTATAATGAAGAACTTAAAGGATTTGGATTTAATGTAACATTTAACTATACTTATGTGATATAAATGCATACTTAGTATTTTTGAGAGACGTTTTCATAACTCAGTTGAATGTCAATAAAGATAATTCTTAGAGGAGAATGTTACTTTATTTTGTTTTTTTATCTAAACGTTATGTTAAGTTATTTTTTTTATCAATTTAACAAAACAAATATGTTACGTTTTTTAAGTAATTTTTCTAAGTGTTATGTGAGCGACTCCATCAGAAATGAGTAATATGTAATAATTTTAATGGTACTTTAATCATGTCTTTTTTCTGTTGCTTATGCATTACACTTTAATATCTGTATTTATAAGGTCTCACTCAAAATTGTACCAAAATTTAAAAAAAAAAAAAAAGCACACATTGGAATGATAATAAAAGAATAAATGCAAACATATAGGAGTGAATGCAAGGGTTCATTTGCGTAAATCTGAATTAATACAACAGAGTGTCTAACAAATCTTGATAAAGCATTTTCATTACTATGCTGATTATCTTTCCTATATGATATGATTAGATTATAACATTGCAAAGCAAGTGCCCGCGCCTTAATAATTTTGCAAAATAAGCGGTACTATAATTAAATAGGTTAAATAGCAATAGTCTTAAGCGACCTGGAACCGGGCTCCAAATATCCAAGTATCGAACATTTTCAGTGCATCCAGTACAAATAATACCCATTTAGAGCCCCAAAGGCATGACTGAAACTCTAATCTTATGAATAAACCTTTTAACAAACTTTTTCCAGCCTACTTTTCAAGTGTTGATATCCGTTCTCAAGTTTATTTGTTTTCAAAAGCTCAAAGAATTTGCCCAAGTTTTCATCATTTTATTAAAGAGGTTGTCTTAAGTTAAAGAGAGGATGCATGACTAATTAGCGGACATATCGATCCCGAGCTTTGCGGATATTCTGTCATTATTCAAGATTTATGGAACCGCCCATCTTACGTGGGGAGCCTTTTCAATTTAAATCCGTAACTAATTGTTATTACTCAGCAGTTACTCGACTAGTTAATAACAGGCGTTGCCCTTTGTAACTCTTTAGAAGAAAACATATTTTGACGATACCCATCACAAGTTGCAATTAGGTAAAGGCAAAATAGTAGAAGAAAAAGCTAAGTAATTGATTCACACAAAATCTGGATATCAGAGTTTGGAGGAAAGAAAACAATAAGTAGCTGGTTTTCTGTACAAAAAAAAAGCGGCTTCCGTAGTCGAGGGTCATGCTCGTGAACTCATGTCTGGCATGGTTTCTGGCGAGCCGTAAGTTCAAGTCCTGATTTCTCTAAAGACCCACCACGTAGCAGTTATAAAAAAACATTAAATATGTTTAGGCTCCATGCCCTCGCGTTGAGATTATATGAAAGTTAGGAAAATGGGATTCCAGCTCCGGTGTCGTCCTGTTCACTTGACAATGGCTCTAGTCTATGAGGCTCGTTTCCAATAACACTCATTTTACTTTTAAGTATGAAGTTAATTAATAAATAATGAATTATAATCAACTTTTTCGTATGAAGATTCTTTTTTAGAAATGGTTCGAAAATTTAATGTTCTTCAATTTGCATCAACATGGTGTACTGCTTTACATACACTCTTTGCCCTCCTGGACAAATACCATATCTAATCACGAGAAGTTATAATGCTTATAAATCAGCCCACTACATAATGTTGAACTACACGGGAATTTCTCTTAACTAACCTTGGAGACTTTTATAATATGAATTGCATAAAATAAACAAAATGAAACGTGATGTACTCAAATTAGATGAACTAAAGAAATGTAATGAAGTGAAGATAAAAAACGTATATAAGTGAAGCCAAATTGAATGTAGATGAAGTAGGAAGTTAATGGTTAGAGTTTCACGATTAGTAACGACTAGTAGTTGTTGACATATCTGAATCTACACCTATAGCTGACAGACTGTTTAAAATAACCTTCTAAAATAGTGCGTGATGGTATACTTGCTCAACCCACTAGTGTCTGTGATTAAATTCTCTCGAATCCTAACGAGTGTGGAAGATTTCCATTTGATTCTATGCTAGATTGCAGGCGAGTTGAAGGTTAATAGACTGAGAGAGCGAGAGAGAGCAAAAGTTAAATATTCATAATTTAATAAAAATATAAATTTCTGTCTTAAAATTGACTTTCTCGTCTATTGGGTGGGAATTTCTATTTTTTTTTTTTTTTTACTTTCATTTAAGAATTATAGAGATTTTAAATACTGTCCGTCAAGTTAAATAACAGAGAAGCATTACAGCTACATGAACTAATGTCTTCTCGTACATTTCCGAGGGTCAACATAAGATGTGTTCATAGGAGGGCAGAGAGGATAGAATTGCATGAATTTTAAAGTGAGAGAGAAGCAGAAAGCCATCACACTCAAAGATTTGTATGATATCGCTAATATATTGTTGGACACAAAATAACAGAAAGAATCGTAGCTGAATTAGATGAGAAGTAACTCACGTTAGTACTGACTATTAGTATCACGCCCCGATCAAAACCAACCAAAAAAGTCCTATGCAAATTAGTGAAGGCTCCGAAAAGTTATGAGGCATAACTATGGTTTGAGCTTCTCACCCAAATCCAAACTATCGTTAATTGGGAACAACTACATTCAGTTGCTTACAAACCATTTCCAACTCTCTTGGAAGGATTTCTAGGATGGCAAATGTGCCAAACGATACTAAGCCTTCTCCTCTATAAATACAGTTTTATCTAAACATTCTAAAATTAATTTAGTCAAACTTTTAATTTTGTTATTTTAGTAGGTAGAACTAGTAAAAGTAATTGTTTCAATGAAGGTAAAGAGACAAGAAAGAACTCCGTTTCAGAAAATAGAACAAATCACATTCACTGAGGAGACTCCAAGATATGTCAAAACATTTGTGAGGCTGAATTATATATTAATTTAAACTCTTTAACAAATCTATCTTTTATTTGGCTTACTTGAGGGATTAGAAGATGCGGTGAAGTGCCTGGTTTATCACGCAACGTACTCGCATCTTTCGTGTAGAGGTGCTTAAGTCATAATGTCAAGAAGTGAGCGGTGTTAAGAGTGTGTGTCCAAATTTTGACCATGCTCCCGTTTGAAGAGGTTTGCCAGGACAAGGAGATTCCCAGAAAAGAGACTTAAATGCTCGTTCTCCTGTTCGAATTGGTGACACCAGAGGCCTAAGATAGTCATTGACATTCTACGGGGCTGTAATTCGTACATGCAAAGAGTGAAGCTGACGCAATCTCAGGGATTGCCAAAAATTACCAACTGCTGCGTGATGATTGGGATGCCTCGTATTACAAATTACTTTACCATAGTTAGAGATAAGGGGCAACTTAATAAATTGTTTTTAAGGAATAGATATTTTGAATATTGGAGAGAGCAAAAGTCATTTCCATTAATCTTCACGAATCGCAAATGATTAATTAAATGAACGCTTATTTACATCACACTTTGAACAACAGATTTAACATACAACATCCCCGCTATACATCGAGTTTTCGGTGGCATAAGGATTCGAAACTCATGAATCAACAGAAGCAACGCCGGTCATGATTTCTAGACCATGGTCACTGAGCTACCACTATAAGTCCTGTCAATTGGTAACTGTTGTTCCCCATTCTGTTAATTTATACAGGTACACATTTAACTTTTATGTTTATTGAGCACAATAACAATTCAGTTCTGCATATGCTTTTCACCTGAGCACAAAATCTATTCATTACGTGGTTTATGTTTTAGGAAAAGTAAATACTAATCCAGATGTTGACCTCATTATCTAGTTGAGGTTTTAAATTCCAAGACCAGTTACCAATAGTTCTCTTGTAGCTGTAGAGTTATTTAAATTCAGACTGAAATCAGAAATTTTTTCAAATAGATCGTTAAAAATGATTTTATAATATTTGGGGTTGATTTTGTTGATATGACTGGATAAAATTCCGAATTATATCATAATTTTTAATCCATCTATGGTAGCAAAGCGTCTAGCGCATTCTTTAAAAAAAGTTTAAAAATTTTTAACTCATTCTCACCGCTTTTTCGTTACAACTATTTTGAATTTTAAAATGTCTTTAGTTTTTCCAAAAGATTTTGCTGAAAAATTACTATGAGGAACATTTTGAGAAATCATGGAGGTTTCTACTTCATTACCAGGTTTCTACTTCATCACCAGGTTTCTTCTTTGAAAAGTAACTATTTATGAAAAATATACACATTTAATGAATTTAACTACATAAAGAGTATTATAAAATTTTATTCTGTGAATATGCCTGCATAACAAGTATTATAGAAAAATTATTCAGTGTGTAGAACTATATACACAGTATTATAAAAATTTTATTCTGTGATAAGAACACACCGAAGTGTTCACCGAATACGCAGTTTGATAAATATCTTGAAAACAATCTAATAAGTGCGCTTTTATAATGTATAGACTACATAAATATCTTAAATATTAATTTGAATGCTCAAAACTCTGAAAGTTCTTAAAATTGATGTTCTCTTAAATATATTTTAACAAAGTGTTTAAAAATGTTTGAAAAATTTTATCTTCAAACTATTTAACGTTTATTTGCTTAGATTCGAAACAGATAATAGATTTATCATTTATTAGAAAAGAGGCAATGATAATTTTCAATATAAGCAATAATCATCTGAATACCTGCAAATATGCGTCACGCAAATTTCATAGGTCAGAAAATGCTTTCATGGGAAGTATTTAATTGTTCCAAAGAATCCAGTCATAGGTTCAAAGCTAAAAAAAAGGCAAACTACGGGATTTTTCTTATTATTAAACGTAACTCCAAATTTTATGATAAATGGTGATGATAAATAAAGAAAATTACTTAAATGTAATTTATGTCTTTATAATATTTTTAGTGTTTTGCTTTTTTATTACCTTTTATGAAATACTCAAAACCTTTTCTATCTTAATTTTTTAAAGCACATCACTATTAATTTAAAATCTTCATTTTTGGAGAAAAAAAATTCCTTCAAAACATTTTTTTAAATTTATTTTTAGCCTGGAAAAAAAATTGTAATTTAACTTATTAACCAGTAATATAGATGAAATATAGGTCTCACAAACCTTCCAAAGATTCATGATGAATAATTATGTTTTTCTTTACGTATTTTTAATCAGAAGGAAGTGTCTAAGTTAATCATTACCAAACAAAACTAGTTAATAGGCAAAGGAGTAATCGATAACTCTCTTCATTGCCGCTAGTCAAACGAAAGCACTAAGAATAGGAGATAAAAAAGATATTTGGATAATTGCATTACCAATTATTCATTGACAAAGGTAAGACAGAAAGGGCATATTAAAAATAATTATTAAGATAAATTATTTACAGTTGCAAATGTTAATCTTTGAAGATAGGAACTTAAGAAATGAATTTTTAAGGGATGATTAAAGAAAACTATGGCATGGCTTACAAACAGAGAAGATAATTAAAAGAATCTTTTGTCAATGCAAAACAAACCCAAAAGAAAACCATTATGATGGGTTTTTTTTTCAGATTAATTAAATTATAATAGATAAGTGTACTTCACTCAATTGATTTCTAAATTTTTTATATTATTCTAAGTTTTTGACAAATATATCTGTCTTAATAATAATGGAGAAAATTATTTCTTTTTTATATTTAACTTCAAAGAAGGTTTAAAAACGATTTCTTTTAAATTGTCTGTTTTGCTTTCCGTTAAAAAAAAGTACACACACACACACACATATATATATATATATATATATATATATATATATATATATAATTATTTGTTTTTTAACTTTGTATGCTTACAGAAACTGTTACGTTTCATGGAATGCAAATTCGTATATATATGATTTTAAAGAGAATTTAATACTGAATTCAAAGCAAAAATAATTTTAATACCTGCAATACATAAAAGGTTAAGCTGCAATAATTATCGATATATATATAAAATACTAATGATTGCAGAGAGTTATCAGTACTTAGTAGGGTAACCTTTATCTTTTATTACAGTTTTCATATCAATGTTTCATTGAGCTTACGCTAGATTTTACGATTTTCATTATTACACGTCAGAAAACAATTATAGCCTCAATTAGTTCCTTTTATTTGATGGACGCACGCCTAACTCGGACAAGAGTTTTTAAATGGTGCTACAAATTTTCGATAGGAATGAGGCCAGGACAACAATTCAATGCTCTTTATGCGAAACCACTCTTTCGATAATTTTGCTGTGGTGCAGGGAACATAATGCTGCTGAAAAATAAATGAAGCATTGTTGGGAAAGAGATCCTTGATGGAAGACAAAAGCTTTGGTTCTAGAATAGTGTCAATGTATTATCTGAAATTCACTGTCCCATCGATGAAAGGAAGGTGACCAATACCATTTGCTGACATGCATGACCAAATCATAACACTAAGTGGATTCTTCATAGTTGCCTGAACGCTGTCAGGATGTAGCTCTTCTCCTATTCTACGTCTTACATATTTTCTCATATCACTACCGAATAACGATATCTTAGTTTCATCGCTCCATATAACTTGAGACCACTGATTATCTATACCATTAATGCGCTCTTTTGCCTACTGTAATCTTTTTTTGCGCTGCCGTAAATTGAGACAAGGTCTTTCCGTGGAATTCTACGTCTTAGTCCAGTATCTGTTAATCTTCTCCCGATTGTTCTTGAATTGACAGAAACACCAGCATCATTCAGATCACTTCTGATAGTCGTGGATGACATTCTTCTATTTTGGAGGCATAGTCTTTTTATTCTTCTGTCATCAACAAATGTGGTGCTTCTGTTTCGACCTTTTTCTGCTCTGTTTTTTGTTGGATTTGTCTCCTCATTCAATATCTGTTTCGGAAGGCGAATATAACTTTTTTTTATTAAAAAAAAAAAAAAAAAAATTTAAAATGGTGTGTCTTATTAGCGTATCGCTTCAAATATAACATTGTATTGAGTAGTATGTAAATATCCTTATAAGGAGTTGAAATATCTTGTGGCTGACAAAATAATTTAGGAATCATCTAAATCATTATTTTTATTAATATTGGGTTGGTCCCCATTAAATTTGGGTACAACAACAATCAGACATGTAAGAGATGCATACAGATCCTTGAAGTTGTAGCCCAATGTACCCCAAAATTGTACAATCATGTTAAGGTCTGGTGACTGCAGGTGCCAAAGCAACAACACTCTATTCACTTTAGCGCTTATTAACAGATCTCAGGACTCTTAAGCAATTATTCGTGTTTGCGAAAAAGGAATAATTATTCAAAGTAATATAAATTATCATAGAAACAAAGATCAAGTTTTTTAGTTGTACCCTATAATATGTTATATTAATTCTCATATTTTCGTGCAATTCTAAAGAAGTTTTAAGACATTTTCGGCTTAAGACGGTTTCTCCGAGAGATCGGGGGATATTTTTCTACCCCATGGAGGGCTTGATGACCTTAATGCGGTAGAGGTGTTTCGAATCCTGGACCAGTAGGTCTGAAAAATGTTGACCGGTTGTTGTTTTTTTGCTGCGCCTTAACCAACTATAAAACAGAAGACGCCTCTTTCGGTCAGTTTAGAAAGGTGTTTTTAACTTCTGGCGTTGTTGCAGAAGAGAGTCGCTGCACATTCTAAAGACCTTTTTTTGGTTGTACACTTTTTCAAAATTATAAAAATCGATATTTCGCAACGCGCTGGATTCTCTGTAGTACAATATTAACCAAAATTAAAAAGGTAATCTTATTTAGTAGAAAAAATGCTCAGTTTTAAAGTTATACATACTTCTCAAAAACTTTAGAGAAATTTTTAATGCAACTATGCACAGAAAATTATAAAATTTTAAGAAAAAATTGAAATAAAACTTATAACTCTTTTCTGTCTATAATTTCTCTAAAATTGATATATAAATCATAAAGGAGCTTATTTTGAACATGCAATTTCAAAGTAATATGATTAATAGTTTCTTACAAATCCTGCGCGCAAGCTAAAAATTTTTTGTCTCGAAAAAATGAAGTTAAAGTTGAAAAATAACAAAGAAAAAAAAAAGATTCAAACCGATTTAAATTTTTCTCTATGACTTTGGAGATTTTTATAGAAGCTTCTGGTGCCAAAATGTTCAGAAAAAATAGGATTCAAACGTATGTGTTTTTTTTTAAAAAAAAACATTGAAAATATTGAAATTTAAAGGTTCTGAGATTCCTTAAGACAACTTGTCTTTCACTTTGTTGTTTGCAAGAAAGTATTACAAAAGAGAATAAAGGGCCAGTTTTCAGAAAATATTGTTTGCACAATTGGATTAACAGGATTCTGGAATACGTGGAAATAGCTCTGGGACTTTACCCGACCCTTCGGAATGACTATTGGTACTAAATAATGCCAAGTAATAAACTCCCACCCCATCAAAGTTCCCACCCTATACTTTACAAATAGAATAAAACAGCCAAGATAGAATGACATGGCAGGACGTAGCCAAACATAAACTCTTCCTATGGCGCGATACTAAATGATTGATGATTCACTGGACCAAGTTACATTCTTCCAAATTACATGGTTCCAGTATTGATATTTTCCGCATTATTATATGAGTTTTTTGGCATTGATGCCTATTACGAAGATCTTTCAACTAACAATATGGCCATAAAATTCTAATCTGTGAAGCTTCCAACAAACTATTCTGTGAGAAATATGATGATCTCGACCGATGCTTGAATGAATTAGCTGCTGATTTACGTGCCATTGGCGAATAATTTTCGCCAATGGCACGCTGATCCCTGTCTGCTATTTCATTTCCCCCGCTCAATATCTCTACGTTTAGAAGGAATGCATCGTTATTTTTTATACATTGCAATAATTTTTGACATGGTGCCTCTTACCACCCATCAAATTTCGGCTCTTTTTGGCAGTAAAGCCTCTTTTAGGCTAGCGACAATAAATATACTTTTCTGCAGATTGCGGTGATTTTTAACATTTTAAAATTATGTTTCACAACTAATATTCTAATACGTAATATATCAATAATAGTATAGTTTCCTATTCAATTCGTCTGTATAGTGAACAGTGAAGCCTAAATCACACTAAGCACTTGAGTAAATTTGTTTTGCATAATAAAAGCTAATATAAATTTCTTCTGCAGCAGGTGTTTCTTTTACTTTCGGTATCAGCTGTAAAAAGCACTCATTTTAAAAACGCGAGAAAAGTTTCCCTAAAAAGTCAGCAGAGAGTTTGCTAGATTATACTGAAGAGTATAAATTCGTAAATTGATGATTGTTTCATCGTTTTATACTTTGGTAAGGGATAAATACGTCTCGTAGAATATCTCATTAGTCTATCTTCCACACAAAGTCACTTAAGAAATTTGAATTCTGTAGAATTTAATGCGACTCTGTGCTATTTATAGTAACTAATGTACTGTTGATATTTTTTCTATTGTTATTTATTGGTGTTGCAATCAGAACCCTCTATTCGACTCGAATATCACCTTACGAAGCAAATGACTTTAATTCCTTGGCAAACGGCTGCTTTCAACAGAAATGAAGTATGGACAAGTAGGAAAATTTACTATCAAGGGAATAATTTTTATACATTTGTGAATAGTGATTATTTTAATCAATATTTATCCATAAAAGTTGATTTAAAAAATGTGTTTTTTGCATCGCTTCTTGGGAACCGGGATGCGTCAATTGTTAAGATTTTGTACTTCAAAGCTGGTAGAATCAAAATCAAAACAATGGATACCAGTTTTGATTCCCCCTGACTTTTGTTCGAACTGTTGCATGCTAAATGAATCCGAGCTTCGAAGTTCCCACGTAGTGTGACGTGGAAATTAGAAAAGTAAGGTTAACTCTAAAAGTAAGGTAAAGATATTAACTCTCATGTTCCTTTCTCATCACCTGACTACGGTTCTAAACTACGGAGACTGTAGCCAATACATCTCGTGTAAATATTGAAGTAATATTAATGAAAGCTAAATCAAATGTGTATTGATATACATCTGCGTGTGATTACGTATTCCTTTTTATGTAATATAGAATGTGTATTTTCCATATGTGGTATAGTGAAATTTGTTCATAAAATGATTAGCTTGAGATGTTTTCAAATTCCAACACAATCATTCGTATGTGAAAAGAAGGTCGTTCATTAATTGTTTTCACACTGAAGTTATGAAACGTTGG
Organism: Nephila pilipes; assembly: GCA_019974015.1. Lineage (NCBI taxonomy): Eukaryota > Metazoa > Arthropoda > Arachnida > Araneae > Nephilidae > Nephila > Nephila pilipes. The sequence continues at coordinate 212,426 of BMAW01024483.1, forward strand.
AAGATCGACGACGACATGATGACGGTAAACGTACTACAGAACTACAAAATGCATTTATTTGTTAAAATGAATTTTGAAGTGACGAAAAATATGCATCAAAGCAGATAAATGTGTTATAAACATTTTTGATAATTTTTGTTAAATTGCTTATGTTTCTTTGTCCTTAGGGAAAATAAAATTCCCAGAAACGCATATTTTAAGGCAAAGTAATATAAAAGTGTTAGGAATGATTTCAAAAATTTAAGCTTACATGCTCAAGAAATATAGATTTTTCTACATATAAGAAATATTTTTTTAGATTACACATATATGCATTAAATATTTGGATTATCTTTATTCATTGAATGAATAAGTATATAGAGAGCATATATATATATATATATAATGATTTAACTTAATTCCCATTAATTTCTCACTTAAATAATTTAATTTACTAAATTTTAAATTTGCCTATTCTCTCCTTTAAACGATAATGTACATTCGTATTTCCTGTTACAATTTCTTATTCTTTTTAATTAATTCAATCACACGTTCTAAAAATTTCGCTAACAATGCTCTCTTCTCACGGAACAGATCTGTAGGGATGATCCCTACCAGACTTTATGTCTATACTTATTTTCCCTGGAAGCCCCTCCATTTAGACCTTGTGGACTCTGACGTTTAATTGAATTTTCCCTCATATAAATAGCAAAACACAGCGAAAAACGCTCTCTTCTTATACTCCTCTCATTACCTTACTGATGTTCTCTTACGCTCGTCCTCTCTCTCTGATGATCATTTGAGATTTGTATGGTAATTTCGCTTCGGCCTTTGGTGGCCGAAGCCCGACTAAAGTATGCTACAATATGGAAACAAAATTATTTCGGCCTTGTATGGAATGATTCATTAATATTGAACAAACGTTAAAGTAAATACGTTACACACACAAAAAATCAATCATCATCACATATATATATATATATATGTATATATATATATATATATATATATATATATATATAATTCAAGTTTTTATTGTATCCGGAAACCATACATCTAATGTATTTCAAAGCTAGCTCAACTTCCAAATTATATGAATACATGATAAGTTAATTGAAATAAAGGAAATTATTCAGTCAATAAATGAGTATTCTAGCGTATTATCTCACTCTAAAACCTTTTTAAAAGTAAATATTCATGAAGGAAGCAAACTAAATGTTAATTTATTCCAAACTAAACAAAAGCATTTAAATTCTAGACAGTGTGCTACTTCCAACATTTCGGTCCAAAAGCGTCTATGTTAGGATTAAGAAACAAGTTCAACTGGAATCGTTAAAGCGTTAATTAACTCAAACGACTGTTAATTTATAAAGTTTTTATATATTTCGACTCAGGAAAGTTAGAATTATGAATACCTAAATCTGTGTTACTGATAGTTAAAATAAAAGGGAAAGTCGATATTATTTAGTTGAATAAATATATTTTTATGTTGAGTTGGAACATTCATGATATTAGTATATTTATATAAAATGAATATTAAAATTTATTTTGAAAGACTTTTAAAGATTTCGATGCTGAAAGCTTGAGATATTTGTAAATTTCAACAATCGCCAACAATATTTAAATAAAGTTCCAGAATAGAATCATGATTCCATTTTAAGTCCCATACTTTGGAATAATAGAGGTAGCAGCACTTTAAAATCAATTGGTTTTACTGGTTAATTTCTGGTTATTAAAATCCACTGGACTGTATATGTTAAAGTATTATCTTTTTTACTCTACTCTGATTCAAAATTACAAGGTTATTCTTAAATTGTAACACCGTAATTTAAAGCTACCTTCCATATACTATTAAACGGTAGCCAGATGGCGCCACATGTTCTTTTTTGTTTAGAAGCGCAAGCACGAAAAGCTTAAGCTCGATAGAAGGCGAGTGACTTTGTTAGCAGAATGATGAAGTCATGTTCGTGAATCTATGTTTTATATATGTTTTGTATCCTGTCTTGTGTTGTGAAACGTGTCAAGTATTAAATAATATTTGTTCCTGGAACCTTCCCGGCTGTTCATTATTACAACGTTTTTCTGAATTTCACTTGGTGTGTGTGTGTGTGTGTGTGTCATCAAATTTTCGATCGTTAATTTAATCAACTTCCCATCAAGCTAGAGCTTTGAAATTTTGGGAATCGTTCGTACTGGCCTAACAATGCAATATTTATACGTTTGCGACAAGTTTTAACTAATATTTCATTAATTTTAATAAGTCAAAATATTCTTTCCTCTAGGCGCTTTTAGGATTGAGGGAAAAAAAATTCCCCCTCTGGGAGCACCGACACTCCCCACACCGCATGAGGTTATCGTAAACCTTTTGTACTCGCAAAGGGGAGATACTATCTCCCCATCTCCCCTTTACAATCTCCGAGATAGTAAGGGTTGCTGACTTTTAGTCAGTAATCATTCGCAAGAAAGAAAGTTTCCAATATTAGGCGCCGTGTCTTATCACAATAATTTTTTCTGAATTCTGGTTCCCATTCTTTTTTTAATAGAATGACTTACAAACTTTCAAATGCATGTTTTGATTTTATATTATGAATTTTTTAATACGCTCACAAATGTCTCTTTTTAAGTAAATTTTAAAGATAAAAATAACTAACAGTTTTAACTAATATTTCAATAATTTTCTCTAATAAACTTTGCCACCATATAAAAACGTTGGTTTTTATATCGAATTATTTTGTCTTGAATTAATAACGACATTGGAGGGATTACAAAATGCATATTAAATTCAAAAATATTCCGGAACAATTTAAATTGGCCGTTAATGTGTGATAATGATGCGCAGATAATTATAATATATTTTACAAAATATTTTCAGCTTTTTATTCATTAACAATCAAATTCTATTTTTTTTTTTAAATTTGAGAATGTAGCTAGCAATAAATATAACATAACATTTAGGGGGATAGCCATTCGCTCGGGACTTCCTTTCGCATACGGCACCATAATGTAGAAAAAGTAAACACTTTCTTCCATTGACGTCATCTAAGAATTGTGGTATTCGGTACGATAATGCAAAGTGGCATTAAAAATATTTTTTATGAGTATATTGAGGCATATCTCCATTACCCAACTCGTCTCTAATTTTAAATGTAAGTCTAAAGGCAATTCTAAAGTTTAACTCAATCTCAAGCAAGGTTAAAATAATTGAAATAATCACACAAAAATGTCCAAGTATGCAGTCAATTACTTTATCAACTCTTGTTGATCGTTCCTTTAAAAATGGCAATGTGCTCAACTAGCCCACTGTTCCTCCAAGCGGATGTTAACAACTTTTATAAAATGCCAAAGATTACTCTAACCAAGATATGAGGCGGGTTAATTCACAATAGGGCAATTTCGACCAGGCAACGTTGGGTTCTAGTCTCTATAGATCACACAGACACTCAAGTGATTTCCACGTTCTCTATTCAAAGCTTTCAGAAATTTGTTAACTTTCAACTACCTGAATCATTTAATAACCGTAAACTTTCAATCTCAAATTCAGTTCGGCCGCTATATCTTAGTGGTCATGATCGCAGACTTGCGGCCGTTAAAGTCGTAGGTTTGAATCCTGATGCCATTATCGACCCGCCGAATTGCGGAGCTGATTCGCGTTAAATCTGGTTGAGATCCCAATCCAACCATGGTGTGGTGTGCAAGTTTAGAGGTTGTGGTGCCATCATCCTCGTCAGTTGACCGAGGTTCAAAACTACGAGGTCCATCACCAATAGCCCTCGTTTTAATTCACAGTGCGAAGTTAGTGAATACTCTCTCATTCATTTACTCAAATTCAATTCTTTGTCACTTTTATACGATTTTAATATATTATTCACTACACTTTAAGTTAATTTGTGTAATCCTGTTTCATTCAGTTCGAAAAGAGCTAGAGGCTTAAATATGAAGGTAGAAAAAAACCCATGACGTTTACTAAGAGAAGGTTCACAAATAGCTCATCTTGCTGTGCATTCGACATTTTTTTAAAAATTCTTAAGAAATTACTGAGACGCCAGATAAGCGTACTTAAAATTATAAGCAAATTATTACAAACAAAATTTGTTTCACACAAGTACACTTATATTTCTCTGATTACATATTAAATGAAAAAAGTTTTTACATAACATTTTATTTAACACTCAAATAATTTTTTTTGTCATATCACACAGCAGTGGGCACAATTAAAATCTTCGACGAGCGTAATGGTACGCGTGGGCATAGTGTTAGGGACCCTGCTCTAAAGTATACTTAACCAACGACGAGACAGGGTAAGTAAACAAATATTAAATGTATATCTTTTTCTGTAAATCCACTTGATTTCTATTCGTTTCTAATACAACAGTAGTTATCTAATGCATTAATGTAAAAACAAGAATTAGAAAAGTTCAACATTCATTAAAAACAACGTATAGATTCTGTAAAATCCTCAAATATAATCAATAAGCTCATATTACGTGCATTCAATGCAACAGTAAAGGCTGTCCTTCCCTCTTTAAAGAAATATGAAGCTTGGTAATTCATTAAATGATGATAACACCAGAATTGCCCTGAAATGGGCACCAGACGAAAAGAGAAAGAGGGGAAGATCATGGGCCACATATATTGCGTGTGGCCATAAAAGAGAGAAATTCATTTGGATGGCCGAGTTGGGGCAGTATCCGGGAGAGAGCTTTAGACTCAATTAAATGAAGTGCAGATGTTGTATCCTCATACAACAATTATGTGTGACGAGAATTGTTGATGATGTTGAATATGCTAGTTTTAAATTACCATTAATATGATTAATTCTTATCAACATTTTTTTTTAATTCCTATTTCGTACAAGGGATATGACGCAATTAATTATATGTGAACCATCGATGTATTACATCATTTCAAAATTAGAATTGGATATACTAAATTAAAATGCATTACAATTAATCAAAATATTTTATAAAATGTTTTTAAAAAATTAGTAAATTTCATAGAAATTTGCATTGAGAAATACATTTCCATCTTAATTATTTTCAGAATGTCGGTATCTGCTGTGTTTGGAACCATTAATACATCTTTCATAAATTTTTCTCTGTCTTTAGATATTTCGTCTTAGAGCAAAGATTTTTTTTTTTTTTTTTAAAGACTATTTCTGTTTAATATTACATCCTTTTCTGAATCTGCTAACTTAAATGGAGCAAACAATTAGATAAGGAAAATTATAAAAATTGAGCTTTTAACATAATTAGAGTTAAAATTTTATGAAAAATTTAATATAATTGAATAAAACTGCAAATGCATTTTGAACAACATACATGCGATAGTTTTATAAATTTAAAGATACCGATTTCTTTTCCAGGATTCCACTTTAGAACTATAGAGACAAGGAAAAGATCCTTAATTCAATACTTCATAAAAGTGTAAACAGGATTGAAATAAGTATTACTCGCCTAAATAGTTTTAAGCCGCAGTTTTTCGTTGCGAAAAGCTTTAATGATTCTTTTAAAGGAAGATTTTATATTTACTGGAAGAAAATGAAATATTCCAAAATTTCTCAAAAATGTACGTAAATTTACAGATATTCGTGATTAAATACCGTATATAGATAAGTTTCTCCATATAAAATGTTTTACGAAACTTTTGGATCATAAGCATCTTTATTTAAACAAAATGCTTTACTATTTAGGCATTAATTATTTTATTTACATCCTTTAACATTTTAATATTACAATTTACCTTTTTATATTCCAAAATGAGTTATTTTTCCTTGCTGTTGGTTTATTAACCTTTAGAGCATAAACTTTGAATCATGATTCTAATAAAACATAGCAAACAAAAAAGAAAGATTTTCCCCATGTTCTAAAGAATTTTGATGCATTTTTTTTGTATGTCCGTCATTGAATGGAAAAAGAATAATATTCAGGGAACATTATGTTTATTCCCCTCTCCAACTACAAAACATTTTTTGGAATTTTAACTTTTTCGAACCACTTATTCTATTAGTACTCTAGGTTGATTAACAATCCCAAAAATGGAGGGTTTGTTTGCCAAATGTCAGAAAATATCTACAATGATGACATTTGGCAAATCCATTTTTAGGTGTACGTTCATTTGTTACGATATACGTTCATTTGTCACTATAAACGTTCATTTGTCACGATGATATTTGTCACGATACATTTTTCGATTTTCGTTCATAATAGACGAAACTTTATTCCACTTTAATTTCTAGCCAGCCCCTCAGTCAACGTTCAAGTGCATTATTTCTTTTCGTTCAATTTGTGATCGTCTCCTGTCTAAGTTCGTTGGTAATATCCCGCTTTATAACGGACAGCCGCAAAATGCGGGTTGTAAAACACCTGTCTGTAGGAATAAAACGCAAAAATAGAAAAAGATTGAAATGAGGTAAACTAAAGAGAATTTGAAAAAAATAAAGAGTGAGTGAAAAACCACGATAGATTGTTGCGTCGAACGCGTGTAGCGGAGAGTAATAAAAAACAATAGAAATTGGATTGTTTGCCGAAACGACTTTTCCTACAAGTCAAATATTTGAGTTCTTCCTAAAAATCGCAAACGCAGTTTGCGATCACGAATTTTGTGGTGACACACACAAAATCAGGAATTTTTTTGTTCCGCTGGGAGAGGGGAATAATTTTCTAAAAAAAAAAAATTAAAGCGATATTTTCTAAATCAATATAGCTGACAGGTAGTATTTACACATCAATAGCCATTTTTCTCTGTATCGAATGTATATATTAGTTCCTAGTATACATATTTAAGAAATGAACCGATTTAAAAAATGAAATAAGAAAGTATAAATTTGTTAGATTTGTTCAATAAATAAAAGTTGAAAATAGTCTTTTTTTTATTTGCTTGAGCTAAGGTGCGTGTCGGTACTAACCCACCTTAACATAGAGAAACATATTATATCTTTGTGGTGACACACATATATATATATAACAGCTGGATTCTATACTATTGATTTTTAACTGTACTTTTGTTGTGAACAGTTTAAATACTATCAGAGCATAAACATATTCGGGAGTTCCTGTCTAAATAGATAATAATAAATAATGTAATAATAAAACAGATAATAATAATCTTGACTTTAAAAATCTGAAATTGTCAATGGTTTTCTAATAATTTCAAAGTTTTTCAAGAGTAGTGATTCATTTGACTTGTATTTTCATGAAAAAGTAAATGAATATTTCCATGTCTTACTTTGGGATCGTGGCCGCAGTAGCCTAGTAGTCATGGCTTTGAATTCGTGGCCGTCGGTTATCGTTCAGTTGCGGGTTCGATCCTTGGACACTAAGAACCCACCGTGTAGCCAGGGTTGATGCCCGTTAAATCAGTTGGGGCCAAAAGTCCCCCCGTTGGCGTGGTGTCGAAATTAGGTTAGGGGGTGTCAGCTCAGGTGTTGTCCTCGTCACTTGACCGAAGTTCAAAATTACGATGGTTGTCGCCAATAGTCCTCGTGTTGCTTCCAGTGCTACATTAATAAAAAATAAACTAATTTACTTTGGGGTTGCCAAAGAATATATGATATCTAATATTTACACTTATCAATTTCATATATTTGCAAAATCATTATCTAGAAGACTGATACAAGTAGAAAATCTAGGATTTAAGTGTATATTGCAATTCTTAAGCTTTAGAAGCAATCATAATATTTTTTTACCTTACAGCCCTTTATATTATTTATTTATAAAAGGTTTTTTGTTCCAAGCTATATAAATATTGGGAGGAGGCCTTCCAATAAAGTCGGTTAACGATTTTGTATCCTTCCTACCTTAATCCTGTCTCGAAATGTTACTGAGTTCTGCTGTTAATGAAGGATATCGAGATAAATTGAACCTACATTATTACCTCAGCCCTTAAATGATGAGAATTTCGTCGTGATATTTAATTAAATTTAAATGCTGATTGGCGTCGCACTGAGAAAGTAATATTGAACCTCTCGAACGAAGGCTTATAATATTGAACCTCTGTCAAGTGACGAAGACGACACCTGAGGTATCATTTCTCTTTCCAAACTTCTACACCAGCTCATGGGAGGACTTGGGACCTCAACCAGATTTAATGTGCATCATCCCCTCTTCATGACTAGTCTTTTTTTGGCATCAGGGCTCGATTGATAAATTGTTTGAAAATATTTGGTTTTTAATATACTTTTTCGGTACAACAAAAACTTTTCGTTAAGTTGTAATTTTGAACAAAAACATGTTGTGTGTCTACTTTAACATTGCAGAAAACTTTTAAATAAATAAATTTTTTACTCTTGTTATCTAGTAACACACTGGCCAAGAAACCTTCCATTCAAAAAATAGTAATTTTTACATATTGTTAGAATTAAATGTGTAAATTGCATAGCTATACATAAAATGCATGGTCATTCATATTCAAATAGCTATAAATATTGATAACTGCTTTCTATTATATTTTTATGATCAATGAAATGAATTAATAATACATGAGAAACATTAGAACAGTTTTTTTTACAAAAAGAAAAAGTGGATTGGAAAAATCTTGGCAACTTTAAGTATATAAAAACTTCATATTTAAAATCGGATAAGAAGAAATTATTTTTTAATATACCAAGCCATTAAATACCTGAAATCGTAATATGGTTCAAAAGCATCCCTTTCTTCCTTGCTGCTACATTATTAATGTCCGCCTATCGGCGTGGTGTGGAAGTTAGGAGAGGGGGTGCTAGCTCAGATGTCATCCTCGTCACTTGATCGTGGTTCAAAATTACGAATTCCGTCGCCAATAGCGCTAGAAATAAATCGGCCTTTATCAATACCATTAGAGAAAAATTAACAACTTATTCTGATTTTTACAACTTACACTGGGTTCGGGCCCACGTCGGAGATTATTGTAACGAAATTGCCGATTTCTTTGCAAAGCTCGCTATCACTTATGGTGAGAAAATGAATGTCCCTGCCCCTCAGTCTCATATAGTTATGACCTTAAAAAATAAGCTTCTTTCTGACTGGGAGGTCTGGTGGTCAACTTGTAATACTGGTATTCGAATTCAGTCCTATATTCCTAGACCAAATTTGAGTTTTTATACAAATTCTAGTTTTATTACCCGCTTCTTAACCGGTCATGGTCCCTTCATTTCTTATTTAAATCGTTTTAATTTAAAAAGTACAAATTTATGTCTCTGTGGCTCTGTTGGAGATGCTGACCACTACGTTTTCTCTTGCCCTTTTACCAGAGATTTTCATTTAAAATGTCCTGTTATTGAAGCGAAACCTATTTGGCTGAGGTCCGTGTGTGAAAATCCCTACTTACATTCTAAGCTTAAATCCTGTATACTTACGGCTCGTAAAATTACCCAACAAATTTATTAATTTTTTTTCAAACTTTTATTATATTTCTCAATATTTTTATCATCCCTTACCATGTAGCTATAATTGTATGTCTTATATATGTGTTCCCACCTTTGCCTAATACTTAATTTTTGTTTACGAGTTTGTGGACGTTTTTGTATAGTGCTATTCAACCTGTTGTGTATCTTATTTCTGTGAGAAAATTTCAACTGTTTCTTGTGTTTCTGTCATGTATATTTTTTGTTGTGCAAATACCTTGTACATTTTGTTTAACCTTTATTTCAAAATTATGTAAATCTTATGTTATTTTGTCAATAAATGCTGAGTGCGGGGGTGATTGTTTCCCGGGGGTCCGGTCTGCAGCTCTAAACCCTTTGGGTGAGCTCGGTCCCCTTGGGTACTCTGCCAATAGCTCTCGTGTTGCTTCTAGTGCAACGTTAATAAAAACTAAACTAAACTAAAAAAGCTACATTATTAACTCTTCAGAACCATAAACTTTGAATAATGATTCTGGTAAAATAAAGTTGGTAAACAAATAAAAAAAGGATAATTTTAATTGTTCCTTCGAATTTTGGCGTGAATTTGTTCCTTGGTTCCAAGTGACAAAAGATTTGAAAATTCAGATGATGTCCAAAATACCCTTTTCAGATATTTTGCTTAAAAACCAATTGAATTTTATCGATCCGGCATTAAAAATTTGCACTAGTTGGTAAAAGGTTGTTGATAACGAGGCCGATTACATCATTGATTAAAAGTAAGGACTTGATAAAAATGTATCAGTTTGAATTTAATGTAGAAAAGCGGACAGAACTTTCCGGTAGACCTGATATTTGTGTGTTCTCTCAATTACGTTCTTTGGCCACCGAAGAGGCTTTGTTTCGATATTGTGTAAATTTGTTAGCTAATTACTTTTCAAACTTTAATCACAAAATATTCTTCTTTATGACACTATGCATGAAAATGCCCATTAATGTTATTCTTCTGCTCTATCCATAGGAAATAATGTTTTAAAAAATCTTTAATTTTGATTTTGAGTATTGTGTTTTTAGTTTTGAATTAAAACCCGTCTGATATAACACTTTGCAGATTTAATATTCAATACTATCAAGGAATGTCGTTAGGAACAATGACAGTTCCTTAAAATAAATTAACCTAAGCTTCAAAATCTTTTGTGGCGTTATTGGAAATAAATATAAATATCGGTACTTATTCATTTTGCATCCTTTTCATTAGTGAATGGTTCTAAATTTGACTAACAATTGTAAAAAGGCGGTAAATCTTTAAAAGTATTGCTATATTAAAGGTTTGGTTCAAAGTTCTAGTTATAAAATTTTCACTTCAGCAAAACACAATACAAACACTGTTTTATGTTCAAGCAATATATATTGCTTTATATTCGAACAAATTTATACAATGCACGTACTTATGTCACAGAAAAGCATTTTTAAAAGTTACGGATTTCAAACTATAGCAAATAGATTGTTCCATAAGAGTTTTGTAAAAAAGGAAATTCTAAACTCTGCCATCAAATCCAATTACGAAATTATAAAAGAAAGTTTTTATAATTTAAACTATGTATGCAATTGATGTTATTTAAAATTTATGAAATTATGTATAGTTATTTTCTTTTCTATTAAAACCAAGACCTATCCCATGAATCAAGAATTTAAATGTTTTGCTGCAGGATATTTTTCAGGGTCTTACTGTTCTTAAACATTGCAATAATTCATCACATTAATTTGTATAAAAAGTTAAATGTCATTATTTTTCTACTAATAAATATAGCATCAGTGAGTTATAAAATAGGTTGCAGAAGTAATGATACGTAAGAATTGACATCAAAAAGGGACAGTAAACCAATACCAAACAGATTCTAAAGATAAGAATGATAAATTTACACGTTATTAAATTAGAATTTTTAATTATAATTGTTTTATGATATAAATTGCAATACTTAATTAAAAATAACTTTGATTATTTATGACTATTAGTAATTATTATTTGTAATTACATATTATAATTATGTATATTGCTAAATATTATGATTCGAAATAGTTATTATATATAATTATATACAATTATAGAATAAAATTATATATAATTATTGTAATGCATAATTATAAATAAATATATAGCCATATAAATAAGTATTATTTAAATAATTATAATTAAAATTAAGATTTGTTATTAATAATTATTGATATAATGCTTATTTACAACTATTAATTATAATTATAAATAACTATTATAATGCATTATAATGGTTTTAACTTATATATTTTGGCAGAGTATAAAAATAAAATAAATTATAATTTATATTAAAATTACATATTAAAGAAATTTATATAACATTTAGCGACATAATGGCATAAAATTTACACACACATACGTATATATATATACACCTATGTTATCGTATTTAAGATGGCAAGAAACTCAAAACTTAAGACGTTCACAACATTTAACATTAACATTTACTCGAACACAAAACAATTAACACAATTATACATGGTCTACAATTTTACAGATCGTCTACAACATCATTATCTTCTCGCTGTCTCTCTTCCGTTTGATTCGCCAGATTACAATCCCGTATTATGTAGAGCCAGCGTCTTCTGTAGTATTACAACCAGCGGTTTATTCAAATTTTACATCTTCGAGCTTCCTAGAAAATGGTAACCTCACCATCTTATGCCAATTAAGGGTACGTCTACATCTCAACCTAGAAAACAAAGCTGAAAAGAGAAAATTTAAAAGTAGTAACAAAGCACAATAATTAAATATCATCTATCATCCGTAGAGTATCATCGTCTTCACCATTGTCTTTGGAGTATCTTCGTCCTACTTTGTCATCAGCTTCCTTTTCTTCTTTTTTGCTAATATCTTCAAATCACATAGAAAACAGTCATGTTTGGGGGGAAGTAGAAATAAATGGGGGTAAAGTCATAATTGGTAGACACACAGTCAAATAAATGAAATAACAGGATATTTTATATTACGCACCATCTTTTTATAAATTCTGCACAAGTTGTCGTATTTTTCGGTCCTTCATGTTCTCCTTCATTTGAAACTTCATACGTGTTATTGTATGGCCCTAAATAACTCGATTTAAGCTTAAGATGTGGTCTGAATTGCATACGTTTTATAGCAACTAAATCACCTAATTTATTGCAATGAGGCGTTCGCCTTCGTAAGTTGTATATCTTTTTTATTCTGTTCTTGAACTTTAAATATTTGTTTTTTAACATCTTTTGGTAGATCGTTACAATGTTTTTTTAAATTCTTTTTGACGTAAAGGCAGTGTTCTGAACGTAAATTATTCTTATTGGACTTCCGAATGTAGTTTTTTATTTGTGTGTTTCCTGTTTAGATATAACTTTAGCTGATGATGTTGTCTTCGTGAGATATAACAGAGGAATTTTGTAAAGCCGTCAATAATTGCCAAAATGTGCTTATAGTTATTTGAAGTACTTTTTAAAGGTCCTAGGAGTAATCTATATGATACATATATAATGATACATCATATTTATGAATTGGATGAAGAAGTCCTCCCTGCTTTCCCTTTTTATGGTTTACTAGGATACAATGCACTCAATTAATTATTCTTTCGATCTGTTGTTTCAATTTAGGAATAAAATAATGATCTTCTAAGAGCTTCTCTGTTACTCAACACTTATATATGTCCTTTTTTATGAACATTTTTAATTATTTCGTTTTGCATACTTTCAGATACAACTATTATTTCTTTATTTTTTTTCGCTGTCCCCATTCAGAGCTAATTTAAGCTTAGGTAAAACATTTTTCATAGAAATACAAAACGTGTTAATATGAGATCTACTTAGAATATGAGACATTTTTTTGAACTAGATCGGTGTTCTATTACATTATTTAATTCCTCTAGTAATAACAACCATCGAGCAACTCGTGTGCACAAGTCTCGTTTATTCATTTTTTTCTGGAATGCTAAACAATCTGTTACAATTTTAAAGGATATTCCTAATAAATAAATTCGGAATTTCTTAATAAATTCATTGATAGCAAGATCCTCAAGTTCGTAACTGGAATTCTTCTTTTCAACGTCTGTGGTCTTCCTACTCACGTAATATATTGGAGGAAAACTATTATCATTTAGAGACATTTGCAATAAAATTGCACCATACCTACCCAGGTGAGCATCCGTATGTAATTCCGTTTCATAATTTGCATTATATATTACTAAAACAAATTTCAGAGAGAGCAATAATTTAAACTTATTAAGAGATTTTTTCTCTTCCGCATTGAATCTGAAATTACAATCATTTTTCAAAAGATCATGAAGAGGTTTAGCAATAAGAGAATAGTTTGAAATAAGTTTTCTAAAATATCTGGTTAAGCCTAAAATTATTTGGATTTCTTTCAAATAAGTAGATCCAGAAAAGTTAAGAACAGCTTTGGTTTTTAAAGCGGATGGATAAATGCAATCCTTTTCTATCATATGTCCCAGAAATTCAATTATTTCCTTCAAAAACTGAGATTTCTTAAAATTGAGTTCTAAACCATATTCACACGCAAGATTGAGAACTGGTTTTAGTTTTTCTAGTCCTTCCTTTCCATTAGCAGATAATATCATTACTTCATCCGTATAGGGTAAAACGATGCCATAATTGATCAAAAGTCGAAAAATAGTATTGATAAATCTTTGAAAAACTGATGGAGATTTGCATAGGCCAAAAGATACTTTCAAAAATTAACATCATCCTTCATGAATAAAAAATAATGTATATTTTCTACTCTGTTCGATTACATCAACATAAAAAAAAAACATTTTTTTTTCAATAATAATAGTACTAAATACTCGCGATACTTGTAATCGATCCAAGACATCTTCAATCAATGGTAAAGGAAATCTGTTTTTAACTATAATTTTGTTTAGCTTTCTATAATCTGTACATATTCATGCAGTTCCTTTCTTTTTCTCAACAATAACAGTTGGACTGGAATACTCAGAAGAAGGTTCTATAATGTCCTATTTAACCATTCAGCTATTCGACCATCAACAATCTTATTTTCCGAAGAAGGTAAACATCATGGTCGTTGATATACTGGTTCGTTATTTTTAGTTAAAATATTTAATTCTATGTTAGTTGATAAACTTCTTCGGTTGGTAATTTAATATAGATTGACGCACTTCATCTTTAATGGATTTTGAAATATTATTACCTACATTTTCTTCAATTTCATCAAAATTAATATTAACTGGTAAAATTAGTAAAAGATTGCTTTCCTCACACAGAGACTTATTTTTTATTGTAAATCCCTTTTCATTTATTTTAACTTCACCTTGCAAAATTTTATGAAGTTTTATTATAGCATCATGCGGCATAGCACCGTTTTCAACAACACATATATCAGTATTGCGCTTAAAGTTTTCTGTTTGTATCTCTCCTTTAAATACACACAAGGGCTTTATTTCACAATCTCCTAATCTCGATAAAGTTGAATTGCACTGATTGAGCTCACAAATATTTAACTTTTCAAATACATTTTTAAAAATTAACGTAGCTTGACTTCCAGTATCTATCGATGAGTTAATAGTAAAATTACCGAAATGAACCAATTTGAGCAGACTTGCTCGTTTAACAATATTGAGAGATGTTACATTATCGTTGGTTTGGGTTTCCATATTTAATTTCGAGCATTCAGACGCTTTGTGCCCAAAGTTGGGACATCTGAAACATTTCAAACCCCTATTCTTAAGTGTACAAAATATAGATAAATGTTCTTTACCACAATAAAAACAAAACTTAGTATTCTGATAATAATTACTTAATCGTTTCTGATTCACAAAATTTCCAGAATTTTGCTTTACTTTTCTAAAATTATATTAACTTTTCATAAAATCATTTTTGATAACTCCATAAACTTTAAGTTTTTCTCTAAATTCTCGTAAGTTTTTGCAACCGTGCAAAACTAATCTATTTTCATGTTTATCATTGATACCTCTTTAATATATTGCATTCATATAACATCTTCAATTCACCCTCGATTACCCAGCTTTTTCTTCATAAAATAATATTCCTGTAGGGACTCAGATTCTTTCATTTTACGTTCACTTAATATTTCATGCTATTGGGTTGAATTATTAGTGATCTCAAACTCATTTATTAACACTTCGTCTAGTTTCTCTATGACGTAATATTCAATTCACTTTTTGCAAATAATAAAGCATTACTTTGTGAATTTCATGTGTCTGTAAATTGATTGACATGGAATATTTTTTTTTACATCATGATTTACAAAATTCCACTGAAAATTATATTTTTGTATGTTTGAAGTTCTTAAGCTCAAGAATTTATGATAGCAAACTAACACGTTAACTGTTAAACACGGATCAATATTAAATTTTTAAGACAACACGACACAGCATCAACAAGAATTGTTAAAGTTTTCAAGAACACGCTACATTATATTTTAAAACCACAACAGTATTGCTTTTCCTTGTTAACTGTTTGTAAACATTGTTCGTTTGTAAACATTGTGTTTTAAATTTTGCTGACGGTCACATGCTACTGAAATTAAACTTTTGCTGAAACTTTTACTTTGTTTTTTTCACCCTTTTTTATAGCAAGAACTGTAAGGTATTTCATATGTAAGTCAATTTTAAAATGATGTTTATAGAAGTAATTTTCAACTTAGAGCCTGTTTCACTGAATTAAAAAAGAGATATATTTTAAAATGTTGTAAATAATTATTCCATTTTGCGATCTAAATTGCTTCAGAAAGTTAAACAACTAGAAAGGGACTTTCAGGTGTTAAGTTTTGCGGAGGGAAGAAATTGTGATGGAAAACCCACGTTATTACCCTATTTTCTTTTAGGATGTACTTTCTGCTTTTAACACCCAACCAAATTGCACGCGCTTAAGAACCTCAATTGTCACTCTAGTATAAAATTGCAGCGTAAACAGAATTTCAGGAATCCCACGTTTTTCTCTGGTACAAAATCCAATTCTGGCAGTTGGCCGCTTTCTTTTTTACTTTTCCTCTTGCCAGGTAATTCCCGCTGCTCTACACTAAAATGCTTCTATGTACTGATTACCTGTATAAAGAAGATACAACAACTAGAGTTAATTATTAGTTTGACTAGGAACTGATGTTTTCTTGCTAATATATGAATCCTTATATCAAAAGAAAACTGTTAATTTCAAAATTCAACACCGAGGCATGGAAGATTTTTAATGCGCATAATAAGTTTAGAGTGACTTGTTTATTCGTAAATAATTAAATCTTATTTATTTTATTTTATTTATTTATTTATTTGCAATTTTAGGTGAAATGGCCAGCCAAATACCAGGGGAGATACATATTCGGAATTGTATGTTTTTTGAGTTTCACAAGGGTAGCTACGCAACGATCGCCACTAGAAACATTTGCAATGTTTATCCAAACGCATTAGACTTTCGTAAATGCAAAGGTCGTTTTCTAAATTCAAATCCAGTAATTATGATCTTTCCGACTCGTATCGATCAGGAAGACCAACAACATCAGACAATGACATATTAAGGGCGGAAGTGGAAGCAAATTCGTGTCAGACAAATGAGGAACTTTAAACACTCTTAACCAACCTTGATCGACTATCCAAGAACATTTGCAACGGATTAGTAAAATAAGCAGAGCAGGTGTTTCGATCAAGCATAATCTGACAGAAGAAAACAAAGCTAACCGATCCACCACATGCAACTTATTGCTTCAGAGGCACAATACAGAAGCGTTTTTTGATCGCTTGATCATTGAAGGTGAAAAATGGATCCTCTATGATAATACAAAACCCAGAAGGCAGAGGCTCTCTCCTAATTGCCAAGAAGTACAGCTAAGCCAGGTTTACACCCTAAAAGGTACTTTTGTAAGTTTGGTGGAATATTCGTGGGTCGTTCATTTTGAAGTCCTGAAAACCTGGACAAACTATGAATTCAGACCTTTACTGTGAACAATTGGATGGAGTAAATCAATCTTTAACTGAAAATTGCCTAGCGATCAACTACAAAAAAGGTGTCATTCTGCAACACGATAATGCAAGACCGCACGGCGTAAGATGAACCCTGGAAAAAATTAATGAATTGGGATGGGAGGTATTGCCTCACCCACCATACTCGCTCGATTTTGTGCCATCGAATTTTTATTTATTCCTATCACTACAAAAATTTCTAAAATGCTAAAAATTTGAAAATTCGTTTGATATTCAAAATACCATCTCCAGATATTTTGCTCAAAAACCAATTGACTTTTATCGATCCGGCATTGAAAATTTCCTCACTAGATGGCAAAAGGCTGTTAATAACGAGAATGATTATATTATAAAAAAAATAAAAACTTCTTGGTAAAAATGTATACGTTTGAATTTAATGTAGAATAACGACATTACTTTCCGGTCCTCCCTATATGTGAGTGTGTGTGTGTGTGCATGCGTGTGTGCGTGCGTGCGTGCGTGCGTGAGTAGTTATAATAGTCATTCAGTAATATAAAGAAATAATTCAAACTAACTAAAATTAGAAAAAAAAGGAAATATTAAAACATAAGAAAAATATTAAGAATTACAAAGAAAACACACAAACATTTTTTTTTTTAGATTATAGAAAAAATATTATGAAAACTAATTTAAAAAATTTTATTTCATAATTTAAAATAAATTAATTTGATTTTTGATAAAAATTTAATTTGATTTAATATTAGAACAAAAAAAGAATTTAAAAAATTACATAAAAATACATAAGAAATAGATCAATGTACTTGAAACAATACTAAACAAATAAAAAAATTTAAGAAGATAAAAAGAAAGAAGGAAAGAAAAGCCGTTGAGATAATGGAATATAACGTTTAAAAATTAAGAATTTGACTTTTGACAGATTTACAGGTTAAACTGTGTTTTACATGTACCAAACAATTCCTACAGAAAAAAAAAAGCTGTGGGAAACGGAAATTTCATAAATTCAAGAAAATAATTTGCAAAAGAAGCCTCGTCAATGTAGAAGGAAAAAATTAAGTCAAACGTATATGTAAGTGAACAGATATACCCAATCTGTACCTAATGAAAACAGAACAATATAGACAATAAATGAAAATAATTCAAGATAAAAACCAACGTTTTTATATGTTTATTAAAAAAATTATTAAATGCAAAGTTTATAAAAAAAATTTATATTATTAATCTATGCAAAGCTTATTAAAAAAATTATTGAAATATTAGTTAAAACTTGTCGTAAATGTTTAAATATTGCATTGTTAGGCGAGTAAGAACGATTCTCAAGGTTTCAGAACTCTAGCTTGATGGGAAGTTGGTTAAATTAACGATCGAAAATTTGATGATACACTGATACATACACACACCAAGTGAAAAACATAAAAATGTTTTAAAAAATAATATAAGGATTACAAACCTTGTACGAGAAACCATGTATAGTAACAATATTCACTCAAATTTCTTACTTAAAGAAAAATTAATAAAAAGACTTGTATATTAACCAGTTACGAAAGCTGAAGCAGGAAAAGTATCACAATGCCCTCTACCAGAGAGCTATTAAAAGCTTCAAATGCTATAATAATTGTAAGAACTTTAAAACAAAAAATTAATTAAAAATGGGACAAAGGAGAAAAAAAAATTTAAAAAATTCTAATCTTTAGGCTTAAAATTTTGCTTGATAAATTTCAACGGAAATTTGGCTTGCAGACAAAAATTTTTAAATCTGATTCAAGTTAATGTAAGTGTCCGGCATTTTAGTTACATGTATAATATGTCTACGTAAAATATGATTATAAAATATATTTCTAAAATATTCTTACTTAAGAAAATCTCCATATGGATAAATGATGCATCACAGAAGAAAAAAAGATCCCTCTTAATTATATGCATTACCAGAAATTTTGTAACCTTCTTTTTCTTAAAAAATATCTAAATATGCCTCTTCATTTATATTAACATTAGTTTTCAATATATCTAAGCACAATACATATCTTATAAGTTAATTTGCAATACATCCCAAGTTAATTTTAAAAAAAATAACATTTTCAATTTATTTAAACAGCTTGGGATTATACATGAACAACACACACACACACACACACACATATATATATATATATATATATATATATATATATATATATATATATATATATATAGTAATACCTCTTCCAAATAAGGGACACTTCTAATTAAAAGCCAATTCTATTGCTCTTAGTCTCTTACTTATTTACTTCTTATTATGAGACACCTCTATTTAAGGGACAAAATATGTGGTCTGTTGAGTGGGTAGTACTGTATTGAGGGCGCAATAATGTATTAAAAATCATGGAAATTCAAACGAGTTTGAATTTACATGATTTTTATTTTCATGTTTTAGAGCTACATTTTACATTTTAAACAAAATACTTTCGCATGACATAAAATGTGGAAGAGCTGAATATGTTCCATGGTTCAAGCAAATAAGAAGAAATTGGAAAGAAAGAGCTGCTCGAATTACTGTGTAAAATATGATTAAACGCTATTTTATTTATTTCCATTTACTGATTTTTGGCAGGTTTGCAGGTTACTCAAATTCTCTTCTAAGCTTAAATCTCTTTCTAAGCTATTGCTATTAATGTAAGAAAAAACAACGATATAATGAAGTGTAATTAAAAGGAGTTTTTTTTTTTGAAAATATTCGGTGATCGAAAATCCGGTATTGGTCATTAATTGTGAGATAAAAATTCATAAAGAGATTAAAAATAGAGAATCACTAATCTGTACTAATGCTTTAAGCTTTTAAGTGTCGTAAACAGAAAACAAAGAACATCGACATTATTTTGAGTGTTTTAACGCATTAAAGATATTTTTTGTGTATCAAGTTTGGAGCGGAACAATTTCCAAAAAAAACTGTCTTTTCCACTTTTTTGTGCATACGGTTTTAGTTTTGAAATTAATTTTTTTTAAGTTACTATGATTTATTATTCCGCACGGGAAACCATTTTTTTTTGTTCATATGTCTTCATGTAATGTAAAAATCGTTAGGAGTTCCAGAAATAATATTTGAAGGAAGTATTTATTTTGTTAAAGGTTAAACATAAATTTATCATTGAAAGTAATTAATTGAAATACAAGGGGAAAAATAAAATTGACGAGGAAGAATTACAGAAATACGAATAAGGAACTTTTAACAAGAGAACGGATACTTCTCATCAATAGAAAAGCTTTTGTCATAAGAATTAATTATCTTAGAGAAATGAACGGTAATTTATGTTACCTACTATTACTTTTAATACAGGAACAAAAAACATTCTTGAATGTGCCGAATTTTCTTATTGAATAATTTGTTCTTTAAATATAAAGCGTACTTTATTCAGGTCAAGCAGATGCATATATATATTATATAAATTATAATTCAAACGCATGTACTTACTAATAATTCCGAATTTACAACAAAAAATTTTTATCAAATGATATTGTAACTATTTGAAACAATCATAGAATAGTAATTTTACTTTACCAAATAGCATAGTGATTTTATTTACCAAAAGGTATGACAATGGGACCAAAATTCACAGGGTACCTCCTATGATCATGGAAACTTCCTTTTTTCCACAGAAGTGAAGCAACTCGAAAAAGCGTAGACTCAATAAATCGGCAGAAGTCTGTTGAAGAAATCTTCATTCGTGCTGCTTATACAGCTATCCATAATAGTGAAAATGTTACCGGAGTGGGAAACTTTGCACAAATCCATCTTTCGATCATATCCTTTACATATGTTTCACGAGGTGTGTGTCTGGATATATAGGTTGTCAAATCATTTGCTGGGTTTGTCCAGAATGTTCTTCAAACCATTCGCGATAGAATTTGACCCGTTGTCATGGCACTTTATCATCCCGGAAAATTCCAGTGTTGTTTGGTTGCATGAACTCCAAAAATGACTGCAAGTGGTCTTTAAGTTATTGAACATAACGATTTCCAGGCAAAGATTGGTTCAATTTGATCTGAGGACTCAAATGCATGCATGTCCTGTAAGAACAGCCCACACCATTGTGAAGGTATACCAAGCATGCACAAGGCATTTTTCACAACTTGAGAGCATGACTTCGTGATGTCTTCTCCACATTAGCACCTGTTATCAATTAGAATCGTGAATTACCCGACCAAGCAATGTTTTTTTAGCTAACGAGGATTCAACCAATTTGTTCCTGACCCAGAAAATGCGCATCAACACATGACTCGTTGTTAGAAAAGGCACTCGATTCGCTCTTCTACTATCATATTCCATCAATATCAAATTTCGCGACACTTTCCACACGAACACATTTGTCGAACAACCTACGTTTGTTGTTGCTGTGATTTTTCAAGGTGTTGTTTATTTGGTAACATTGGCTACTCTAAGCAAGCATCACTAGTCATGGTCATTAAGTAGATGCGGTCGGCGACTACGTTGTCCATGACAGGAGGTGATGCCTTAAGTTATATATTTTCGGCGCACTCTTAAACTGTGGATCAAAGAATGCTAAATTCCCAAACATTTTCCGAAATGGAATGCCTCATATATCTAGTTCCAACTGGCATTCAACGTACAAAATCTATTAATTCCCGTCTCAAGCAGTTTTAATCTTTTCAGTAAATTTTTCACTCGAATCACTTGATTATAAATTAAGCCCCTGGCAGCTCATTTATTCACTTCTTATGCGATGCTACTGACGTCGGATGCTTGTGAATTGCTATACTTAAATTGTGGCAGTTTTGTATACTGAGAAACGTGCGTAAATTTGACAAAGAGAGAGAAAAGTATGATATACAACACTTGATTTTAACAGAATTCATTTCATTAAATAAAACATTTTTACTAATGAAATTAAATATATATTTCTAATTTCATTGTTGGAAAGGAAATAAAGGAAAAAAGATCGGTTACTTTGTTAGAATTAAAATCGCTTTGGAACTACATGAAGGCTGTTGGTATCAGATTTTTATTTTCAAACAATTGTCAAACGACAACGAAATAAATAATTTAAGAAAAAACACTTGTTAAAGTCAAAGAATAAATAAATAAATGAAGTAAAAACTAATTAAAAAAAAAGAAACGAATGAGATGGGAGATTGTGTTTGTGTGTGTGTTTAAATTTTTTAATGAAGCAACTATACATTTTATCCATTTGTGTTTATTTTAGAATCAATATAAATAAGATTTGAACAACGCTAATTTTTTTCTGATTATTAATGAATTATGAAGAAGAATACTTTGGATTCAAGGATTCATCGATATTGAATTTAAAATTTCAATATCAAAGAAAACATCTGTTATTAAGAAACGTTTCTCGTATTCAAGTATCAAAACACTATACAATGGCCTATGATATTTTTACTATCCTTTATTCTGTATAGTTTAATTTACTTTTCAAATGATTAAAACAATTTCAGTTTATTGATAATTCCTTTATCATGAAATAAAACTCTTTTATTGTGTATTAATTCAAACCAGGAGGTTTCTAGCCATTATTGATCTTTAACCCAAATTTTTAGTGTTGTGTGTGTCGTTTTATTTCCTAAAATTATAAATAATTTTTAGACAATTTTAGACTTTGTTTATTGCTTAAAATATGCATTACATTTGTATCGTTCTAGTTCAACTTTCTACTTCAACTAGATTCTAATTTTTGGAATCTAATAAAAATAATACGTTTGATCTTCGAGTTTGAGTTATTTCTTAAGAGCATATTTTCTAGACATGATTCGGAAGTTTGATTTTTATGACTCAGCTTAAGGGGTCTCTTGACCCTTAAATCACCAAAATTTAAATTTTCTAAAAAGAATTATATTGAAATATAGATTTTATTCATATTTTTAAATAAATTTCCTGAAAATACTGTAATTATTTCCCGAGATAGGATTAAAATTCCCAACTTATTCAAGTCAACTTTAATGTACGGAAAACTTTAAAGCTCATTTCTAAAAATGTGATTTTTCGTCCTTTCTTGCGAAGTATCTTAAGAATTATTTCAGATGACCTTACTAATATTGTGTACGATAATATTACCATATCATTTTGTATTCTTCGATCTAAAATAAATTTGCTTCGTACATATTTTGATATCTTTATAGGGTTTGGTACGCATCAAAGTATGAAACATTTTAATATACATTTACATTGACTCTTAAACATTCTACAATGACTCTTAAAAATTTTACAATGACTCTTAAACTTTTTTGTTACAATGATTCTTAAACTTTTTACAATGATTCTTAAACATTTTACAATGATTCTTAAACATTTTAAAACTTCATTAAATGTTACATATTTTTAGTTTAATTGTATTTCTAAGCATTTATTTGTATTATAAAGCAAAAAGTATACATTCTAAAGCAAACATCTTTCTTGTATTACCCGCTAATCATTGTATCATTGTATACTGTGAAAACAAATCTTTATAATTAAGCGATATTTTTAAAATTATTTAAGATTGTTATAAATATTTAAAATTAGTTTATCAAAGTATAGCTTACAAACTATTACATACCAAAAATGTATAATTTCCTTGAATCAGAAAAAGACATGGCTATTCAAGAAAAGTGTAAATCATGTTCGATTTGTTGCATTTAACAATCGTATGAGTCCTTAAAACATAGTTCTATTGTCAGTTTCTTTAAGAACCAAATATTTATTTCTTCTATCATTTTAAAACTCAGCACTTTGATTCCCTCATGCATCTAAAACAACTAAGCTAAAGGGACTGTGAGTATAAACTAAACTTTCACCAGTCCCCCATTAGTCGCAGTTTTCGAATTTACGGTTCTAATCTTCCAAGAACTATTTCCTATTTTCTTAACTCGAAGCAACACTTCATTCTTATCATCTCCGTTGAAAGTTCTGGTTCAGACTCATCAATGATCCCGGCTCTCGAAAACGAAGCAGAATTTAGATTCTAAACATTAAGTTTAAAGTAATGGGTGGGTCATTAAGGGGATATGAACTACAGTTCAATTCGGATGGATAGGGCATTTATTTTAAAATAAAGTATGCTTTTCTAATCTGAATGTTAAATAGCAGACCTCAATCTTTGCACCACAAGGAAAATTACTGACTGTAATTTAAAGAAAACTTTGTATCAAAGAGCTTTGGAAAATCTCTCTCCAGATACGGTCTGTATCGATTTTTGAGTGGATGGAATTTATGATCTTCCAACAAATCTTTTCAATGGTGGGTATTGCAAATGAATAGTCATTTATAAATGCGAATTCAATCCAGTTAAACAGAAATAATTCAGTAGGATTGTAAGCGGGTGGATTTAATCCGAAAAATTTCTATCCCTTTTTATCATTAATTATAACATTTCAGTCAAGGTTCATACGACAGAAAAAAGTAGCTTTGGGAAAGTGGATTATATTTTCGAGTCTGGATGTCATCAATGGCCTTCATAGGAAATTAATAGAGCTAACCATTAAAATTCGATTTTACTACACTTCCCACACGTTTCATACGATGGTTTTAACGTTTAGAAATGTACATTAGTGAATTTCAAATTTAACGACTTTTTCTAAAATCTGCAATTTGGTATATGTTTCAAGCAAAACAAATATACCCATAAATTGCCAGAAATTCCTAAAACTGTATTTTAGAAATAAAAATTCATAATAATAAGACTTTTTATTTTATATTTATATATTGTGACATAAATTTATTATAATAAATTAAGCATAAATAATCTAAATAAAATATACCAATTATATCAAGAAATTATAACTAATATTTATACATGGATAATTTTTCACAACAAAAACAACTTCAAATTACATAAATATATGCGTAATCAATTTGTAAATATATTTTAAAGGTAAGAAAGCACGAAACGTAACTGATCGGAAATTGGCCTCCTAATTGTGATCAAATTTTTGTACAAAGTAGTTCCGTAGCAGATAGAGTTCTTTAAGATTTCCCATTTGTTGGTTTAGAAACTATTAAACAATTGTGCACTATTTGAATACATTTCCCCATTATATTTTCCTGTTGAAAACCTTCTCTTTTTAAACGTTTTTATTAATACTTTTTTATTTTATTTTTTATGCTACATACACACGCACACATAAATGCGGATTATTTTGCAGTATTTCTGTTTTTGTTTCGGTAAATTTCTCTTTCTAGCTATGAAATAATTTGCCGAGTTATACCAATGAAAACAATGTAAAATTGCAATAGGCAATTGGAAGCTAAAATTTACAATTTACGTGTTAAGAGATAAAATGGTTTATTAGTATTGCAATCATTTCAATGTGTGTGACGTTTTACGTGTTTTTCCAGTGATCTTCAAGAGTTCTAATTATTTGATTGGGGCTCGGTACTTTGAAATCAGATTTTATAGTGGTAACTTTGTGTAACTTTCATATGTTTATAACTCGACTAAAATGTAAGCAAGACTTTATGAATAAAACCTACGAAAAAATTAGTGGATTAAAAAATTGAGTATGCTTCGCTGATTCCGCATATGTATTATTTATGAGAATTTGATCAATGGAACGTCCTAAACTTGAATTTTTAAATTGTAAACGCCAGACGTATCACGACAAAGACGAAAATACGATGGTCATTCAATAAGAAATTCCAAGAGATGGCGCTCGTAGCATCGAAAATAATTTGTTTTTAGTAAACATCATAACTCCCTAGACAGCTGTATAAGTCTCAGCTATTTCCATCGCAAAGTTTCATTTTTGCTGTCTATTTGTGTTTATTTGGAAAAATAGAAAACAGTGAGTTTCTCGAGTGGTGATTAAATATTTATATTTAAAAGGTTTAGCACAGTGGTGGGCAAACTTTTTTAATGGCGGGCCACAAAGTTTAAGAAATTCTAGAGAAGGGCCAGAATTATAGAAAAAATGCATTTTGTGTTAAAGCTTTTAATCATAATATTATAAAAACATTACAGCATTACACACAAATGTTACAAAATACCTTTTACCCTAAATAATAATTTAACTTTTGTTCGAAGTTCTGCCTTGTAGGTGTGTGAGACATATGGAATTGTTTTTGATTTTCCATAATATTTTCGAAAGCAGGTTCCAGCTGCGACGAAGCAACTTTCAGCAGTGCGAAAAGGTGTTCATCAGTCAATCGGTTTCTGATAGAGTTTTTCCGCAAATTCATGGTTGAAAAAGTCTGTTCACACTCATAAGACGACGCAGACATCGCCATAATTTTCTGGGCGTGAGCCATGATCTTTGGGAATTCAGCTTTCGGTAGTGCTCTATAAAAATCTAGTTTGGTGGAATTCAAGAACAATTGCTTTAAATGGGTACTGCACTGCATTTCAATAATTTCCAACTGCAATTCAGCAGATACATTTTCCGAATCTACATTAAACTGCATCGAGAAAACATCTAGCGATGATTGAATTTTCTTAAAATCTTGAAAACTTGTTTCAAATTCTGTGTGAAGTTTTTTCAATGTCTGACTGAATTCTTGTAGTTTGTTCTCACTCACTGGTGACATGGATTTTAAACGCGGAAAGTGAGTTAAATCGTTCTTCGCCATGCAGTTATAAAACAGAGAAAGCTGAGTTTTAAATGATTTCAGACAACCCCAAGTCTCATCCATAAATTTGTTCTTTCCTTGCAATTTCTTATTTAATTTGTTATAGTGCTCGAGCAAATCGGTTTGATCTCTCTTTTTTTTTTTTATCTCTTTTGATATTAAAGTTTAGCATCAAAAGAGATCAAAACTGAGTTGGAAGAAGCTCATTACAAATCTGCCCCTGTGTTTACAATTGAGTAATTTAGTTTAAATGGGGGCATACATCAACAAAAGATGAACGTACAGTGGAAATGACTACTCCAGGAATGATTGACAAATTCCACGATATGAATTTGAGCGATCGACGAATCATAATGTTCGAAATAGTTGAGACCATTGGCATATTGCAAGATGCAGTATAGTAAGGTACACAGTGTTTTCAATTTTGCACAAGAATTGGGGGGGGTGACAAAACTCTTAGAAAGATGGGTGCCGCGTTTGCTTTCAGTAGGAAATAAATGCAATCGTGTGACCGACTCTGATGCTAGTTTGGCGCTTTTCGCAGCAATCCTGGCGAGTTTCGGCATCGATACGTAACTGTTGATGATATGTGAATACACTACAACACTCCAGAGACAAGGAAACAGTCGAAACAGTGGGTGTTTGAAGGTGAAGGTGTTCCGAAGAAAGCAAAGACGATGAAATCAGCCGGCGAGGTGATGGCTACAGTTTTTTTTAAGATGCACCCGGAATCATCTACACCGATTACTTGGAAAAAAGGAAAACAATAACTGTGGAATATTATGCGTCGCTATTGCGCCAGTTGAGTGAAGAAATCATGAGAAACCGTACTCATTTGAAAAAGAAAAAAAGACCCTCTTCCATCAAGACAATGCACGGGTGCACATCTCTGCAATTTCGATGGCCAAAATCATTGAATTAAAGTTCAAATAATTACAACATCCATCATATTCTCTGGATTTATCCACCAGTGACTTCTTTTAAATTTCCAAACTTTCAAAAATTGCTGGGTGGACAACGTTTCACGTCAAACGAAGAGATCACTTTTCAGAACAGAAGCTTATTTTGAAGACCCATTTTGAGATGGCCATTTTTCATAAAAATAAATGCAGAAAGAGATTATGTAATATATTTATACAGAGTGCTAGGTAAAATGTTCTGAACGTACTTCATTTCAATGAAGAGCCTAAAATTACTTCATTTTAATCAAATTATTTTTTTTATTTGTGTTATTTCTGCTCTTAATATTAAGTTCCTGTAATCCGACTCAACATCACAAAAAAAAAAAAAAAAAAAAAAAAAAAAAAAAGAAGATTATATCTATGAAACAAAGCACTTACAACAAATTTCTTAAATAACGGTTATTTTAATCCTAAACCTGTATATTGTTGCAATATTCTACCCTGGCTGGCAATAACCTTTGCAATAAGGTCTTTTTTCATCCAATGCAGTGGGCTCCCTAAAGACTCAAGGGTATAATAGCTTTGTCTGGTCATTGTACCAGTTATGCGTGTTAGAGATGTATGAGAGTGGAATCCAATATCATTCCAAATCGTAATATCTGAACCAGGACCCAAATCGCGATGCATGAGTAACTCCAGCAAATCAGAAATAAGTCAGAAGCATGAGTAACTCCAGGAAATCAGAATGCGGGTTATTTTCAATATTTTATTCCCTCTGTGTCTCCAGATTTTAATCCAACCATCATGTTATTACATGCAGAATTGTTGTTCGTCCTTAAATTATGTAATGCCATTCGGTTGTCCATGTCTGCTGTTCAATGCACTATTTCAGTTGCAAATGCCTGTTGTTTTGAAGTAAATGTGACGGCAGTAATAGAAACCTTGCGGACATTCCACTGTATTACAAACTACATTGAATGGTACAAGTAACACATCGATCAATAACTCCCGAGTCTAAAAAATTGTTTTTTGCAACATTTTTTCTTCATTCATCAACTACCTTTATCGTTCAACACCTTACGGGTGACTACAATCACACGATTTTTCAAACCTTTCTTTTTCAAAAAAATTTTTTCGCAAGAAATCTTTTGTTGCGAGTAAATAGCGTTAAACAGCTTTCGAATCATCGACGTTGCTGTTTTGTTCCATCGAAAGCAATCGCGGCACCCACTTGGAAAAACCTTTTCATCTCAATTTTTTCGAAGGATAAAATACACTTATATGATATCTGTGTCATCTCAGCACCTCACGGAGCTTCACTTACGATTCTTATATTTTGTCACTTCACTCACATTTTCCGGTTAACGGCTTCCACAGGTCTACCCGAGCTGTTCCGCTGTCAGCGGTACGACCACGTTTAAACTCGCAAACCACCGACAAATCGTTGCTTTTGATGGACAAGAATCCGGTAACATTTTTCAATCCATTGTATTCGTTCGCACGGTGTTTTTCTTAAAAACAATGTTTGTACGGTACAGACCGGTTTTTATTTTTTAAACAAACTACAACGGAGCTTTACCAATCATAACTCAGCTGTTTCTGGTCCGATCGACTATTTCCTGGTACAGGCGTTTCAAGCAAAGCGTTAGTACTCTAGAGAGACCTGGTTACTGGTTTACTACGAGCGCCTCTGGTTAGTCTCGGAGTTTGATTGATGTGTTACGTGTCATAATGCAATCAAGACTGATGCAATCGGCGAGGTCAGAATCGTTCCCTCCTGTATCCATAGATTATAGAGCACATCTCTACGTCCAGCTTGGTAGAATCACGATCACCGATTTCTCAGAAGGATTTGTCGCTTTTCAGCGTTTGCTTCTAAAAATTTATTATTGCCTCTGCAGCAGTAGACGCGCAATGAAAACTTCCACCTGTTCTGGAGCTCCCTTTATGGTGTTGTATTTGGGTTCCCTAGTGTATGTAAGCTGCGCTAAATATGTATCTGGTGAGAGTGTGCGCAGTATTTTGCATGAAACTCTTCTTTCAAATATATTCCAATGCCATTAAATGTGCCAGTAACATTTGATCAAATCTGTAAGCAAATATATAAAAGTGTTGATCCTATAATGAAATCTATGTGCACTATTATTCCCTTTTCTTCCATAATCATAAATTGACCAAAGAGATTTTATGTACATATTGAACACCTTTATTTTGTTTCTCTAACTCATAATCACTTCCAAATTAGTGTAGTATATTGAGGAACTAATAAGGTATACATCATGCAGTCAACATAATAATAATATTCATATATAATCACCAAGTTCACATTCAGTATTAGTATCATAAATTGTAAATAATACTTACTTTTTTTATTTTCTCAGAAATTATTTAATACTCGCACCGCTGATATTCATTAGAAAATAGTAAATAACAGTGTAACTCGTGCAACACTAAACCATTTCATTTTCAATTTAGTACGAAATTAATCTTTATTAAATAAGATTAATGCTAGTTAGACGGAACTAGTGGTATTTTAAGCACTCGCCTTCAAAGAGCGTTCCGTTATCACATTTTAACCGCACGGAAATTCCCAAGGACTTCAATTCGAAAAAAAAAATTATTCATCACCATGCCCTAATTTTATTATAATTTTACCTCCTTTGACTACAGCTTAAATTTTCTACGACTAGGGAAAGAACAGTAATAGTTAGAGAAAAGAATTCACAATGCGTGAACGTAGTTAAAATAATCTTAATTCATCACTTATTCGAGATCAAATTGTTCACTCCTTCCCTAGTGAACTGAGTGAAGAAAAATTGGAATGATCTAACGGTATTGATTTGCCCCGACGCATTTCCAAAAGCGTAACGAAGTAAGTATTTTTTAATGGATGGTACAGAAACGCTTGTAATTCGGATAAAAGGAGTTGTATTGAAATCCAAAAGGTGCGCGAGTGTGTGTACCAAATTGATTATATTTATTTAATTTTGCTTAATTTAAGATATGGTTGTTTATGCTTAGCAGTTTTGTTGTGCACTATACATCATAGTCATATTGTTTCTATATTTTATGACTCATGAATTGCTCTTGTATAATTTTGGCAAATGTAATATATTCTTTAAAGCTTATTCATTATTAAACGATAACTGGTATTTTATTGTTGTTAAAAAAGTTACTTTTTTTTTTTTTTTTTTTTTACTGAATTTACTTTCATGGGGGGTTCATTGGTTTTGTGGTTCAATTCCTACTACTAAACGGTGATTTGTATACATAACAGTAATATTTTGGCATTTGGCTTTATTAGTTTGGTTGAATGAGACGGTTATTTTGAGTTAAATTGTACTTTTATTGAGCTCGAGTTTACTTTTATGATATCTGACTATTGTTCTTATTGCAGATATTTAAATTTTGAGTGTGTCTGATTACTTCTTGTTTGAGAATTTTGTAAGTGATTTATTTTAAATAATCACTTTGTAGCATTTTGATATTTTAGACGAAGATGAGTTGTGAAAGTTTAGAAAAAGATTTGCTGGTTTATTTCGGATGACAAAGGAATTGTAACTATGATTTAGATCATAAGGCTGTCTATAGAGTAATAGAAATGATGTCCAGTTGTTTGAATATATAGAAATACCTTGTGAAACTAAAATGTTTTGGAATAAAAAAGCATTTAGACTACACTTATTACTATAATAATCTAGAAAAAGGATATTATTGATTATAAAAAACAATAAATATATTCTCCACAATTCTGAGAACAGGAATATACGTAAAATCAAAATCTATTTTTTTTAATGTATTTCATAGTTCTAAATGCAAAACTTCAAATGATCAATACAAATATAAACTTCATAAGAATTAGAATTTACTTTTTGTAAAAACTTCATTGTATTTGCTGCCAATTTCAAATTTATATTTATAACTATATTGGTCAACTTCTTTGCTTATTAATAATAAGCATAGGTTTGACATAAAACGCTTTAATAAGTTGCAAAATTGTAATAAAATGGAAATTAGACGTTCTTGTACATGGTTTTGATCATGTTCAGAAGACTATAAAAAAAATGTTTCTTATAAGAAATATAGGTTGTGTTGGGAACTACTTTTATTAATTATTATCAGACATTATACCTAATGAATCAAATATTATGTATTTTAATAAATATGGACTGCTAAATATTAAACAAAAGATGATAAAAAAATCTTAGTATAATAATGATAAAAACAGCTTCAGGTACATAATAATAATAATGTATTAAAGATGTTAGGGGTTGAAAAAGCAAGAAAGAAATAATTAATTAAGATATTAAGAAAAAAACTTTTTAAGCTTAATGATAATTTTGAGAGAGATTTAGTATTAAAAATATTAAGTACTTACTTTGTATTAAAAAAAACTCAGAGAATTCATTATACGACTATAACTTGAGACTATGTGTGTATTCATTTAATAAATATATATATATATAACTATTTGTTTGTAAATACAATATGAATGATTAGATTTCGACTATCAAAAAAATAAAATATACTATAAAACATATGTATAATCTTTTGTATGTGTGTTATGTTTAAATTTAATAACATAACCAAATCCCTATTAAAAAAATCCTTCAACATTAAAAAGTTTTTAAACATAACAAAATGTCATACTTTTCATAATGAGTCATACTTTTTAAATCACAATAACAGATTTAAAAATAACATATTTTGTGTGTAACGTATACAAAAGTATAATAATGAGAAATATCAAAATGCGATTACAGATAATTTGAATATTGCTGAGGATAAAATTAAGGGAGACTAATTTAAGAATGAGAGATTATGACTAATTTCTTTAGTCTTCATGACATTTCGAAAAAATATATATCAAGAAACAAATTAGCTTCAAGAGTTGGTTCATTACTAAATTAACAATTAAATATGATCTCTATTAGAAGCCATTAAACAGTTTAAGACTGTATCTACTATGATATAAAAATTGGTCTTAGAAAGCAGATATTAATAACAGGATATTTATTTGAAAAGTTTAAAAAACTGGCATAATTAATCTCCAAGACAAATTTATTACGAAATTCTATTGTTGGGAATGCCTGCATTACTTATGCAGACAAAGTACCTAATAGTAATACTCTATCACATGCAAAAAAATTCTACATTAATTTAACTAATAATCATCTTTAGAATAATGACTATTGAGTTGTGACAACAATGAGAAAAACATTTCTTGATATAATTATTGCATTTATAAGAAAAATTGTTGTTACTATTGTTAAAATTACTCTGATATTTTTTACCCAAAATTCTAAAAAATTCTAGTAAATTTTGAACAGTAACTAGGTAATGAAAATATGTATTAACATTTCTAAGAAAAAAATTTTTTTTTAGATTTCATAGAGTTTTCGCATTAGCTTATATAATATTTTTTCTGTTGGGAATGCTGGGTCTGTAAACATATGAATTATCTAATCTGTCAAAGCCAGATTTTAAAAAAATTTATTAATATTTTATTTCTTTATTCTTCTTGGTTTTTTCCCTTCCTTTACTTTCATGTTTTTTTTTTCGTGCCTTGATTCGACCTTATTCAAATTTTTTTTATTCTTACTATTAGTATTGTTGTGTATTCTTTCAAATGTACTTCATTAATTTTTAATTGTTTTTGTTGCGTCATTTTTTTTTCCTTTTCTTTTCATTCTAGGTTTTCTACAATTCAAATTTTTTGATTTTATTATATTTTGAATAACCTAAATATTTATTTATACCAAATATTTTCATTCTAATTTAGAAAACTTTTTTACATTTTAATTGCTTCTATAGTAATTTTAATTTTTTGTCTGAAGTATTTTGTTATAATAATATTATAACACACATACACGCACACACACACACACACACACACACATATATATATATATATATATATATATATATATATATATATATACACAAGATGAGCATAATAAAACTGGCTCAGAAAATAATTGTAATCTTGATGTATAAAATGAGTGGCAAAATAGGTTCTAGTAGCAACGGCCATGTCATAAGGTTCCTATTTAATAAAAAATATTTTACTCCTACATCTTAAAAAGAATTTAAATTCTTTTTCAAGAAGGCTTTTAGAATTAAGGCTATTTTCAGAATTAGTTAAGAATCTAGTAGTATTAAGATATCAAGGCAAAAAACAGCTGAAACTAACGAAGTGAAGGACGCTGAAATTTAGAAAAGAATTTAGACAGCTGAAATAACAGCCACGATCTCTGAAGAGAATAAAACTTTAACTATCTGAAACGACTCGAATACTAGAAAACATAGCTCGAATTAAATGTTGGTGCGTCAAATAATCCTCACATACTGGAAATCTGCAGAAGAACATTGGAAAGCTAATGCTGTTGGCTTATGTCTTACAGTAAATAAATAAAAGCATAGCTCTATATCGACGTCAGTGGTGGATATTTCTACAATTTCTGTGAATTAGGCAATTCTCCGGTTCTTATAAATATTTTCCAGACCAGTTTTATTTTTACCTACCGCACAATGAGTCTGAGAGAAATCAGGTATCGAACCTAATGACTCAACAGAATATTGTACAAAGTATTAATGGATTACCGAATCTTGAAAGAATTTTATTTTCGTGTTCTTCATGTTAATTATGGTTACTTGATCATAAATATCAGTTAAGCAGAATGAATGAATTATTTAAAAGGTACTAGAAACGAACTCTTAATCAGTGATTAAGAGACGGATTTACAAACTACTTAAAACAAAATTATATGAAATATAATACTCAAGAAGATGAACCAAGCAATCATGATGGAGAATTTCGTGGGTATTAAGTATGGTCGAATCTTGTCATGCGAGGCGTCTGATGAACGTTGAATTCCTCGAGTCCTGAGTCCTTCCATTGGCGAAGAGTGGAAGTTTAAGATAAAGTGTCAGCTCAGGTGTTGTTCTCATCACTTGACTGAGGCTCAAAACTACAATGTCTGTCACTAATGGCCCTCATGTACCTTCTCAATGTGTGACGTTTGGTGCAATCACAATCACAATACGATTCAGTCGTGAGGTGAAGTCCTGATTCCAAGAAGCTATACATCGCTCTGAATAAGGGGGGGGGGGGGGCTGAAGAGATTTTACGATTCGGTGTCCTCTACCAAGGCTCAAACTATAAAGTTCTCGGTGTTGCTGTAAAAAGTGTTCTTATCTTTAAAGTTTATAAGTGATTTTTGCAAAAAAACATTGAGGAAAAAAGAGAAATACCTATCTATTGATTTGAGCACTGCATAGCAACATTTTATGTTTTATTATATAATACGAATCGGCCATCATATACCTATGAAAATATTTTCAGTTAAGTAGAAACTGAGTAAAAAGTAATAATATAATTCATTCAGTAGAGGAAAAATATTAAACTGGATACAAGATAAAAAGGGTTATATGATTGATCGCGTATTACTGAAGCAACGATACATTCGCGATCTAGTAGAATGAATACAATCAAGTAACTAGTAGAAATAACTGTGTATAGTAAATAAGTAGTTACCATATGATACAGTTAATTACAGCAATCATGATATAGTTAATTTTAATTTGGGAGGAACTTCAGGACTGAATTAGTCACATGAAGATCCGTGAAAGATCATTGCATATTCAATGTTCAAGGATGTGAAACTCGTATTTTCTGAAGGAAAAGGTACTTTCTCTCTCTTGCTTCCTCTTTTACCCCATATCCTTCCTGGTGTTACATTTAAATAAGAAGTCTTCAAACAATTTTGTGCATACTCATATTCAGACATATCTCAATGCATCACTTCACGTGAGAGTCACCAACTATTACACAAAACTCTATTTAGTCCTGTACAAGAATAAAAACTCATAAGTTTCGGGAACCACTTGTCATCATCCTGATATGTAATTGTCAATATTATTCTCTGGTTTAATTGTGCTAAGCGAATGTACCAAATGATAGTCTTTTATTTGAGTCATTGTTCTAATTTTATCTCTCCATTCTCTACTCCATCAGAGCCTTTTCTCTCCATTATATTATCAAATCATTTTGTCCTAGCTTATTAATTATAGATGCTGTTAATTTCAAAACTCATAGTTCAAAAGAATTAACCAAACTGAAAAGACTGAAGTAATGCGTACTATACTCCAGAATAGTAGCACATCTTCGGATAGAACTAGGTGTTTTAATTAAATCAGAAATACTTTAGATTATGCCTCGTAAGTGTATCGTTTTCATAGGTGTCCTAATGGATCATTTCATAATTATATGCTTTGAAGTTAAAGAATATTTTGTATTTGACTGTAAAATAGTTTCATTTTCCTTTAGAGATAAATCTACATTTTCTTCTTTAAAATTAATCTTACGGAGATCACTATTAGTTTCTAAATTGAATGCAATGAGAATAATAATAATTTAATATCGATAAGAAGACTTTTTAGTAATAGAAAATTGCAACTACTTGAAATCATTAATCTACACACACAAACATTCAAATAATGTCATATTATTAACTTCTTATGAATTCATTGTTATTGCTTCAATCATTACTGGTATTGCTGTTTCAGCTATTAAAAAATTACTTCTTTTGAGAAAAAGTTTAAATTAGCAATTATCTTCTAACTTTTACCAATCTTTTGCAGTATATACTCTTTCGAGGTTAAAACTTTATGTATAATGCAAACTCATTTGACTAAATTAATAAACATTCCGACCAATAATTAGACTATTGATCTGACTTTAACGTAGGAGTTCTCATTTAATTTCATAAAAGTTCTAGTTTATTGATCTCTATGTAGAAATAGTTCACTTTTCAGAGCATCACTAATATCTGTAATTAGAATTGGAAGACGACTTTTTCATTAAAATTTTCATTTCAGCTTCGTTCCACATAATTTAAGCTATCATTTATTCTATATTAAGAAAACCATAATGAGTGTTATATCTTTAAATTTAATAATTTAATTTGTTCCATTATGGAATAAATATTTATCTTTTTTTCCCTTTTGAAAGGCAATTTTGGCAATTTTGCGCTTGTATGTGTCAAGCATTAACTTAAAAGATAAAACAAATGGGCAATTTTCAGTATATTAACTGCCATTTTTTAAATAGTATATTAAATAATTCATACGAGTACATAATGAAATCCTCATAGATAATAAATCTGTTCTTTTTCATCGATACAGGGTGTGATAAAGATAATTTTTTCGATTTCCCACTACTCCTGTTTCGGCACTAGTTTCCCGCTATGAATTGGGAGGTGTTTGAGCAATGTGATGTTTTATCATTTTAGTAGGCCCAAAAATATCCTTTCTTTAAAATCTATATAATAACTTCATCAACATTAAGAATAACAGCCTTAAAAATATTTCAAACTAAGATCCAGATCATTATTAGAAAACTCCAAAAAATATCCTTTTAAATATGTAATCTTTTCACAATTTTCTCTCACCACTAAAAAAAATCTAACACACTAACTCAGAAATTACCCATCCCATTTAACAACAGACAAATCAGAATTCTCCTTTCTCGTCACCACTCCTTCACAGTTCAAACTGATCCTACACATCTTCCTTCAAACACCAACAAAGGCAGCTACCCATTGGTCGAAGTTGATAAAGTCAAACACACACCCTAAGTTCACATGCAAAATTCTCCCGCAACAGTTAAAAAAACAGATTTAAAACTTTTATGTCTTAATTTATTTTAAATTATGCAGCTCTCAACCACTTTTCTCTATCTATAGTCAGGTAAAATCACCTTCATATATTACTTTCTTTATTAAATAATCTTGGTTGGAAAAGTAGGAAAAAGCTAGTCATGTCAAAGAGTGTTTTTCAGATATGGAGATAAGGAGCTGAAGGCTCAGGTTATGTTCAGAAAAACCACGTCAACCATTTCCCATTGCTAAATCCTGGCGTGGAGGGTGAGCATCGT
The DNA here is from genome assembly GCA_019974015.1 of Nephila pilipes. Classification (NCBI taxonomy): domain Eukaryota; kingdom Metazoa; phylum Arthropoda; class Arachnida; order Araneae; family Nephilidae; genus Nephila; species Nephila pilipes. The sequence continues at coordinate 250,095 of BMAW01024483.1, forward strand.
AATTTTCTGTGAAAAGAGGCGAATTTCAAAAGGACAGCAATAA
>BMAW01024483.1:250162-286220 GCA_019974015.1 Nephila pilipes
ACGTATTGTATCTTTTATTCTGTTCTTTGAACTTAAATATTTGTTTTGTACATCTTTGGTGAATGTTTGTGTTTTTAAATTCTTTTGACGTAAGAGGCAGTGTCTGACGAATGTACTCTATTGGACTTGTGAATGTGGTTATTTTGTGTTTCTGTTTAGAATAACTTGCTGATGATGTTGTTCATGGATGGTCCAGGAGGTTTGTAAAGTAGTCAATATTGCCTAAATGTTGCTTATAGTATTGTTGAAGTCTTTTTAGGACTTAGAGTAATCATATGATAATTATAATGGTCAATTATGAATCTGGAGTGAAGAAGTCTCCTCCTGCTTTCCCTTTATGGTTACTAGGATACAAATGCACTCAATTAATTATTCTTTCAGTCTGTTTGTTCTCTTTAGAATAAAATAATGATCTTAAGAGCTCTCTATTACTCAACACTTATATAGTCTTTTTATGAATATTTTAATTATCTGTTTTGGTGCTACTTTCAGATATTAACTATTATTTCTATTTTCTTTCCATTTCAAACCCATTTAGAGTACTTGTTAGGTAAAACTTATTTTCAAATGCCCACAAACGTAGCGAGATCTACTTAGAATATGTGATTTTTTAACTGTATCGGTGTTCTATACACTTCGATTCTCTAGTATACACATAACCAGTCAGGCAGTTCCAGTTCATTATTTTTTCTGGAATGCTAAACAATTCGTTACAATTTTAAAGGATATTCCTAATAAATAAATTCGGAATTTCTTAATAGATTCATTGATAGCAAGATCCTCAAGTTCGTACCTGGAATTCTTCTTTTCAACGTCTGTGGTCTTCCTACTCACGTAATATATTGGATGAAAACTAACACATGGATCAATAAGTCCCGAGACTAACATTGAAAACAACATTTTTTTCGCAAATTTTTTTTTTATTCATCAACATAATCACCTTTTAGGGTGATACAATCGTTCCAACACTTTTCCAATTTTTCAATACCATGTTTATAAAAAAATTATCTTTCGCTTCAAAATAAGCTTCAGTTTCAGCGATGACCTCCTCATTTGAGCCAAATCTTTTCCCCTGGAGCATTTTTTTAAGATCAGCAAAGAGCCAGTAGTCACTGGGAGCTAAATCTGGCGAGTATGGGGGGTGGGGAAGCAGATCAAAGCCCAATTCGTTCAATTTTGCCATTGTTTTCATCGACTTGTGGCAGGGTGCATTGTCTTGGTGAAAAAGGATTTTTTTTCTCTGCATGTGCGGTCGTTTTTTTGCGATTTCCTCCTTCAAACGCACCAGCAAGTCAATATAATAATCACTGTTGATCGATTTACCTTTTTCGAGGTAGTCAATGAAAATCACGCCATGCGTATCCCAAAAAATTGACGCCATGACTTTGCCAGCTGACTGCTGCGTTTTCGGACGCTTCGGACGGCTTTCGCCAGCTGTGCGCCACTCAGATGACTGCCGCTTCGACTCTGGAGTGTAGTGATGTATCCATGTTTCGTCCATGGTCACGTAACGACGCAAGAAATCTTTTTTGTTGCGAGTAAATAGCGATAAACAGCTTTCTGAATCATCGACTCGTTGCTGTTTTTGTTCCATCGAAAGCAATCGCGGCACCCACTTGGAAAAAACCTTTTTCATGCTCAATTTTTCATGAAGGATAGTAAATACACTTCCATATGATATCTGTGTCATCTCAGCAATCTCACGGAGCTTCACTTTACGATCTTTCATTATAATTTTTGTCACTTCACTCACATTTTCCGGTGTAACGGCTTCCACAGGTCTACCCGAGCGTTCCGCGTCATTTGTGTCGGTACGACCACGTTTAAACTCGGCAAACCACCGACAAATCGTTGCTTTTGATGGACAAGAATCCGGGTAACATTTTTCAATCCATTGTTTCGCTTGCACGGTGTTTTTACCCATTAAAAAACAATGTTTTATCAGAACACGAAACTCGGTTTTTTCCATTTTTTAAACAAACTACAAAACGACTTTACTCCAACCTCGATAACTCAGCTGTTTCTGGTCCGATCGACTTAAAATTTTGACACGTTTCAAGCAAAGGTTAGTACTCTAGAAAGACCTGGTTACTGGTTTACTACGAGCGCCATCTCTGGGTTAGTCTCGGGAGTTATTGATTGATGTGTTACGTGTCATAATGCAATGAGACTGATGCAATCGACGGCGATGGTCAGTCGTTCCCTCCTGTATCCATAGATTATAGACACATCTCACTGTAGCTTGGTAATGTTCTACACGATCACCGATTTCTCAGAAGGATTTGTCGCTTTTCAGCGTTTGCTCTAAAAATTTTATTACTTGCATATCTCGTAGCAGTAGACGCGCAATGAAACTTCCACGCTGTTTGGAAGCTCCCTTTATGGTGTTGTATTTTAGGGTTCCGCTCAGTGTATGTGTGCGCGCGCGCTTAAATATGTATCGGTGGGTGTGAGAGTATTTTGCATATGAAATTTCTTTCACCAATATTTAGTTCCAATGCCATTAAATGTGCCAGTAACATTTGATCAATAAATCTGTAAGCAAATATATAAAAGTGTTGATCCTATAATGAAATTCATGTGCAATTATTCCCTTTTCTTCCATAATCATAAATTGACCAAAGAGATTTTATGTACATATTGAACACCTTTATTTTTGTTTCTCTAACTCATAATCACTTCAAATTAGTGTAGTATATTGAGGAACTAATAAGGTATACATCATGCAGTCAACATAATAATAATATTCATATATAATCACCAAGTTCACATTCAGTATTAGTATCATAAATTGTAAATAATACTTACTTTTTATTTTCTCAGAATTATTTACTCGCACTGCTGATATTCATTAGAAATAGTAAATAACAGTGTAACTCGTGTAACACTAAACTACTTATTTTCACCCTTAGTACGAAATTAATCTTATTAAATAAGATTAATGCTAATTTCGCTAGACGGAACTAGCGTATTTTAAGCACTCGCCTTCAAAGAGCGTTCCGTTATCACATTTTTAACCGCACGGAAATTCCCAAGGACTCTCACCCGAAACGAAAAATTATTCATCACCATGCCCTAATTTTTATTATAATTTTACCTCCTTTGACTACAGCTAAATTTTCTACGACTAGGGAAAGAACAGTAATAGTTAGAGAAAAGAATTCACACGCGTGAACGTAGTTAAAATAATCTAATTCATCACTTATTCGAGACTAAATTGTTCACTCCTTCCCTAGTGAACTGAGTGAAGAAAATTGGAATGATCTAATTAACGGTATTGATTTGCCCCGACGCATCTCCAAAAGCGTAACGAAGTAAGTATTTTAATGGGATGGTACAGTGAAACGCTTGTAATTCGGAGGATAAAAGGAGTTGTATTGAAATCCAAAAGGTGCGCGAGTGTGTGTACCAAATTGATTATATTTATTTAATTTTGCTTAATTTTAAGATATGGTTGTTTATGCTTAGCAGTTTTTGTTGTGCTATATAATTATACATCATAGTCATATTGTTTCTATATTTTATGACTCATGAATTGCTCTTGTATAATTTTGGCAAATGGATATATTCTTTAAAGCTTATTCATTGTTAAACGATAACTGTATTTTATTGTTGTTAAAAAGTTACTTTTTTTTTTTTTTTTTTTGCATTGGAATTTACTTTCAGGGGGGGGGGTCATTGGTTTTGTGGTTCAATTTTACTACTAAATTTGTGATTTTGTATACATAACAGTAATATTTCTCTTGGCATTTGGCTTTATTAGTTTGGTTGAATGAGTATTTGGTGGTTATTTTGAGTTAAATTGTACTTTATTGAGCTCGAGTTTACTTTTATGATATCTGACTATTGTTCTTATTGTAGATATTTAAATTTTGAGTGTGCTATTCTGATTACTTTTGTTTGAGAATTTTGTATGATTATTTTAAATAATCACTTTGTAGCATTTTGATATTTTAGACGAAGATGAGTTGTGGAAAGCTTAGAAAAAGATTTAAGGTTTATTTCGGATGACAAAAGGAATTGTAACTATGATTTAGATCATAAGGTTGTCTATAGAGTAATAGAAAATGATGTCCAGTTGTTTGAATATAGAAATAAGACTTGTGAAACTAAAATGTTTTGGAATAAAAAGCATTTAGACTACACTTATTAATATAATAATTTAGAAAAGGATATTATTGATTATAAAAATAATAAAGATTATATTCTCCACAATTCTGAGAACAGGAATATACGTAAAAATCAAAATTTATTTTTTAATGTATTTCATAGTTCTAAATGCAAAACTTCAAATGATCAATACAAATATAAATAAACTTCATAAGAATTATGAATTTACTTTTTGTAAAACTTCTTATTGTATTTGCCGCCTAAATTTCAAAATTTATATTTATAACTATATTGGTCAACTTCTTGTTTTATTAATATTAATAAGCATAGGTTTGACATAAAACGCTTTAATAAGTTGCAAAATTGTAATAAAATGGAAATTAGACACGTTCTTGTACATGGTTTTGATCATGTTCAGAAGACTATAATAAAAAAAAATGTTTCTTATATGAAATATAGGTTGTGTTGGGAAACTACTTTATTAATTATTATCAGACATTATACCTAATGAATCAAATATTATGTATTTTAATAAATATGGACTGCTAAATATTAAACAAAAAGATGATAAAAAATCTTAGTATAATAATGATAAAAAACAGCTTCAGGTACATAATAATAATGTATTAAAGATAAAAGATAGGGGTTGAAAAAGCAAGAAAGAAATAATTAATTAAGATATTAAGAAAAAACTTTTTAAGCTTAATGATAATTTTGAGAGAGATTTTAGTATTAAAAATATTAAGTACTTCTTACTTTGTATTAAAAAAAACTCAGAGAATTCATTATACGACTATAAACTTGAGACTATGTGTATTCATTTAAATAAATATATATATATATAACTATTTGTTTCATAAATACAATATGAATGATTAGGATTTCGACTATCAAAAAAATAAAATATACTATAAAACATATGTATAAATCTTTTGTATGTGTGTTATGTTTAAATTTAATAACATAAAAAATCAATCCCTATTAAAAATCTCAACATTAAAAAGTTTTTAAACATAACAAAATGTCATACTTTTCATAATGAGTCATACTTTTTAAATCACAATAATAACTTAGATTTAAAAAATAATGATATTTTGTGTGTAACGTATACAAAAAGTATATCAATGAGGAATATCAAAATGCGATTACAGATAATTTGAATATTGCTGAGGATAAAAAATTAAGGGAGACTAATTTAAGAATGAGAGATTATGACTAATTTCTTTTAGTCTTCACATTTCGAAAATATATATCAAGAAACAAATTAGCTTCAATATTTATTGGTTCATTACTAAATTAACAATTAAATATGATCTTCTATTAGAAGCTATTAAACAGTTTAAGGACTGTATTCAATATGATATATAAAAATTGGTCTTTAGAAAAGTAGATATTATTAATAATGAGGATATTTATTTGAAAAGTTTAAAAACTGGTATAATTAATCTCCAAGACAAATTTATTACGAAATTTATTGTTGGGAATGCTCGTATTACTTATGCAGACAAAGTACCTAATAGTAATACCTATCACATGCAAAAAATTCTACATTAATTTAACTAATAATCATCTTTAGAATAATGACTCATTTCGAGTTGTGAGCAACAATGAGAAAAACATTTCTGATATAATTATTGCATTTATAAGAAAATTGTTGTTACTATTGTTAAATTACCTAACATATTTTTACTCCAAAATTTTAAAAAATTCCTAGTAAATTTTGAACAGTAACTAGGTACGAAAATATGTATTACCATTTAAGAAAAAAAAAAATTCATTTTTTTTTTTAGATTTCATAGAGTTTTCGCATTAGCTTATAATATTTTTCTGTTGGGAATGCTGGGTCTGTAAAACATATTTAAATTATCTAATCTGTCAAAGCCAGATTTAAAATTTATTAATATTTTATTTCTTATTCTTCTTGGTTTTTCCTTCCTTTACTTTCATGTTTTTTTTCGTGCCTTGATTCGGACTTATTCGGAATTTTTTTTTATTCTTACTATTAGTACTTGTTGTGTATTCTTTCAAATGTTTCACACTTTTTAATTGTTTTGTTGCGTCATTTTTTTCCTTTTCTTTCATTCTAGGTTTTTACAATTCAAATTTTTTGATTTTGTTATATTTTTTGAATAACCTAAATATTTATTTATACCAAATATTTTTCATTCTAATTTAGAAAAACTCTTTTTTACATTTTAATTCTTGCTTCTATAGTAATTTTAATTTTTTGTCTGAAGTATTTTGTTATAATATTATAACACACACAAGCGCACTCTCTCTCTCTCTCTCTCTCTCTCACACACACACACACATATATATATATATACAGGGTGAGCATAATAAAACTGGCTCAGAAAATAATTGTAATCTTGATGCGTAACTGAGCCTTGCTAATGTACAGGACTCTTTACAAAAAAAAATATTCTGGAAATGACCACATGTGACATTAATGCAACAATCGGTTGCCGTCGAATGTCTGTGTATGCCTTATCCAAATTTCTTTGCTTTGTCATTACATTTGTGAAAATTAGAAATGCAGACATATCTCTTGACTAGTTGAATGTAACACAAAATTATGCTCATGATAAAACAGCGTGTGTTCATTGTTTAGTGTTGTTGCTAAACTCAATTCGTAGAAAGCGCTGCTCGTGAATTGTGAGTGATTATGATTATTCATTAACGTCAAACTAAGTAGCAACATGAGGTCATTGACGACGGACCGTATGATTTTGAATTTCAATCAAGAGATGAGGACAACGCTTGAGCTGACATCTTCTTCAAACATCCACACTCATACCACGGGGAAGACTTGGAGCCTCAAGATATTTAGTTGGCATCAGCTTCGCTACACGGCATGTCTAAATCCACGACTCAACGAAAATCGTCGGCCGCGTGTCCGCGACCCTGGCCACTAGGCTACAGTTGCCACAAACGTGTTTGGGACTTTTAAAGCAAAAGCTTAAGAATAAAGGTGTTTTGGCAAAAGCCCCAGCAGAGTCTGCAATGTATAAATGAGTGGCAAAATAGGTTCTGTAGCAACGGCCATAAGTTACAAGGTTCCTATTTAAGAAAATATTTTTACCCTGCCATCTTAAAAAGAATTTAAATTCTTTTCTTAAGAAGGCTTTAGAATTAAGGCTATTTTCAGAATTAGTTAAGAATCTAGTAGTATTAAGATATCAAGGCAAAAACACCTGGAAATTCAACGAAGTGAAGGACGCTGAAATATTTAGAAAAGAATTTAGACAGCTGAAATAACAGCCACGATCTCTGAAGAGAATAAAACCCTTAACTATCTGGAAACGACTCGAATACTAGAAAACATAGCTCAAGTGAATTAAATGTTGGTGCGTCAAATAATCCTCACATACTGGAAATCTGCAGAAGAACATTGGAAAGCTACTGCTGTTGCATATGTCTTACAGTTAAATAAATAAAGCATAGCTCTATATCGACGTCAGTGGTGGATATTTCTAGCAATTTCTGTGAATTAGGCAATTCTCCGGTTCTTATAAATATTTTCCAGACCAGTTTTATTTTACCTACCGCACAATGAGTCTTGAGAGAAATCAGGTATCGAACCCACGACTCAACAGAATATTGTACAAAGTATTAATGGATAGTCACTGAATTTGAAAGAATTTTATTTTCGTGTTCTTCATGTTAATTATGGTTACTTTTGATCATAAATATCAGTTAAGCAGAATGAATGAATTATTTAAAAAGGTACTGTAAACGAACTCTTAATCAGTGATTAAGAGACGGATTTACAACCACTTAAAACAAAATTATATGAAATATAATACTCAAGAAGATGAATCAAGCAATCATGATGGAGAATTTCGTGGGCGGCATTGCTATGGTCGAATCTTGTCATGCGAGGCGTCTGATGAACGTTGAATCTCTCGGAGTCCCGAGTCCTTCCATTGGCGAAGAGTGGAAGTTTGGAGAGGGAAGTGTCAGCTCAGGTGTTGTTCTCGTCACTTGACCGAGGCTCAAAACTACAATGTCCGTCACTAATGGCCCTCATGTACCTTCTCAATGTGACGTTTGAAAACAATCACAATCACAATACGATTCAGTCGTGAGGTGAAGTCCTGATTCCAAGAAGCATACATCGCTCTGAATAAAGGGGGGGGGGCTGAAGAGATTTTATGATTCGGTGTTATCCTTCTTACCAAGGCTCAAAACTATAAAGTTCTCGGTGTTGCTGTAAAAAGTGTTCTTATCTTAAAGTTTATAAGTGATTTTTGCAAAACATTGAGGAGGAAAAAGAGAAATACCTATCTATTTTCGATTTGGAGTTAATCGCATATAAATATTTTATTTGTCTGTTTTAAATTTCCTACATTATATATTTTTCATTGCTACAATGTTGCATTTAATCGGCCATCATACCTATGAAAATATTTTCAGTTAAGTAGAAACTGAGTAAAAAAGTAATAATATAATTAATTCAGTAGAGTGAAAATAATTATTAAACTGGATAAGCAAGATAAAAAGGGTTATATGATTGATCGCGTATTACTGAAGTAACGATACATTCGCGATCTAGTAGAATGAATACAATCAAGTAACTAAATTAGTAGAAATAACTGTGTATAGTAAATAAGTAGTTACCATATGATACAGTTAATTACAGCAATCATGATATAGTTAATTTTAATTTGGGAGGAACTCTCTAGGACTCCTTGAATTATCACATGAAAGATCCGTGAAAGATCATTGCATATTCAATGTTCAAGGATGTGAATTGCATTTTCTGAAGGAAAGGGTACTTTCTCTCTCTTTATGGCTTCCTCTTTTTACCCCATATCCTTCCTGGTGTTACATTTAAATAAGAAGCTCCTCAAAACAATTTGTGCATACTCATATTCAGACATATCCTCAGATGCATCACTCTCACGAGTCACCAACTATTACACAAACCTCATTTAGTCCTGTACAAGAATAAAAACTCATAAGTTTCGGGAACCACTTGTCATCATCCCAAAGATATGTAATTGTCAATATTATTCTTATTTAATTGTAAAGCTAAGCGAATGTACCAAATGATAGTCTTTTTATTTGAGTCATTGTTCTAATTCTTATCTCTCCATTCTCATCTAGGATCAGAGCCTTTTCTCTCCATTATATTATCAAATCATTTGTCCTAGTTTATTAATTATAGATGCTGTTAATTTCAAAACTCATAGTTCAAAAGAATTAACTAAATCAGTGAAAAGACTGAAGTAATGCGTACTATATTCACCCAGAATAGTAGCAATATCTTTGGATAGAACTAGGTGTTTTAATTAAATCAGAAATACTTTAGATTATGCCTCGTAAGACGCGTATCGTTTTCATAGGTGTCCTAATGGATCATTTCATAATTATATGCTTTGAAGTTAAAGAATATTTTTGTATTTTGACTGTAAAATAGTTTCATTTCAAACCCTTTAGAGATAACTACATTTTCTTCTTAAAAATTAATCTTACGGAGATCACTATTAGTTTCTAAATTGAATGCAATGAGAATAATAATAATTTAATATCGATACAAGAAGACTTTTTAGTAATAGAAAATTGCAACTACTTGAAATCATTAATCTACACACACAAACATTCAAATAATGTCATAATATTAACTTCTTATGAATTCACAAAAAAAAGTTATTGCTTCAATCATTACTGGTATTGCTGTTTCAGCTATGTACTACTTCTTTGAGAAAAGTTTAAATTAGCAATTATTCTAACTTTTACCAATCTTTTGCAGTATATACTCTTCGAGGTTAAACTTATGTATAATGGCAAACTCATTTTGACTAAATTAATAAACATTCCGAACTACTGTTAATTAGACTATTGATCTGACTTTAACGTAGGAGTTCTCATTTAATTTCATAAAAGTTCTTAGTTTATTGATCTCTATGTAGAAATAGTTCACTTTTCAGAGCATCACTAATATCTGTAATTAGAATTGAAGACTTTTCATTAAAATTTTCATTTCAGCTTCGTTCCACATAATTTAAGCTATCATTTATTTCATTAAGAAACCATACGAGTGTTATATCTTTTAAATTCTAATAATTTAATTTGTTCCATTATGGAATAAATATTTATCTTTTTTCCCTTTTGAAAGGCAATTTTGGCAATTTTTGCGCTTGTATGCGTCACATTACATCCTTAAAAGATAAAACAAATGGGCAATTTTTCAGTATATTAACTGCTATTTTTAAATAGTATATTAAATAATTCATACGAGTACATAATGAAATCATAGATAATAAGAATCTGTTCTTTTTCATCGATACAGGGTGTGATAAAGATAATTCTTCGATTTCCCACTACCTCTGTTTCGGCACTAGTTTCCCGCTATGAATTGGGAGCAGGCTTGGAGCAACAGATGTTTTATCATTTTAGTAGGCCCAAAAATATCCCTTAAAATCTATAATAATCTCATCAACATTAAGAATAACAGCCTTAAAAATATTTCAAACTATGATCCAGATCATTATTATTAGAAAACCCAAAAATATCCTTTTAAATATGTAATCTTTCACAATTTTCTCACCACTAAAAATCTAACACACTAACTCAGAAACACTCACCCATCCCATTTAACAACAGACAAATCAGAATTCTCCTTCTCGTCACCACTCCTTCACAGTTCAAACTGATCCCTACACATCTTCAAACACCAACACGAAAGGCAGCTACTCCATTGGTCGGCTGATAAAGTCAAACACACACCCTAAGTTCATGCAAAATTCCCTCCCGCAACAGTTAAAAAACAGATTTAAAACTTTTATGTCTTAATTTATTTAAATTATGCAGCTCTCAAACTTAATTTTTCTCTATCTATAGTCAGGTAAAATCACCTTCATATATTACTTTCTTATTAAAATAATCTTGGTTGGAAAAGTTTCTTGGGTGGGAAAAGCTGAAGTCATGCTTCAGCAGTGTTTTTCAGATATGGAGATAAGGAGCTGGAAGGCTCAGGCGTTCTAGAAAAACCACGTCAACCATTTCATTAAGCAACCTGGCGTGGAGGGGTGAGCATCGTACTTTCGTGAAAGAGGCGAATTTCAAAAAGGACGACTCTGTGGAAGCTCACTTTCAATTGATAGAGTGTATGAACAAACATAACTTTTGCCACTGTGATAAACAAACCAAGACAAATCCATGAACGGCCTCGCCATAATGATCGGGATCCTATTTGGTGTGCTGTTGCAGATTTGGGGCTACAGGCCCATACTTCTTTGAAGATAATGGCAAAGCAGTTACGGTAACTTGTTCCTGTTATGTGGATATGTTACGTAACTTCCTGCAGCTGAAACTAGACGAGCATGGGAATTTGGCTGTGTGGTTCCATCAAGATAATACTATAGCTCACATATCCAGAATATCTATGAACTTGCTGAAAGTATTTGTTTCCGAAGTATCTGCTCACTACGAGAGGGCATTTTCATTGCCAGCATTTTCCTTAGATCTATCGTCTTAAGGGCATTTGAAAATACAAATCTGTAACAATAGGTCAAAACCATTGACGAACTAAAAGCAGCTATCCGTCGAGAAATTGTGACTATTCTGCAAGAAATGATGTTGAGAGTAATGAAGAAAATTTTAAGTGAGACTTCAAAAATGCATAAACAGTGAAGGTCAGCATTTTTGAACTGTATCATTATCAAAAGGAAGTGAAGGTGAAAATGAGAAACAAAATGGTCATAATGATCGATACCCTGTTTGGTGTGCTGTTTCAGTTTGTGGGTTTATAGGCCCATACTGCTTTAAAGAAAATGGCAAATCAGTTAATGTAACTTGTTCCCGTTATGTAGATATGTTACGTAACTTCCTGCAGCTGAAACTAGACGAGCATAGGAATTTGGCTGTGTGGTTACATCAAGATAATACCACAGTTCACATATCCAGAATATCGATGAACTTGCTGAAAGCATTTGTTTCCGGAGAGCCTGATCCCACTACGAGATGGCATTTCATGGATAGCACGTTCTTTAGATCTATCATTGAGGGCACTTGAAGATCTCTCAAATTGAAGATACAAATCTTCGATTGAGAGTATCTTCAAAGAGTTTTTTGATGGCATTTGAAGGTACAAATGTGTAATAATAGGTCCGAACAACCGACGAACTGAAAACTGCTATCCGGCTAGAAATTGCGACAATTATGCAAGAAATGTTGTTGAGGATAATGAAGAACTTCTAAGAGAGACTTCAAAAATGCATATGCAGTGAATGTCAGCATTTCTGGACTGTATCATTATCAAAAGGAAGTGATGGTGAGAGTGAAAAATGGTAAATTTTCTTCTTTAAATTGTGAAATAAAATTTTGATTAACACCTATCATTACTTTATTGTTTATGTTTGAAATCCGGATATTATTTCTGCCACACTCTGTAAAATGTAAGTTTAACACTTATGTTAGAGCACTTTTATGTATGAAAAGAAGTTTTTAAATACTGCTCAGCTTAATTTTTATATGTCAAATAAATGTGACATTAACTGATTAAAGATGTCGAATAATATTTTTCCAAATAAATTAATGATTTCCTTGAATTAAAATGTTTCTTTAAATTTTTCGAGTATCAAATGCAAGTAAAAAGTCAATTCTGCATAAAGAATATAATATGAATTTTGTTTGAAAAGCTTGATATTTTTAACTATCATATTAATGTTTTATGTGAATGAAATATAGAATTTTCCGAAATTAAACATTTACGATACCAAAATAATATGTTACTAAGTATTTAATAAAGAAATCCAGCTTCTATAGTATTTTTTTAAGAAAATTCAAATAATGTTTACATTTACACAAAAATTATAGATTAATCCAAAAACAGATTAATCTTGTCATTAAAAGGAAATTTTTAATGATTCATTGAGTAGCATAAGTTATTGTGTGAATGCTTTCAAAAATATGCCAGATTTAATTTTCCATCACCACAGCATTAAGTTGAATTTGTATCATGCGCTAACAAATGGTTTTTTTGAGAATAAGACGTCAACAAAATGTGTAGGCATAAAATTAAGGATACATGGTGCTAGGTTCAAAAGATTGACATTAAAATACAGTATGGTTATATTAGCTACATTTGCTTATATTAGCTACATTATACTTACATTGCTAAGACATATTTAATTTAATATTTTATCGTCTGATTTTATATTAATATCCGAATAGAATATTATTGGATACTTTAATATTGTATCGTTGGCTCTTATTTTAAAATTTAATTTAAAATAAGAGCAAACGCGTGCAGCAATTTTCGTGGCAGAATTGCCTGTTTTATTATTTTTGTTGTTACCATTGGAAATGGTTTTGTACATAGAATGTTTTGCTTACGAAAATAAAAACGCGTGTGGACTTTGATGAAGGTATTTCCTTTTCTTGGTAGTAATTGCTTCTTTGAATCCTCCAAGCTCGGAAGTACACTTACTTTACCCTGATTAATATTCATTTGGAATACTATTTTTTCAAAAAAAATTAGAGATAAAAATGTTTTAGCATATGTTAAAGTAAAATTAGAAAAGCCCATTTTGATTTAATTTTTTCTTTTACTCAATACGCTGATGAATTTCTTTCATAGTTCATACTTTTACATGATTTAAGCCTAATGTCTCAAGCAATTTCTGATTTGTGATGTATTGAACTCGATCTCTTATTTCCTGAAAAGTATAACCAGGAATAACTTACGAATTTTACTTTATGGTAGTTCTCAGAAGAGAAGGCATGAAAAATACATTTAGGTAAACCACAAGCTTCGAAATAAAAATAATATTTGAAATCGAATGATAGTAATTCTGGAAGCAACATTTCGTCAATAGTACCAAAGCGGGCAAAATACAAATAGTACAACAGTCTACTTTTTTTCTAGAGCTTAACGTTCTTTTTAATTTTTATTTATCGAATATTTGTTGACTGTACAATCCCTCGTGTGCCCTGGTTTTCAAACTTCCATTTTAACCCCATCGAAAGAAATTCTCTCCTTTCTAATCCTACTTTCATTAATCGAGGCTCAGGATAATATTTCACTTTTATCATCCCCGCTTCATTATGGATGCGGCGATTGAATGGGAAGCAGATTTTAAACATTAAGCTTAGAGTAATGCGTTAGCCATTAGGGAGGGAAACGAAAGGAAATTCAACTTGGACGGAACTGCATATGTTTAAAATAAAGTATGCTTATCCAATCCGAATGCTTAATGACTGACCTCCTCCCTCTTTATATAGAAACGAGATTCATTGGCTCCACATTCACGGGATGTCATTTGAGTTTTGGTAAATATCTCATTGGCTTCCTCTGCTTCTCTTCTAAGCATACTAATACAATTTACGTAAGGGTTTCAATGAGTGAATTAATAAAGGATATTAGAATTGGATTGTTGCTAATGTATTTTCCACATCGTTAAACTGAAATCGTAGGAAATTCGTAATTAAATTCGCCTCAATAAAAAGGAATTCACACCAAATAAAATTTAAGGATACCAGGAGATGCGAAGAATTCTAGAATATCATATCTAAGACTCTTTATTTTTACATATTTTTTAAAATTATTGGTAGAGCCTAGTATTTTTAAGTGTCTAATAGTATTACTTTAATAATTCTATAAAAGTATAAAAGTAATATTTTGTCATAAATGATTTTTCCATCTTAGTTGAATATAGACATGATTTAGGAGTATATACTGTAGTGCAAAAATTAAGTACGAAGTCGAGAAAGTAGCATATCAGGGGAACAAAAAGACAGAGTGGACTAAAAGACCTACCAGGAGATTAATTTGGGTGGGGTATGGTAGCACATGCACAAATATGCAGCTAGATGTCATGCGGCAATGTCGGAGAGGGATAATGCACGCTGGCGGTGTAAACTCGGCATTTCTGAGAAAGCGATTGCACGGTTTATATAGATTCAAAAGACTTTGAGTGTGCAAAACATCGAACAATCAATTTGTTAGACGACATCTGGATGATTTTACCCATAGTTGAATCATTGCAAAGTTAGAGGAAGATCGAAGTATGGCTGTCGAGTTTGGGATTGCTCACAGCATCGTTTCATGACTTTGGAGAGAATTTTCAACAACAGGAACAGCTGTCCGACGGTGAAGCGGAGGACGTTCACGGGCAACCCCGCCAGCGGAAGACTGATATATTTCCTTGCAGGCCAGTAGGGAGAGGAAACAGACATCAGATTAAATGTTTTCTACAGTGCCGGGAACAACAGATTTAGACAGATAATCAATTGGGTCGAGTACTCTTTACAGATGACAGCACGTTTAGTCTAAGTAGCGATTCTAGACACATACACATCTGGAGAGAGCGAGGAATCCACAATAACTCCTCCAACATCATCGAAAGAGACCGGTTTGGAGGTAGCCATGTTCTCGTTTGAGTAGGCATCATGCTTTGTTACCGTACCGACCTTCAGATCTTCGATTGCAGTTAAGTCACCGGGGCCAGGTATTGTAACGAGATTCTACTTCCGTATATGCATCGTTTTACAGCGTTATGTGTCCGCAGTTCCTTTTCGTGGAAGAAATGCGCCAGCTCATCGCACAGTAGCTGCCGAAAAGCTGTTGAACTGTGAGGATATTAAACGCATGGAATGGCCGGGCAAGGTCTTCGAATCTAAATCCCGTCGAGCATGTATGAGGTTTTCTCAGGAGACGCTTGGTAGTATGTAACTTACCACTACCAAGGATTCTGGAACTCCGATTAGCGGTACAAGAGGAAAGGGTTTCTATTCCTTAACAACTCATTTACAGCTTCATACTAAGCATGGCGAGACAATGTGAAACCTGAATAGTAGTCAGAGTAGATCATATCCTCTATTAAAGATTGAATCATTTTGGCTGTACATCTGTCACATGGATGTTTCGACCTTCTGTCGTATTGTGCTCCGCACTATTTTTCAACATAAAGTCTCTTTTTATCCTTTTGATTTCTTGTTTTGGTAAGTTTTGTTTACATTACTCATGTTCTTATGTCTTGGGGATCTTATGATATTATTTGCATTGATTTGGAAAGCTTTTGCACAGCTTTATATTGAAAAAATCATCTTGTCCTTAAATTCTGCATACCAGTGTATTTGCGTTTAGGTACCATTTTAAGAAAACTATTATACAGAATGGTTCCAAATTTTTTATGCTTCTATAAAGGGTACTTATGCATATATTGAATCTAAAATTTTTTGTTATTAGTCTTTCTGAGTTTTGAGAAGTAGTTTTTTTTATATGAAAGGAAGAAAAAAATTAAAATATTTCCAAATTTGCGAAATTCTATAATTTTTTCAGAGAAAATGCACACAAATATCATTAAAAAGCTGTTTTATTATTGAAGCAAAATAATGTGTATCGTTTTATGTATGAGCAGTAAAATATTTTGTATATTTATGGAATATCATTTTTAAAAATGGCAGCTACATGCAAATATATCTGAAAATTCATATCCATGTTCAACTCAAAGGGGAAAGAAAAACTTTTTGCTCAAACAATTACTTTTTTAATTCAAGAAAACATTTATAATTTCATTATTATGCACACAATATTCATAAGCTCTCTGAATAATTTTTAAAACAAATGTACCAAAAAGAAGAAAAAGTGTTAAATTCGATATTTTACTTTCCCCCGCATATCATCTGATGCCTTTAATTTATTATCGCATCAATAGTTTTATGGCAAGTAAGTTATGAATCTCTATTATAACATGTTGGGATGAATATTGAGAATTGCTGTTCCAGAAATTCAATTCAGGAAACCTTCTAAAAATTCTTTGAATAATGTCCCTTATTCGTGTAAGTCTAAATATCCATGCTTGCTAACTTATTAATCATGTAGTACTTGGTGCATGAAATTCTTTTGATAAAAGAAAATTTAGAACAGAATTACACAGTAGACTATTTTAAACTTTCTTCTTAAATTTGAAACATGATCAGGTTCTAAACGCGATATTTGTGATGCTATTTTTCGACTTAATAGATTTACATATCCTAGCCTTCATGGTAGGAATTACAATCCCAGTTAAATTTAACGTTCAAAAGATTTCGTATATGTATTGCCTTTCTATTATATAATTATAAAAGAAGGTATATGAAATAATATTTATTCAAATTAGTGAATCTCCATCTAAGAGATTTACAGCTTGACTCATTTAACTCTGCTTTAATTCAAGAAAACTGAGGTGTTAAATACTTACAGAAAAATTCTTATTATTCATATTAAGTTATTAAATGATATTCAACAAATATAGGCTATAGTTCTTGTTTATATAGTTTAGTTTGAAAGAAGGTCACTTTAGAGTTATATCTATTGTATGTGTTAGTGACGTACCTCGTAACTTTAAGTGATGCCCTGGTAACTCACTCGTCTAATTTAAATGCTGTACTCCACGATGACTAAGTTGCACTTGAAATGTAACATTTCTCATAATTCAGAATAAATTGTCTACTGATTTATTTGAATGCTAAATTTATATACTTTACTAAAAATTCGTTTCAAACATTCAATTAAGAGCGTAGAATACGATGGTATGCCCGCAATTTCGGAATTTTTTTTTATTATAAACTATGTGTCTCAATTTTTTTACTATAAATAGCCTTATCACCTTCAAAGTACTCTCCATTATATTTAATACTTCTTTATAATAGGTGATTCCATTTTTGGAAATGTTTCATTTCTCATCCTCAGTGAGGACTGACTGCTTCTGGATACTTATCTTTCCTTGACCGCATTTGTGTAATCAAAACTGTGTGTTTTCATGCTCCTCTTCATACAAGAAAATGAGTAGAAATCGCATGTGCTAGTTGAGGTAGGTACGGGTGTAGCGCGAGGGATTTGTTTTGTTTCTGGCCAAACATTAGCGAACTGAGTTGTTTCTTTTCGTAAATCAGCCAGAATACGACAAACATTTTAGAATATGTCAACGCTTTTTCTTTCCCAAACCTTTTGTTAAAATTTGCTGAAGCGAGTTCCAAGACAATCTAGTGAACCATTCAATGTTCCGTCTGCTGTTTTCAAGCACATGTTCACGAATTTTCTCGATATGTTCGTCTGTTCGGGCGGTTGATAGACGTCAACGAGGTTTATTATCAATTGACATGCCACCATTTTTGAAGCGAGAAAATTATTAGTACATTTGAGTTTTTCCTAAATACCATCGTGGTAATCGGTTGCCTATATCACAACGGTTTCTGCGTAATTTTTGCAATGCAAATAGAAAGCAAAATGTCACACTACATGTCATATTAAAAAACGAGAAGAGAGACAAAAGAACTGCTGTAAAAAATTCACTGCAAGGAATGCAAAGGTAACCCGGACGACACCATAACAATACTGGACTCACAAATAATTGCGCGACCAGCTCCTAGCGGGAGTCATATATACTACGCAAACACTGTGCAGAACTTTTGGATATCCTAGCCTTAAATAGTTTCTCAGAATCTTTATAAATATGATAATCTGTTTTTTAAACTGCGAAGTTTAACATTGATAAATATGAGTTAGTAATTTCGTCAAGCAAGTATAATCTATTTCTACAACGAAAAGGACCAAAATGTTTCTATTCAACGAATAAATGAGACGTTTCATTCTTTAAACTAATGTTTACATTCAAAGAGTTAAAAACGCTTTATAAATACTCAACATTAACTAACAAAGGAACAAAAAGGGTCTAAGATAAAATAAAGGGAAAATATCCTTAAAAATTATTTTGTTCCTCCTTCAAATTTCAAGCAGAAACAAGACAGCAAGCTCAAATGTTATCAAAAATGCATTAGAATCCTCAGGAAGAAGGAAAAGGGAACTTTTTTTATGTATTTCCCTTTCTTGTTTGGGTAGGGATAAAGTCGTAACTTTTATAACCCTTTGGTTTAATAATTTATCAACGAAGTAGGAAGGGATATCTCGATAGAATATTAAAATTTCAAGTACTGCAAGGTTCAGTATTTGAATAAGATTTCGCACTCATCTGGATTTGGATATTGAATTCTGAAACACATAAAAAAGTTATCTGTATGTCTAACTTACAGTTTGTTCTTTTTTCTGTCTTAAAGAAGAAATGGTCTGGATTATTTAAATAAAAAATCAAGATCTATCGGCTAGATGCAGATAAAATATTAAATTGATTAATGTTTCTCTTTTATTAATTGCATCCATTCATTGCGATTCTTATTGTCTCTACCATCACCAAAAGTGAACCAAAAACACGTCAAATGCGGAATAATTGCTCCAAGTAATGGCTACGGAAGAAAGAGTTTTGACAGATTTTTTTGTTTTATCTTTTTGCTCCTTGTAATGTAAAACTAAGTTTCGGAAAGAAGCTTTCGAAGAATTCAAACGTATTCGGAAAATGGTAAGAGTAAATGTTATAAAATAACTTTGAAAATAATTTATTGAAATCTCAAAAATTTAATGTAGTGTTCATTTGAATATAACAAGTGATCTATTAATTTTTTTAAATTTATTGTGAAACAATTGCAACAATTTTGAATTGATTATGAAACAATTGCAACAATTTTGAATTGATTGTGAAACAATTGCAACAATTTTGAATGTATTGCGAAACAATCTATTTGAAACATTGTAGTGTTGCCACTTGGTATAACTAAACATGAAGATCACGAGCTCCACGCTTATAATAATAAGTAACTTTCAGTGCATATATAATGATTCTTAATAAATTTATAATATCTTTTTGTTGAATTAATTTCTGTCAGATTAATATTTGCATTCTGACAGTCTTGTTATTAAGGAGCTTGAAAAAAGAGGCAAATCATAATGAGAATATATCTATAAATAATAATTCGAGATAAAAACCAACGCTTTATATGGTGACAAAGTTTATTAAAGAAAATTATTGAAATATTAGTTAAAACTGGTCTCAAATATATAAATATTGCATTGTTTATATATCTGCGACCTTGGTTTTTGTTGTTGTTGTTATATAATTGCATTGTTTATATATTTGCGAATATTTTGCGACCTCTTTATTCACTTTGGTTTTAATCATTTCTTGTTGTAAGAACGGTTCCCGAAATTTCAGAGCTCTAGCTTGATAGGAAGTTGGTTAAATTAATGATAGAAAATTTGATGACACACTGATACTCACACAGACAGACACACACCAAGTGAAATACATAAAAACGTTAAAACTAACTAAAATTAATTAATTCTTAATTAATTAATTAATTAATTAAATGGTTGGAATACAATTTAACCCAACCAAGAATTATTTGGCGGTATTTTGCCAAATATGACTACCCTGATCCGTTTTATGGACTTAACGTTCAACCAAAAAAAAATTGCCAAGTTTGGTGCCAATTTTTGAAATCGCACCAAGTGGTTGGGCTAAACTGCATTATTAAAGAAAATGTTTGTTAAAACTTGTCGCAAATATCTAAATATAGCATTGTTAGGTGAATAAGATGATTCCCAAAGTTTCAGAGCTGTAGCTTGATGGGAAGTTGGTTAAATTAACGATCGAAAATTTGATGACACACACACCAAGTGAAATACATAAAAACGTTTAAAAATTAATGCTTTCCATCTTGTTCCTTTGAAATGCAGAAGGGGAAGGGAAAATTACTATCACGCTTTCTTGCATCAGTAATTAATCCATTTTTGTGTGATTAATTGAATAAAAAATAGAAAGTAAACGCAAATTTATTATGATCCTCCACCAATAAGCAAGATCTCTTCACCAATGAGCCATTTAAGCATTTTAGGGTTCCCAAAGTTTAACACGAGATTTACCTTGTCATTAAAAATAACTGGATTTCCTTTTCCCTTTAAAAATAATAAATTTTTAATCATCCAATTTCTCTAGCTTGTAATAAAATAAATAATTTATATTTATCAATTTATTTTTCTCCCAATCAATTTTTTCTTTCGAAATATACGTACGGTATACTTACATATACTAGGAACACTCATTTGACTAACTGTAAAATCTATAGTATCTAAATGCATTTTGGGGTTGTTTTTATGTTAATAGAATATCTCACAGGGAATTTATATACAATACTGACTTAAAATTTGTAGATATAATGCGTAATTTGTATCGTTTTTACGATTTTTTTAAGAGATATTGCAGATAAATCCTGATCTAGAATGATGGAATTTACTAGTATAATCATTCATAAAGGACTATAATAATTACTAATTTTGAATAATTACAATGAATTATCGGTAGATTTGCAGAACTAAATATTGTAACAAAAGTCAATAAGAAAAACAAATCAATGTAATTTATTTCTGGCTTCATTTTGTTAGTTCGCTAAAATTTGTTCTTCTGTGAAGTACTAATGTTTTTAAAGTGTTTATAACCTTGAAATTAAGAAAAATGAAAATTAGTTTATTGGAAAGGACAACCAATATAAATGAGAAGATATGCCCTTATGCAGGTAAATGTATAAAACGGTTATCTTTTAAAGAAGTATGATCATGCAAAGAAATGGAAGAAGTTGAAGACAACAATGTATCAACGGTCCCTAGCGGTCATAAAAGGAATATTATGAATACTTATAGATTGTTACGTTAGTACGTTTTTCCTAAACCAATCATTTTAACTGATTTTAGTAGAAATAAATGTTAAATTATAAATTATGTGTTAAATAGCTATTAATTAATAATTCTGAGTTAGTTATTTTCTCTTACTACTAATTATAGATTGTATTTTCTTCTTTAATAAATTGATTTGATTAATCAAAGAACTACTTGAATTTATATACAAGAACCCCAGATCGCAATTTTATATTCATATTGAAATAAAAACCACATTCTTCTCAATCATACTAACCACTCAGATTGCCTCCGTTAATAAACTATTTTTATAGTTTACTTAATAAGCTATTATTTATTTATTAAAATTTAATGAGCTAAAAAAAAGTTCATGTGTTACTGTGTTATATTTTTACTCAGGTGATTTTCAGTATAACTGGCATTTTAAGTCATTTTATTTTGGATATGCATTTATAATGTAGCGAGACTCATTTCTCCGCCGTGGTCGGCGCAGCATAGCTAAATTCAGCTCATGCTCCGTAGACCAACATTCATTTATTCACTTTTATCGCCGTTGTCGCAGTAGCAAACTTCATTCTGTTAAACTTCTACCCGCAAATTGCATTCAGTTATAGTTTTATTACTGTAGTCGACAGATGAAATCCACCGGCGAGTCCACATTTATTCTCAAAAACTTATGCAAAGAAGTATGAACGGAAGTGAAGTGCTTCTATATTATTTCTAAACATACTTCTCGCTAAACAGTGAAGCCGAGATAGGTTTTGATTTCCATGCTCTACGTCTTGCATCCTAAGACTTTTATTTATAATTGATTACGCTGATTTAAAATAAATTCTTATGTTTATTATTTCAATCAAACTGATAGTTCTGAATTCGTTTGCCGAATAAAAGTTTCTAGCTGAGATTATTCTGTTCTATTTATTTTATTTACCTGTACTTTCTATGTGACAATATAATAAATGCATGCATTAAAAACGAGACCTTGAAGAAGAAGGTTCAAATGGGAAGAAGTCTATTGAAAATGTATTTTATAAATAGAGAAGTCATGAAAAAAAAGAGGTTTGTTGATTCATGAACAATTCAGATTATACCTTTCATAGGCTCAAAGATATGAATGGTAACAGCTGCCAGATCACGTGCTGCAAGAATGTGGAGAAATTCCTGCTAGGATAAATAAATGTAAGGAACAATGTCATGTTTAAAATACTACAATAAAATAGGTAGATAATTCTAAATACGTCCTGGTGTCAAAAGAGTATAGGACAATTTTTACAATTCAAGTGTTGACATGATGATTTTATGTGCCCATGTAATGATTTTCTCCACCGTGGGTGTTACTAATTTGCAGGAGTTAAGTTTTGTAATTGGGTATTTCTGCAGAGTTTGTAAGTAAAACATTGGTAAACATTTGACTGTAAACAGACAGGCCATAACATTTACATCGATCAGTCTAATACTAGAAGACTAATTCGTATTTCTTACGGCCTTGGAAAAAAAATCTGCACTTAATTGCCGTCTATATTGACATGTGCAAGGATCCATTGAAGATCATACAATTTTCCTCAATTTTGGAGACGTTTAAGTAAATCACATATGATGTGTCATGTTAATTACACCATTTTGATTTGCCTCTAAACAGATTTTAAGCCTGATGTGACGTCATGGCTCATCTGTTTATTACTATTTTTTTGATACTTAATTCTTGGAATGTATATATTCTGCAATTGATTGACGTCATTTCTCCTGCTACAGCGGAAATTGATTCGCTGCCCGCCCAGACAGTTTCGCAGACGAGACATTGTCCTTGGCGAGAGCAGAGGTTTGTAAGATGAATTCTGGTGTTTTTGTATGAGTGATATGAACTTGCTAATAAACGATTTTGGATT
The DNA here is from genome assembly GCA_019974015.1 of Nephila pilipes. Taxonomy (NCBI): domain Eukaryota; kingdom Metazoa; phylum Arthropoda; class Arachnida; order Araneae; family Nephilidae; genus Nephila; species Nephila pilipes. The sequence continues at coordinate 273,671 of BMAW01024483.1, forward strand.
TAAAATGGATGCCTCGAAATATATTTGCCACTACGCCACACTGAGAAAATACTCATTTCATCATTTGAATTCATGATTGGGTTCGTTAGGAAAACTGAGAGCCTCTCCTTGACTTTAAGATTATTTATTTTATTTAAATCATTTCAATAAGATACTAATAACTCATTAATTTGTGTCAAATTTGGAACATATTACAGCAGAGCCAAATCGGGGAAATGTACAGTTATTTGTCGTATTTATTTTGATCACATTACACTTGATTATAAAAACTTTGTATTTAAGATTAAATACTATTTAAAAGTTTTGGATGCAATAGAACTAAAAAAAATAATTAAATGTGATTTATTGCATTTTAGAGTATCAAGTTGTATTACCGTAATTTAGATATAAACGGGAACACAAAACAAGATGGATTATAGTGGTAAAATGGGCTCATTTTTTTTTTCAAAATATTTTTTGGGCCTATATTTGACGAGTCTTATCAAACTATTTCTTTGAATTTTGGAACCTTTTGGCGAATGCCTTAGAAAGAAAACGAATAAAATATACATAATTTATCAAAGTTTCTCTTTCCTATATTCCTTAAGCTATTGTATTAATTCTTCAGTAAAATCATTGAATCATATTTGATCAGCGGAAGAAGAAAGAGTGCTATATATGAGGTATTTCGCCCCTCAACCAAAAAAAATAAATAACTATCGTTTACATAATAATTTCATTTCAAACTTTGAAAATTAAAATTATCTCAAATAAACGAGGATAAAAATTGTTTTAGAGTGTTCGTTGTTATTATAAAACGTTTATTATGTAAATCAACTTTTTATAACAATAATTTGTTTTCGAATAATTGTTTCGCGAATTATAAATTTTCCGTTAAGTACTCAGTTACATACTTAGTTCATCATCACTGACGGAAAATGAAGCATTTGAATAAAAAAGAGACATTACACATTTGATATTATTATGAAATAAGCATTACTAATAATTAATTGTTAGTTTCTTAAGAATAAAATTTCTTCCCTCCGACCATTTCAAATCTATTTTGATGCTGAAAATACAATATATATGGCTATTTAAACTGCTTATTTTTCATTAAATCACTAGTAATCAGTAAACATAACTCCGATTATTTTCAATTTAGAAAAAAAAAGCAAAAAAATTGCGATTTTTAGCAGAATAAAAACTACGCTTCAACAATCTCTCGCGCGCATCATCAATTTGAATAAATTTTTCCACAAGAAATATTTTGTTCGAAAGAATGCAAAGCAATTCTCCCTACCACACATACATTTTAAACTAGCTTATTTTTCCTTTTAGGGTATTTTTTCCATACTTTCTCTCGTTCATAAGTTTAGACAAGCAAATATCAGATTTTTTCAAATTTAAACGAGGAATCTCTGCAGATAACTTATTCCACAGAATAGTCATGGTTGAAATCACTTTTTGCCTCTGAATTGAAGCTTTTAAATGAAAGCGCCAATAGCCTTCCATCATTTTTTACTCTCGCAGAAACGATGAAAAAAATATCCTTGGCTTTTAAATTAGGGAATTTTTTTTTTTCCATAGACTTTCCATTTTTTTATTCATTTTATGTACAAGAGATTCCACGGAAAGCTTATCTGAGACTGAAACTATTTTTGAACGTAACATTTTGAGAATAAAAATGGATTATTTGCCACAATTTAAAAAATTCCACAGAGGGTATTCAAATAAGTGTTTTTGCGCTTCAAGGGTAAGAGCTTCCAGATACATTTTTAATCGAACTTAAAATTTCTTTAAAAAAAGAAAGAAAAAAAAAATTTTAAGAAGCAAATATAAGTTATAGCCAATGGCACTTTTGAGTGGGTCAGCGATGCGTGAATTTTAATCTCAGTTTTCTTAAGGGTAGTAAACAAACCAATTCTTACGGATTGAAAAAGTGTATAAGTATTAAAAACAAAAAATACCAGCGCAATAAATGCTCTTTATTCTGACACATTTGATACCACTGTTATGCGAGGTTTGCAATATGGCTAGATTATCGAACATTAATGTAGTGTAAGCGTGTGACGACATAATATTCCTATTCGCCTCTTGTGCCATAGCTAAACCAAATATACTAACACTAAAAAGTCAGTAATTTATGCAAGAAGACGTTAGACAAATCTCAAACACAATGTTTATTCCACAGATTTGAACGACAAATGAGCACCGGCTCTCCAAAGTAACACCCTAGATATATTTGCATGTCTCACTAATACCGAATTAAGGTTAACCACAACCTTCCCGGTTGAAGTTGACTTGATTCTTGGTTTTACCTCGATCGATCGCATCGATAGCCACTCTTGATCTCGTCTACCACCTGTAAGGCATATACTCAACGCTAGTGACACTCAACCTCTATCGTGCGACTCTCGCTATCTACCTCACTTCACTTTATTTCTACCTGCCTCCAATTTAACTAATCATGTTTCATTTGGGTTGGGAAGAAACTGTAATTTATAGCAATCAATCTTAATTAAAACTTCCCCAAGGTTAGTGAAGAGAAAACCGCGAATAGCTGCTCAATCTCACAAGAGGAAACAACAAAGATATATCACTCTCGATAAAAAATATGTATATATAAACGATTAAAACATGCATTTAACACTTTTATTAAATTCTGAATGGGAATAGCTTAAGAGTTAATTAAATTTTCCCGAAAAACAAAAGTATCAGTCTAAATAATGCGTCATTATAGAAAGTAAATAATTATTCTAACTAAATTCAAACAATGGACATTAATTTAAATGAATATTCTTGTACTGATTAAAGCACAAAACAAAATAAAAATTCATTCAGTATGATAATAATTACTTCCCCGTATACCAACCATTTTAATTTTTTGGAAGTAAGGTTAATCATATGGAATTACTAATATCGTACTCAAATCTAAACTTTTCTATCTATTTGAATGTAAGAAAGTACCTCGAACTGGATGTAGAGAAAAAATTGCAGAATTACTGAAGTTTTTGCTCTTTTTTGTGCAGAATTACATTTTTACTTCGATTTGTGGACGCATATAGAAATATTTTAAAAAACCAAAAAACTACAAACGAATTATTAACTAGACGTAGAAATATTTTTAAAAACCGGAGGAAAAATAATAATTCCCGAGATAACGAGCCCGGTACGTCTTTCAAAAATGAGTACTATTATAATACATCTAAATCCTTAGTGCAAAAAATAAATACTATAAATAAAACTTTGCCATTTTGAATGGAAGCATGAACTCGTCGAACCAAGTTTTTTGATACACTTCGCAACATTGTTGGTGTTGTTGATGAGATTTCTTCAGTTATGATTTGTTTGAATTCATCGATGTTTGCGGGACTTCTCTGGAAAACCCTAACTTTGAGATAACCCCACAGAACAACTTAATCTAAGGGTGTAAAGTTTTGTGACTTTAGTCGCCAGGGGCCTACAGAAATTAAAAGGTCATCAAAGAATTCTTTAAGCACTTTCATTGTTAGATTTGATGTGTGTGGAGTGGCTCTGTCTTGCTGAAACCAACAGTAACTGTTCTGTATCTCCAGAGAAGCAATAAAAGTTTGAATTATATCCAGGTACACTTCGGAATTTGATAAAATCAAAGAATTAGTTCACGCAGAAGATTTTTATTGTTGTCATTCATAATCTTACGAAATGAGCTTTCAAAAATTAAAAAAATAATAATAATAAACGTTGAAAGAAGCCGATGATTTACTCAAATCATTTACGCAGAATCGTATTTAAAACTGCTAATGATGTTCAATGAATTTTTGTTTAAAAAACGAGTTTCCACATTTAGAAAGTAAAAAAATACCGCACCGCACATTAAATACAGAAATATTAAATTATTAGTGATGTTGAAAGATTTACTACAATTATTATAGATGTGGATAATACAAAAAATCCAATGAGTACTCTTTTAAATTGATCACCCTGTATTATCAAGCTGGACATGGGAGCCGAGTCGCGTGTTTTTCTTTTAATGTGTGCTAACATGTTTTGTTGTTTTGCGAAAATGGCGTAAACAAAAATGCTTTGCATAAAACAAAGGATACAAGGTGTTAGATTTAAGAGAACGATATTATAATAGATTATGATTATTGTAATTACAATTTTAGTTTGCTTTCGATATATTTCCATTACTAAGATATATTTAATTTAATATTTTATCATCTGTTTTTATTTGAATATCGAACAAAATATTATTGTCATCTTTAATAATCAGTAGTTTGTTCTTTTATTGATATTTGATTAAATAATTGATTTTCATGGCAAAATCATCTGTTTGTATTCATTTGGTTGTTAGCATTGGCAACGCTTTTGTACTTTTGAATTTTTTGCTTGTGAAAATAAAAATACACTAGGAATTTTTAGAAGGTATTTTCCTTTTTTGTGATAATTGCTTCTGTGGAGACTCAGGAACGAAAGTTGGCATGCTTTACACTAATTAATATTCGTTTTGAACAATCCTACTTTTTCAAGAATGAAACAATTATCACTTTTAACAGAGATTTTGGTGAAATTATGGATTGTTCTAATACATGGGTCTCCCAAAATTGTTGCTTGAAGAAGCTTTGAAAAGAAAGCTAGAATCCATACGAAAGAGCAAAGACCAGAAGCTAAGAAAAGGTATCGAGAATTAGAACGAAAGCGACAAGCTAAGAAATGTGCTGAACACAAACGTTAGTTTTGCTAATTATGCAAAAATAATTCCAGTTTTTTTCATTTATTTACTTAATTATCTTTTTTTATTTTTGTTTTACTTTTTTTATTTTATTATTTATTTTTATTTTCTTAGCTACCAAGGGGCTATAGTTTTAGATGCGGCATTTTGTCGTACCAGACGACTTTTCAATTTTTTATCGTTTGTTTCAATTTTAATTACATTTAGCTGAAATATATTCAATTTAATAGTTTATCATTTTGCTTTAATTTTTTATTACATTTAGCTTAAATAGATTCAATTTAATAACTTATCTTTTGCTTCAAATTTAATCTCGGAAAAATTTACTACTGTCCATTCTCGATATTTCATCATTTACTTTAATTTTTATATTTAATTGAGAAATTTAATAATAATTATTTTTTTTAAAAAAAAAGCGCCCCTTGGGTCGCTAAGTCTGTTTTTTGCCAAACTTTGCATAGAACTTTTTATTTTAGTTTATATTTTATTTCAATATCACGCCCATCTATTGGTAGAACACGTGGCATTAACTCGATTTAAGACACACGTGCTTGTTTACTTATAATAGATGAAAGTCCCTTAGCAAATTAAATGTTTTGTTCTGAGATCTGCTTACTTATTCACTAAAAAAACAAAGGTTAATTACATCATTTGATTAAAAGTAAATCGCGTATGTGACAGATACTGAGCATCCCCTTAATACACTTCCTTGTGACTCAGTCATTGAAATGTTAAAGCAAATCTTTATTTCTCAGAGTTACTCGTATTTAACCAAACAAACAATCGCATATAGAAATATATCTTCAATAAAAAGAAATCTGCTTAAATTGTAAATATCTGACATATGAACATTTATCAAATGCTTCCTTTTTGAATATCACGACAAATAAACCGAGAATTAAATAAATATTATTTTTAATTATTTTATTTAGAACAAGGGTTTATTGACAATTAATTGTGTGAAGAAAACAAAATTTTTGCTGTCTCGTATAACGTATAAATTAAGAGTAAAAAATCTTCTGAATTTATACTTCTCTCATTACGAAACTTATCTAAATATTCAATTCAATTGATAAAATTATTTGGAATATATATATATATATATATATATATATATATATATATATATATATATCAGCTTTTTTAGAACATATTTCCCTTATGATGTGATCGGTAATATCTCAGATTTGTTAAATGAATATATTATTTTCATTTTTCATAACTGTAAATTGCTTTATTTTACTTCTAAGTGCTTAGCAATATTTTTTTAAAATAAATTTTGCTTCATTATCTTCAATGAACATTTTGAATTAAGTTTTAAAGTCATTTAATTCAAATTTTATAAATGGAGAGTACCACAATGTTACGTGAATTATTGAAAAAAAATAGGAGCTCTAAATAGTTATAAATTCATGTAGTAATGAATACAGTACTGAATATTTGAAACAGCTCTCCAAAATCTATAAAAATTTATTATACTTATTTTTAAGTGTTTTATACTTATCCTTTATATGTCACACAATGAATGTTAATACAGTTTGAATGTTATCCTTGTGTTTAATTGTATCATAAGTTTTTAAATAGAGCTCTGTACATTTTACATTCACAAAACTGAAGGATTTATATATTTGTTGTGAAAGGATTCAAATATATTAAATGAAACATTGAATGAATGGTTATAATAAATATGTTACTTTATTTATGGAAAAAAAAACTAACTACTACTATATTTAATAAACGCTTGAATTGATTTCTTTACCACATACAGTAGTGACTTTTTTCTTGAAGTATCTATAGAGAAATTCAATTCTGTATCAGCGTGAATTCTTTTGTGCATCAGAAACTTAGACACCTTAATTTTTTTCATTTCTGCCTCTAGTTATAGAAAAATAATTTGTAAAATATGGTTATATCACTCTTTCATTAAATGCAAAAGGTTTTAGATCAAAGAATCAATTTAATATATTTGCATTTTTATTTCCTTTTGAATGCATGTGTTTCATTTTTATATAAATTAACTTTGATTATTCTAACAGTTAGTTCTAAATATATTAGCTTTGTTCTGCTTTCAAATCATTTTCAAGTTATGCTTGAATTTAAATTCAATTCACCATACTTAAATAAATTACATTATTAGAAAAGCCGATAAAAAATTAGGAAAATATACATTATTGCTCTAATACGGATATACATTGAGCATATTAAAAATTAACAAGTCTAAATCGAAACGGAAAAAGAGTAGAAATAATAAAGAGCAGTATTTTTTATTTGTTTCATAAATTGTTAATTACGGGAACAAATGTTTTTCGAGGATATCACTTAGTGTCATCAAACCAAACTATATTCCTCCGAAGACACAGAAATAAAAATTGCATTTTGTATGCATTGCTGTATGCGATGACCAAAAGAAACAAAACCAAAAAAAAAAAAAATCCTACACTTGCAAACATCGAATTAGGCCGTTACTCGTAAAACGAACTTTACAATAGGCACTTCAAGGTCACTTATTATTCTACCACTGCCGTCTGTAACTATGGCAAGAACAGTTGAGAATGGACATCACTTTTTTCCCCCATTTCTTTTTATTTTCGTAAACAGACTTCTGATGAAAACAAAATTTTAAGTTTCACAATCATAATTTTTTTTTTTTTTTTGATTCTGTATTATTAAAATATTTCTTTAAAATCTGTATAATATTTTATAAATATTGTTAACATGTAATTATATCTATATTATCAACATCTTTATATAATAGACCTAAACAACTTCGGATTTTTTTAAATTAAATAAATTTGTATAAGCATAGATATTATATTAATATTTTATAAATATAGGTTTTGATAATTAATATATTTCATTTTTTAAGAATTATTATTTTAAAAAAAGAAAGAAAGAAACACGTTATTTATAGATATCTAAAATAGATTGTACATTTAACATAAAGTACATCTACATACGCAAAGGAATCCAGACCTCAACTGAAGTGTTGAAAATAAATGCAGTGTCAATGTTATATTAATCGCTACTGTCATCTCCGTGCTTAAAGCCCTCCTCTAGAGGGTGTACTTTTTGTAAAGGGGTGAGTGTTTGATGCCACACGATCCCCTCAGACGAGACCTGACCGAAACTCCAAGCGGAGCTGTTGTAAGCGAGTGAGATGACACTCGTGTAAATAAATTGTTGTTGTTATACAACCTGCTCTCTTTTGTCCAATGACAACTGTGAATTGCCATCTAATGATTATTGACTAAGTAAACAAAAAAAAAGTAAGAGTAAATGAACTGTAGTGTGTGTATGTGTGAAAAAGAAGAAAAATCCCATCACTACCAAGGTAACCGATGGAAGAGAAATGAAAATGAGTGACCTTGACACGCCTATTCTACAATAGCAGACTATACTTAACTCGCTTTTCTGGGATTGTTGATGTATTTCTATGGGAGCCTAGAGTGCAAAACATCAACCTACCAAGAATTATGAGCTCTTCTAAGTTACTTGAGAGAGAATTGAATTTTTAGCTTGCTGTATGATGGATTCCGAGGCGCTGTTATGATATTGGCAGTTGCCTGTTTGATGCCTTGCTCCCATTGGCTGTTGTGAAAGAAGGCAAATGTAAGATTTGTAGACCGGAGCGGGAGGCTTGAACTGGAACTTTATGTATTATTTGAGGAAGCATTTCTATTCGGTGGTGAGGACTGGTTCTTTAGACTGCGATTGGCTGCCCAAAGAGTTGCTTATTTAAAATTAAGTGAAATTGGAAAAGCATACCTGGCATGGGATTACACGGTCGATTCATATATTTATAGAAATTAAATAACAAAATTTTAAAATTTAATTGCAGTTTTAAAATAATATAAAGTTTAAATATATATTTAATTTGGCAAAAATATGAGAAATTAATGGTGTTCAACAGAATCTAGAATGCTTTGTCTAAATATTTTAATATTTTAATAGACTGAATACCTTTTATCTTCAATTTCAATTTGAGAACATTAAAAAAAAGTTTAAAAATTAATTATTTTTTATTTGATATATTTGAAGTTTTTGATCTGAACCCAAAGTCGAATCTATCCAATCTCTTTGCTCTTTGTTATATGGCGTTGTTCCTATTTTTGCATTTAAATACATTGAAGAACCTATACATTAATGATTGTAATAAATTTTGGATTGATATAAAATAACGCCTCTATTAATTTTATGTGTCCACGGTGATCTAGTGGTCATGGTCCTACTCACGGCTGGCGGTTTTCTTCGAGTCGTGGGTTCGAGCCTCGATGCACATTAAATATACCGAGGGTCAAATTCCTCCCATTGACGTCCTTTTCACCTGAGAAGGGGGGAGTGACCACTCAGGTGTCATCCTCGTCACCTGACTTAAGTTCAAAATTACGAGGTTCATCGCCGATAGCCTTCGTGCTGCTTCTAGTGCGACGTTAATTAAACTAAACTAATCTATTAATTTCGTTACAACTGTTTAAAAATACTATTATTGATTTTATTACTTCCATTAATATCCTTTCATTCATTGAAAGCATTTTTTTTCTACCAAATTGTCCCTCGTTTATCCATAAAATACAAAACTTACGCTTACTTACTTCAAAATACCTCTTTCAGCAATGAAAAATAAACATTCTCAAATGACATAAGACCTCATAAAAGAAAGAAAAATTGAACCCTAGAATAGATTTTAATCGCAACGCTGAAAAAAAAACACGCATCAATTTTCTTTTCCACGTTTCGAATAGAGTTTTCCTCGAGAAATATCCCATTTAAAAGAAAGCGAAGAAATTTTCATTTCTGACATATTTTTTTCTCCTTTGTCTCTCTTTCTATTTGAGAAGGGAGAATGAGAATTCTTTTAGTTATAAACTCGAAAGTCTCCGATAATTTATTCTACATAATAATCAAGGTAAAAATCACTCTTAGCTTGAAAAACTTTGAAATGAAAGTGCCTGCAGGCATTCTCCTTTCCCCCTTCTCCCCGTTTCCGCAGAAGTGGCGCAGAAAAATCTATTTGGCTTGTAAATTGGCGAACATACTTTTTTTCCATCGCCATTTTCTCAGTCACTGCATTTAAATTATTTGATGTGTAATTTATATATTAGTGAAAACACTTTGGGTAAAAACGGACCAAAAATGAAAAAAATAGAGGGAAAATAGAGTGAACACAAATATTCGAAAAATACAAGGGAGCATTTACAAATATTCAGATAGCTACATATATTCAAAAGAAGATTTTTAGCTGTTTGATCAGTGATGAAGTAATTGCGGATTCCGTCTTCCATGGTCAGTTCTTTCAAAGATCATTGTGTAGCATAAATGGAGCTGCAACAGATTATGTTTATCTGTATACAATAGATCTCATGTAAAGTAATGTGGTTGTTTGATAGAAATGTAACATTTCAATATGATTCTCATCATCTAATACTACTTCACGTTGAAAATTATTTGATTCTATAATCCATTGAGTAAAATCTAGGTGAGGTTACAAAAAAGTTACGATAATTCTATTTTGTTAACTCCTATTCAATAATTTTTTTTATCAATTGCACTTAAAATAGAATTTCTCAATAAGCTCCAAAAAAGTGAAAATACTTTGCCCTACAGCATAATAATAATTTAAAAAAAATTATGCAAAGTTTTACGAAGAATAGATTTAGCCACCCAAGGTACGTCTTTTAAAACGTTTTTATGTATTTCACTTGGTGTGAGTGTGTCATCAAATTTTCGATCGTTAATTTAACCAACTTTCCATCAAGCTAGAGCTCTGAAACTTTGGGAATCATTTTTATTCACTTAACAATGAAATATTTAGACATTTGCGACAAGTTTTAACTAAAATTTTCTTTAATAATGCAGTTTAGCTTAACCAGTTGGCGTGATTTCAAAAATTGGCACCAAACTTGGCGATTTTTTTTTGGCTGAACGTTAAGTCCGTAAAACGGACCAGGATAGCCACATTTGGCAAAATACTGCCAAATAATTCTTGTCGCTAAGGGTGTTTGGGTTAAACTGCATTCAAACCATTTAATTTACCGCATGAATTAATTAATTTTAGTTAGTTTTAACGTTGTTATGTATTTCACTTGGTGTGTGTCTATCTGTGTGTGTATCAGTGTGTCATCAAATTTTCTATTATTAATTTAATCAACTTCCTATAAAGCTAGAGCTTTGAAATTTTGGGAACCGTTCTTACTTGCCTAACAATGCAATATTTAGTTATTTGCGAACAGTTTTAACTAAAATTTCAATAATTTTTTTAATAAACTTTGCGACCATATAAAAACGTTGTTTTTTTTATCACGAATTATTTATAATTATTATTCAATTACTCAATTAAATATAAGAATTAAAGTAAAAGATGAAATATCGAGAAATGGGCAACAGTAAGCTTTCCCGCTATTAAAATTAAATTAAATGATAAATTATTAAATTGAACAATGAAATTAAAGTTAAAGCAAACGATAAATTATTAATTTGAATATTTTTAAGCTAAATATAATGAAAACTAAAGCAAACGAAAGATTATTAAAGTGAATATTTTTAAGCTAATTGTAATTAAATTTAAGCAAACGATAAGCTATTAACTTGAATACATTTAAGCTAAATGTAATAAAATTGAAGCAAACGATAAAAAATTGAAAAGTGATCTGGGACGCCAAAAGTGATCCACCTAAAATAATAGCCTCTCGGGGGGCTAAAAAATGGCTGCCTCACAGCTGTCTTAAAATTCTGAATAATGTTATTTATTTCAGCCATATCTTGATTCCAGTTTACATATAATTTAAGGTAATACATAAATCGATAAGTAAATAAAATACTTAATTTTTATATTTGTTTCACTTCGATCCAATAAAAAAAATAGGGGAAATTTATTACGACATACTTTTGAAAATTGGCTCATTAGTGGTGAAAGCAGGAATCAGACATACATTGCATGTATTTTATTTCAGTTCAATAAAAAATTCAGGAGAAATTTATAATAACATATTTTTTAAAAATTGAGTTCGTTACTGGTGAAAGCAGACATCAAAAATATACGCGAAAACAAGATACAATTTTGAATAGAGATTAACTACGACTTTTTTGTGTTAACAAAAATAGTAGCCCCTTTTTTTGGCTAATAAAGGCAGTTTTATTAAATAAGAATTTAAAATAAAAATGTACTTTTAAAAACTCGGAGGCATATAAATAAGTAGCTATTGATATGAAAGTCATTAGTCAGAAGTCATAAGGTGAAAATTTTCATAGCAGCTTAAGCTCTGACACTTGCTAAAAGAAACAAAAAAAAAAAAAACCTCGTCTTACGGGTAGTGAGGTTGCAACAACGTTGAGTAGTGATATTCCTCAGTCCTCAGATATTCAAGTTTGCAACTAGGAGAGTAATACATCGCAAGAGTGACTAATCTGGGTCAGCGCGGAGTTGACTTGTGGTCCACTCAGTTGAGTCATATAAACAAAAATTAAAACTTTTATTAATCGTAAAAATATCAAAGAGTCTACCCTCGTGATTCGTTTCGATCACATCCCAATAACTATAGGTATATCTCAGTACATTGACGCAACTATCGTTAAAAGTTTTCATCTAAACTTTCGTTCAGAATAACAAAGTTGAATTCATTTTAAGATGCTTATGGACCGTCTTGCGTGATTGGGAGACACACAATGTACACTTAACGAGCAAAGCTACTGGAGAGCGCCAGGTAACACGAATGTGAATTCCTGGAAGTGGGAGAAGGTATGCGACTCACATATTGCATGAGCGAGTAGCAGCCAATCTGTCTGCGCAAACCTGACATATTGTCAGTTGACATTGAGTTGTGACTGCAGGTTAAATTGTGTGTGTGTGTGTGTGTGTGT
>BMAW01024483.1:291740-319262 GCA_019974015.1 Nephila pilipes
TTTTTTTTTTTTTTTTTTTTTTTTTTTTTTTTTTTTTTTTTTTTCATACAAAAAATAATTTTTTGTAACCTAATATTCAAATAAAAACTTGATAAAATAAATAACGAAAAAGACATCAAAATATGAAAAACACTTGCAGAATTCGGAACATTGTTAAAAGAGGGAAAACCGTCACGACCTCAATTAGAATAATCAACGTTCCAAATAAATCACTCAGAATTATTCTTCTTCAAACCAGTATTTAATAAAGAGCAATTCTTTTCATTTAGTTGCCTGCCAATTTCATTTGTTTAACGAACTGCGTAATTCACATAAGGTTTCAATTGGAATTTTGCCCCTCGATATGTTTAACGAAACATTCTAGTGTTTAGAAGACTAAGGAAGAAATGTAATCAAATGTTCGTATGTAGATGTGCTTAATTTTTACATATTTTTGTTGCAATGAATGTAATCCAAATATTAATGGTTCCTTGCGTCCATATCATTAAAATTAAATCGTGTTAACAACTGTTGAAGCATGTTCTGCAGAATTAGCATTTAAAACGAGGGATTCGATAAAAATGAATATGCGACATCCAAGGTTTGTTGATGCTTCAATGAAAAATTAGTGTTGAAATATATTAAATTAAATCTTGCATTGATATTAAAGTATTCAATGATTATTCCAGAAAAATAAAGAAGCAATAAAAGATGTAAATCTTCATTCTCAAATGCTTTCAAATGCCTACATAGGTAACATATCTGTCATCATAAACATATCTGTTATCATACCGTTTCAATTCATCATATTGCTTACTACAGAACAGGAATCTCTCTCACAAGAGAGAGAAATTCTGTTAATTACATTTCTATTTAATATTCTATCTCTTTCTTTACGTACCGAATTACATTACTGCTGCAAATGCATCTGTAGATAGAAATTTTAAAAATTGAGATCCAATAATATCATAAGAAAGAGTGTGCAATAGTTTTTAAAGGTATATAAAATTATAAAGTACACTGGTATTCGAAATTAAGAGATTTTGCATATTTTGTAGAATTTCATGAAAAGAATTGAGGGAAAGTATTTTTTTAATCACTATACGCATAAGTACCCTTTATTGAAATATAAAATGTTTTGAACCATAATGCGTAATAGTTTTCTTTAAAATGGTATCTAATTGCAAATATATCCAATCACATATTCAACTAAGAAGAGAAAAACCCTATTAACAAAAAAATGCTATTTATAGAATGATTAAAATAACATTAATAGACATATCATTATTATCATTAATATTAGGCATTTAAGCTCTATTAATAATATGAAAAAATCTATATCACAAAAACAAGAAGTTTTAGATATATTTTTCCACTTTTTCTCCCAAGTCCTGAGATCCTTAACAACTATTGTTAAACAGCTTTCTGAATGACACATCCTTCCTCGTCGTAATTGCTGATGCTTCTTTTCAAAGAAATAGTAGTGTTATTTAGCACCTGTTCCTTTCACTTCAGGTAAATAAGGGCCATCGCTGTAAATGTGTAACCATTCTTTTTGCGACAATAAGGTATAAATAGTTTTTAAGGCGCATGATTTGAGTTCCAAAAGATTAATTCCAGCCTTGCTCGAATTCAAATAAAGAAGATCACTTCACTGACTGGACAGGACTGATACGACTGTCGGACAGTTGGACAAAAGGGACATTTTTTGAATATGGACGAAAAATTCATTCTCAGCTCAATGAGCTCACATCATCGTCTTACTGGCTCTCTAGTATAAGAGAAAAGTAACGTTAAATATGATGTATCAACGCTGATTACAGTGGTTGTGGTAAATATACCGGAAAAATTCGAAAGCGTGAGGACTGAATTTTCATAAAATCATGTATTCCCTGTTTAGTTTTGTTCCTAGAAGATTCATCCTTTTCATAATGTACTGTATCGTTTTTGCAACTAATGAGACTTAGTTGACTTTAGAAAATACGATTAAAAATAAATGGGGTTGAAATAGATTCTAACCCTTGAAGATGATAACTTCTAGGTATTTTTCGTACTTTTGAGGGGCATTAAAAAAAAGTTCCAAGTTGTTTCAAAAAATGGACTTAATAGAAGTTTTCTTTGGATATTTTCTGAAAGAAATATGTAATAAGTATATCCAACTACTTCACTTCAGAGTTTTTGTAGGGAGTATAATCTCTAGACGAAAATCTTGAAGGGTGAAAGAAGATCAGTTTAATAAAAAGAGTAAAAAGTGGCGTAAGAAATAGAGACGTGACAAAAATTTATAAAATTCAGACAAATACCGTAACAAAACTTTATCACAGATTAGACGAATACTTTTATCACGATTATCTCAAACATATAGATGCCAACTACGATAAATTAAATGAAAAACGAAAAATTAAACAAAAATAAAGGAAATATTCCAAATTGTCCAACAGGGCTTGAGATTCTTTCCAAATGTTCATGATGAAATTATACTTCTCTGAATGAAAATAAGGATTACTTTGAAACAATTTCATCAAAATATTATGTTCAAACAGAATTAGGAATTACTATGTCCAAAAATAAGTAAAATAATGGTTTCGTGTTTTGAGGTCAAACATTCAGTTTTCAGTGCACTATTAGTAAATTTGTAAATTACGTTTATGTTTGCACAATTTCAAAGTAAACTTTTTTTTTTTTGAAGTTTAATGTCTTAAGTCTTCTCACCACCAAAAATAAACTTACATAATTGCTTAAGCAAGAAAATGATGAAAATTACCAAATTATGTATATATATATATATATATATATATAATTTGGTAATTTTCCATAGTTTGGAATATATATGTAAACAGGGTGCCTACTAAAGTCCATCGCCACCTTCTTAATTTCGGAATGGTAAAGTAGCCATGTGCAAAAGAATGAAACCACTTACAGCACCATCTTTTGGAAAACTGCCGAGTTAGCATTCCTACCTCGAAAACAGAACGAGATAGGGTGAAAAAGTCATTTACACAGATGTAGAACATCACCGATGAAAAACGAAAAGGCACCTTGTGGACATAAATGCAAAGAATAGAATGGTTAATACGCGCATTTTCTTTTTTTTTTCGTGATTTCCTACATTGGGATGTCGCTAACCTTGAACGAAATCGAAAAAGGTTATTTTTCGCAATCACACGACATCGCAATGTATCATAGTAATATCGCTTAGTGAGGCAGAAATGCCAAGTCTTCTCCAAATATAGAGAATGAATCTATTTTGAAAAAGTAAGTGTGATGTAAACGGGAAAGAATAGTGATTGATGGTATTCGTCACTACATGCTTTTAACAAAGAATCTTTGACCAGCCAGATATGAAGACCGATTTTTTTCAACCTCAGATGTATCATAAAAAAGACAAGAATACAGAACAAGAGGAATTTGTTACCAAAATTTACGCACAAACATGGTTACTTTTCACCGTGAAGATTCAGGCATTTGTTATATCGGCAGACGAGCTTTCCATTCCCCTCTTCGAGAAACGTTATAGCCAGTGATGTGAGATGGACTTTCTCTTTATTTCGAAACTTCATTCCTCTTCTTTTGTTTTAAATAGATTTTCGCCGTCATCGTAAAGTCTGACAATAAACTGATGCATTGATAGTAATCTCAGGTGTAGTTTTCATCACTTGACCGAGGTTCAAAATTACGCTTTCTGTCGCCAATAGCCCTCGTGTTGCTTCTGTTCTATATTAATAAAAACTAAAACTCACACTTTCCGAGTAATCTCTGATTTTATGCATGAAAAGGTAATTTTGGACATGAATATCTTTCTATTAGAGGTCAGCTCATGCAGTTAAAAACTAAGATGGTTTAAGGAATGAAAGGCAGACGGTTAAATTTGATGGAATATTTCAATAAATTTAAGTGCTGAAAAAAATTAATTAACTCCCTTAAATATAGATATACGGTGGCGTGCAAAATATAGTTAATTATCTGGTAACAAATAATAAAACTAGAATGATCTAATCTCCATTTGGTACTATGCCAGAATTTAGTTGACGCCTTATAACAGTATGCTTGCTATTAATGTTTTGAACGCTGGAAGAGCATAAATATTCATTTTCTTTCTTTTGATAGTTTTTCGGACTATTTGTAAGCAGTTTTCTAAGTAAATAATTTTACTTCTAAAATATAGTTGAAACGACAGTTAAATTCACTTGTCTGAAATGTTTACTGAAAATTAGATGAATATATCCTAGCATTTCCATTGATTTTGCCACAAATAAACCCAATCCACATTCAGGTGAATGATGGATATTAGCATGACCGTACTATATGTCTATAAGATTAATACAAACAGAAAATTAAGGCCAACGAGGATTTCATAACAATATTTACATTTATTTTCTCTATAGTAATTTGAAATAAGTTCTTACAAAATATTAGTGAGGTTCGAAAATATGTTAAAATAATAATTCGAGATAAAAATCAACGTTTTTAAAAACAACGTTTTTATATGGGGGCAAAGTTTATTAAAAAAATTATTGAAATATTAGTTAAAACTGGTCGCAAATATCTAAATATTACATTGTTAGGCAAGTAAGAACGGTTCCAAATTTTCAGAGCTGTAGTTTGTTGGGAAGTTGGTTAAATTAACGATAGAAAATTTGATGACACACTGATACACACACCAAGTGAAATACATAAAACTAACTAAAATTAATTAATTCATCCGGTAAATTAAATGGTTAGAATGCAGTTTAACCCAACCACCCTTGGCGACAAGAATTATTTGGCGGTATTTTGCCAAATGTGGCTACCCTGTTCCGTTTTAATCGCCTTGTTTGGTGCCAATTTTTGAAATCGCGCCAAGTGATTGGGCTAAACTGCATTATTAAAGAAAATATTAATTAAAACTTGTTGCAAATGTGGCGAGTAAAAATGATTTTCGAAGTTTCGGAGCTCTAGCTTGATGGGAAGTAGGTTAAATTAACGATCGAAAATTTGATGACACACACACCAAGTGAAATACATAAAAACGTTTTAAAAATTTGTGACTCTTTATTCTCTTAGCTTTGGGAACCTGGGACACAATACCCTGTTTTGTCAAGTATCGAACTTGGTACCAAATCTTTTCGTTTTAAGATTGTATAATAATTCCGTTTTCCACTTGTTACTAAATTATTCAGGTGAAGGGCTATAAACATTTTACCTTTACACATATACAACAGAATTGGAGAATAAATAAAATTTCGCGTATTTTTTTCTTTTCCATTCTGACGGAATTTTGTTACATTTTTTAATACCTTTTATGCAAGGAAGTCTTTCCGACATAAGAAAAAAAATTGTAGGGGAAATAGAATTACCATGTAGGCCCTTTACAATTTTTCTCCATTAGATCCTGTTTTGTTCTTAATAATCAGGAATGGAAATTCTTTTGGTAGCGTTTTATTTTTTCTGATAAACGCTTCAACTTTATTTCAAGAATGCTTCTTTTATTAGATAGAAAGTAAAGTAGTTTTTATTGGTTTTCTGATCAAATATTTTGTTCAATATTAAAGTTTATTTTACGCAATTGTTTTGTTCGTATTAGAAAAGGGGGCAAATTTACAGCTGTGTTTCAATATGATAGTAAGACTTTAGAGTCTAATACTCGAAAATATTAAATTATCATTTAAACAGAGCAAAAAACTATGTGGTATTTAAAATGGCTTGAGTTTATATAAACTTAGGGTGAAATCTGTTTATTTCACTTCCTATGCATTAAATTTTATTTCATGTTATTATGAAAGTTTACTGTCTATAAGTTTGCCATCTCTATGCTAAGTGAATGAAACAGTGAAATCAGAATCACGAGTTCTCATTATGAAATATTGCAGATTTGATAATTAATTCCATTGCCTGGATAATGATATTTTAACCAAGACTAAATAGTTTTAAGTGATGAACCTTGGAAATTCGCTAGGCAGAGCAGTAAAACAAATGATTTTTCTCTTTATGTCATCATCCTCTCAGGGCTTGCCTTCTTTAAATAAGTACAGGGGAAAATACAGGTGACGTACCCCATAATATCCTGGCTATCTTCTATTTTCAAACTCACCTTCAAGTCAATCAATTTTTGTTATACTTTTTCTTTCTTTTTTCTCTCTAAATCCCAGTTTAAAATGCTTAGCACAGCCTAGCCAAAGATTTGGCTCTTGTGCCATAAACTCTGTTATTCGCTCGCTCTTGTATCACCGTGAATCTGAATCAAAAAGACAATAGCCGCACTCATATTTTAAAAGGAAATTTCTAAAAAGTTGCAAATTCAGTCAATAATAATAAAAAAATGAAAGTTTATGAAAATAAATCTGGCTTAACATAAAAGAAATTGAGTAAATGAAAGTTGGGCTCATGTCGCAAGAACCAAATCTGGCTATACGGTACAAAATGATTTAAAACTGTTATCTAGACACAAGAAGGGTATAAGGAAAGTAAGAATTGTTGACAAAAAGAAGGATCGAAAATAGAGAAGGATCGCTACGATATCCTGGGGACGTGTCACCCATGTTTACCAGAGATAGGAAACCCCATGGAAAATAAAGATTCCTTGGGTACCTCAGGGTCATGATCTCCGTATTTTCAAGTATCAAAAGAAGATCAGCTCCAGAAGGGGAGTGAAACAGCAAACATAAACATCAGCATCAAAGAAAGCTACTAAAAATGAAAATTGTAATAATATTCAATCTATATTCAACAGTTTTCACACACCCACACACATTGAAATACATTTTAACGAGAGAAATTTTCTTTCAAAATTATCTTAATTTGATTGATTGTTGATTTATGTCTCATTTAAAAGCAACACGAGGACTATTGGTTACGGACCTCAATCAACTTTTATGCACCACGCCTACTGGAGGATTTGGAGTCTAGAAAGATTTAATGTGCATCAGCCCCGCTATATGGTGGGGTTTTAGTGGAATCAGGACTCGACCCCAAGACTCAACGATACAGCTGTGAGTTCTCAACCAGGACTGCTCGTTTACTGTGGATGTTTCCTAAGACGTAGATTTAAAGTCCTATTATTTGCGTAATGCTTACAATATTCTGAGATTACTTTGTTTATAGATATATCGTGACCTTTGCACTAAACACTGAATCAGAGAATTCGGTTGAAGATTTCTATCTGTCGATGAGTCTAGTGGAAATAATGCTCAATTTTGTTGAATTTTATCGTGAATCTTGCACTTTAATTTTAAGAGAATGACAGTTAAACAAAAATTTATTAACAACTGATTTTAGAATTTTGACCTTCGATCAGACAGTTAATATATGAGTCCTAAGCCAGTACCTCAATTGAAATCGCATCATGACACGAGAGTAAGTAGCAGTCTAATTCGATTTAAAGAAGAAGGACGTTTACTGCCCCATTTAAAGATTATTAATGGAATCCAGACTCGAACTAGTAATTCATCTGCCCTAAAGCTTGCTACTCTGAGCTGTACACAGCGACTGAATGTCCCAATTTAGTCAAAAATTAAATCTCTCTTATTAAAATCGCTATAAATTGAAATTATTTAGGATCTATTTCCAACTGAATTCAATTTAAATGAAAAATTAGAGCAATTATTTAATCTTAGCACTCATCAATGACCCTTATTTCGAACGGGATCATAAATTCCATTAATTCTGGAACATCACACTCATCTAGTGAATCTATATAAAGATTTTTCAAAGCTCTCTGATCCCCAGATGTCTCTTTAAATTAAAGATAATGGTTTCCTTCGTGGTACAAAATTTAGAGTTTGCCGCTTACCAGTCGGATTAGAAAAGTATTTGTTTTAAAATATATGCCCATTCCATTCAAACTGAACTGAGTGCATTTCAGTTAGATCTAATGGTTCGCCCATTAGTTCTTAAATTTAATGCTTAAGATCTTAATTCTATTGGCGGATTACTTTCAAGCAGAGGTTTCAATGTAAACGATAAAATCGAAATATTACCGAAAGTACCAAGATTAATGTGATCACTCTCTTGAAAAATACAAAACTGCAAATTTTAAAACCGGGACCGATGAGAACTTGATAATTATAAATAATGCAATGTTTCAATTCGCTTCTTTTAATAGTTTAAGGATGTGATGGAATTTATATGTAGAATTCTAAACTTAATGAGAGATGTTTTTGGTTTGGAAAATGAACCTTAACACTTAAACTTACACATCATTCACGGAATTTTAATACTAATCGTATGTGAGTAAAAGACTTTGAGAGATAATTATTTGCACCCTTCATTTATCTGAAATTATAGCAAAGTCAAGCTAAAGATTTAAGCAAGCAACAATACAATGCACGAATTTAATGTATTAAAATAATATAAAAGAAAAACAAAATAATAAAAATCGAGAGAACTATGCAAAGTTTTGCAAAAAGAAAACATATTTAGCCACCCAAGGTGCGCTTTTTTATTAATATTATTAAATTACTCAATTAAATATATAAGAATTAAAGTAAACGATGAAATATAGAGAAATTGACAATAGTAACCATTTCCGATATTTAAATTAAAGCAAATGATGCATTATTAAATTGAATATATTGAAGCTAAATGTAATTAAAATTAAAGCAAATGATAAAATATTCGATTGAATATATTTAAGCTAAATGTAATTATAAAATTGAAGCAGACGATACAAAATTTAAAAGCGA
Organism: Nephila pilipes; assembly: GCA_019974015.1. Classification (NCBI taxonomy): domain Eukaryota; kingdom Metazoa; phylum Arthropoda; class Arachnida; order Araneae; family Nephilidae; genus Nephila; species Nephila pilipes. Next base: position 300,380 of record BMAW01024483.1, read on the forward strand.
CCTGGTAAGCCAAAATTGATCCACCTAAAACAATAGCCCCTTAGGTGGCTAATAATAATTTATTTTATATTGTAACTTACAAATATAATGCAAAATGGATTTGTAAACTTCAATTGTGTGCTATAATGCTGCAAAATGTTGACAAAAATTCCATTGACTTTTTTTGTGACTGTTGTACCCATGTTATTCCATACTTTAATGAGAACTTCTTTAAACTGTTCTTACTTTTTTTCTTAATTCGGGCATCCAATAGCATCCCAGAATTTTCTATTAGATTCAGATCTGGAAATTATAGAAGAGTTACCAGTCACCATCGAACAATGTGAAGTAACCGTATTCTAGTGACATAACAATATGATTTGGGTCGTTACCCTGCTGAAAGTGAAATGTTTGCTCTAAGCCTAATTTCAACTGCTTAACCCGTTCAAGACCAACGAAAGGAGAAATAACCGTTTCCCCAGGTCTGCGAGCTCTGAAAGTGTACTCACGCATGGGACCGGACGATTTTCCTAGCTAGGCCTAATTTCATATAAAAATTCATATAAAATCATCCCTGCGTTTAAATATGTTGAAACTTACAGGTTATTATCGTTGATAGTATCTAAATATACGGTAGCAAAACTTTTGTGATATTTAAAAAAATATTTGCGAATTTTAGTGAAATTGTATTCATTTTGATAAAAAAAATTATAAACATACGAAAATAACAATATGAATGACATATATATATATATATCTTTAATTTACGAGTATTTAAAATATAGGTAAGATATTAGAGAACTGAATCAAAAAAATATATAAAATAAATTAAATAGAATTTCTAAATAATACTTAAAACTTTTGAAGCTTATGATCCATTTCGAAACACTGTTCAAGGCAAAGCCCTACGTTGAAAATTTGAAACGTCTAAGGGGTAAATTCCATTTCCGGATTCTGTGTTGTTTTTGTAGAAATTCGATGACGATGCTTGCAGTAGTTTTACTCGTTTATTAAATGGGGAGACGAAGGATGAAAACATATTTTCAATAGGAGATGATGCATGATGCATTGACCAGTTCATCGGAGCAAAATAAATGGCTGCCTCATATAACCCATATTGGCGAAGGGCGCTGGAACGCGCTCGGGCGTTTGGAGTTTACTTCCGACGCGGGTAATGCGAAGGAGAAGAGAAGCGGAAAGTGAGGGGAAAAGAGAGAATGAGAACGAAAGGTTACTCGGTTTTGTTCTGGAATAGGTGGCGTTGCATGAGCTATTACATGACGCTGATTCGTGGTGCCATCTATCGAGTATCTGAGGAACTGGATTTTACAGTACACTAGAAAATATAATTAATTCTTTGATAATTAACTGAAAAATCCTATTACGACACATTAATATATAGCATGAATGACATATATATATGCTTATACAATTCAGTGTCAAAATATGATTTTGTTTAGTAAATTTTACGATGTTGAGTGTTATAGTTGGCGATCTTTAATTAGGCACATACGGGACTTTTATAGGAATGCTTGAATTAACAAGTTTGCCGGATTATCACGCATCAGTATAGCTTTAATCTTAAAAAATAAAAGTTTAAACCCTACATACCATGGATTAAAACTTGTGTTTGATGTGTTTACGCACATTCTGAACTTTTCCAAATGATATAAATATCCGGTAAATATTTTTGTCATTCTAGCAAATGAAAAATTAAATTCAAACATTGAAAATGTATTTAATTGAAAGAATATATATTGATTTAAAAAAACACAACACACACACACACAAAAATAATATATTACGTTGATAATTACAACAAGTTGTGACAAGCTACTCTATGGCAAGAAACAATAAACGGGAGAGTTACATTTTCATAAAAGCACCTGGTATCACATTCCATCCGTCATTCCAGTCTCTTCTTCAAAAAATCGTTACGAATTAAACACAAATTGATGAGTTCTGCACATTCTCGTACTTTTTATTTGACTGGGGAAATTTTATTATTATAATTAATCAGAAACCTGTTCCCACGATACTTCTGCTCCGTTATTCATCCAGTTCTACCTTCTGATCCTGACTGAATTGATGGACGTTAAATCTTATCGGGGTCATAAGTTCTTACGTTGGTTTGGTGGGGAAGTTTGGAGAGCTCTGGGGTCTTCCTCGTCTCTTGACTGAGGTTTAAGTTTACGAGGTTGGTCACCAATAGCCTTGCGTAGTTTCTCAGTGCGAAGTTAATAAACAGCTAAATCAAAACCGGAGCCAAGGCTTCTTGAGATTCACAAAACTAAGTGTATTTTGTTCGTCATTCAGTTACTCAACCATTGGTATATTTCTGTCGATTCCAATCTAGTCTGTTTTATCCAAAAGTCAAAAAAATGACTGCTGGTACAGCTGGTTCGGTGCCATATAGTAAAATGTTCCGACTCATCGAATGCCGGATAAAGTCATAGTTAATCAACGTCGCACTAAAAAGCAGCAAGTGGGCTATTGGTTACGAACCTCGTATTTTTGAGCCTCGATCAAGTGACGAGGACAACACCTGAGATGGTACTTTCCTCTCTTAACTTCCACAACAAGACAACGGGAATGGTTTGAAACTTCTACCAGATTTAGTGTGCATCAGCCGCGCTACAAAGACCAGGTTAAAGAGCATCTGTTGTAATATTTAATGCATTCTCTTAAAAAATTCAGTTATGAAATTTTTTGGAGAAATTGGTCTTTTTACAAAATGTGCTGCAAAATTGTTCATACTTTGATCCAAAACTATTCATTTTCCTTTTTCTTTGGCGAGATATGAAATGAAACTCTTATTAAAATTTTGTAACAAATAGAAATTTCTACAATTAAAAAAAAACCTCTATGATTTTATTTTCTTATGAATACGGAAATTGAGTGAAAATATAAAACGTATTTAATAATTTGAGAGTTTAATCAAGTAATATATATATGTATGTATGTGTATATAATTATATATGTATATATTATTATTATAGATATAAATATATGTATATATGTGTGCGTGTGTGTGTATAAATATATGTATATGTATATAAATGTGTATATATGTGTGTATGTGTAGATGTATATATATATATGTATATAGATATAACAGGTCACCTGAAAAGTCCCCAGCCTGACACGATGGCGCTACTAGAACAACCATGTGTTTTAAGTTAGCGCCAACCTCAAAAGATGCGTATAAATTTGACAGCTGTCGGATCATTAGTTTGTGAATTGTAGCATTTTGAGGAACTTTTGTTATTGTGAAAAATGATAGAAAGGAATTTCGGCAAAAGGAGAAAATATTTTGAGGAAAAATACAGTTGAAGCAAAACTGCCTGATGCCGAGCTTCCGGACACTGTCCCAGGAAAATCAACCATCAAGGATTGCATGTTTAGACGTGGTGAAATGAGCACCGAAGACGGTGGACGCCCAAAAGAGGTTGTTACCGACGAAAACAAAAATCCACAAAATGATTTTGACCATCAAAATTGAAATTTAATGAAATAGCAGACACTCTAAAGATATCAACAGAACGTACCATATCATTCACGCTTTCTAAGGAGAAAGCTCAGTGCGCGGGTGTCGCGAGCTCATTTTGACCAAAACAACGACGAGTTGATGATTCGAGCAGTGTTTGAAGATGATCAAGCACAACCTGAAGTTTGTCGATAGGCGAGCAATGGAGAAACATGGCTCCATCATTTCACCTGAAGTCCAATCGACAGTCATCCGAGTGGACTGCGCACGATGGCCCAAAGCGGGAAAACGCAACAGTCGGCTGGCAAGGTTATGGCGTCTGTATTTGGGAGGCATGGAATACTTTCATTGAAAAAGGAAGGACCATCAACAGCGACTATTACATACAAGCACGAACCGTTTGAAGGACGAAATTACCGAAAACGGCCGCATTTGAAGAAAAGTGCCAAGCCACCAAGACAATGCACTGTTTCACAAATCAGTAGAAAAGATGGCAAACTCCATGAATTGGGCTCGAATTGCTTCCTCATCCACCGTATTCTCCAGATTCAACTCAGCGACTATTTCCGTTCTCAGATCTCAAAGAATGCTCGGTTGGAATTTTCGTCGAAATGAAGAGGTGATCACAAACTGAGGCCTATTTGAAGCAAAGGACAAATGTACCAAAATGGTATCGAAAAGTTGGAGGGTCGCTATCAGTATCACCCTGAAGGAATTATGTTGAATAAAACCAATTTTGCCTAAAATGTGTTTTACGCGGTAGGTTGGGGATTTTTCAATTGACCAAAGATATATGTATATATATGAGATATATATATATATGTATATATATAGACATATATATATATAGGAGGAGAGAGAGAGATACAGGGACAAATTGACATACGAGTTTAATGTCCGCAACCTGCTCGTATCTTGAATTACTGTAGCTCTGCAAAGGCCAATTTCCACACAAAACACTGAACTACCATTAACTCGTTCCAACTCCAAAATGTCACCCCATTATTTTGTTACGTTTTGGACAGTAAAGATTTATAAATGACAAATATTTATTGTACAAAACAAAAAGAGAATGTGAAGAAATAAATTAGATATCCTCACTGGTCTTTGCCTTTTTCGCTACATTTTTGTCGCTTTCGCCTGTAGGCCGTTTAGAAAAAAACATGTCCAAGGAGGTTTGTTTCTTCCTCCCTTTCAGAATGTTCCGGAAATGAGTTAGGCAAGTGTCATTAAAAAATCAGATGCACGACCTGTTGTAACTTTTTCTGGGTGTTTCTTTTCCGCGAACTGTGAAACTCTCTCACACATTCCTAAGATTCCTTTATCTCACTTGTAGAAATAACCTCCTCCTCTGACTCCTCGAAACCAATTTCTTGCATAACCTCCGTATGCTGCTGCGAATGTAACTCTTGTATCTCCTCAGTCGTCAGTTCCTGGGTGTGCTCCTCGACGAGCTCGTTCACGCCTCTCTCTTCCACTTCTAGACCCATGGATTTCCCCAGACACAATCTCCTCCTCTACTGACATACCGGGTTCCAATTCTTCGTAGATCCTTTCAGGTACAGCTGATTCACTGACCGTGATGGGCGCGACCGCGTGGCGCGCGGTCGCGTGCTACTACCGGCCGACCTGCTAAACCGAACTCGTATCTCGAATTTCGTTCGTAACTCAAAGCAAAAAATCACTCGCTCGCCGGCTCGTATCTCGAAAAACTCGTATGTTGGGGCACTCGTATGTCGAGGTACCACTGTATATGTGTATATATATGTATATGTATGTGTATGTATAGATAGATAGATAGATATGTGTATATATATATATATGGGTACAAAATTGGTATCTTCATTATCAGGCAAAAATAAATCAGCGAATGAGTTTTGCTAATTATTTTAGCCTCATTTCTTTTTCTGTATAGATCAAAACAAGCCACAAAGAGATAAAATGCAAAAATGGTTTTATACTTTCATCTGGTATTGTATTTAGTATTATACTAAATAAAGAATTCTTAAGCATAATTTATATATGATGTGCATCATATACAACTATCTAAATTTTAACAAGCAATATACACGAAACATGCACTATTCAGTGACATTTGTTCACAAAAAGAACTAAAGATTCTTTTCTCTACATGCAATAAAATTCGCATTCACAAAATAGTCTTTTACACCCAAAAGACAAAAGCAAAATCGTTCAAGAGCATCGCTTTTAAAATAAATATTTATGCTATTGCGGCGATTCGCCAACAGGCAGATCACTCACCGATTGTGGAGACCGCCAAACAGATTCTACAGGAGCTGCGAGACGTTCATCGCCAAAGGCAGCAACCCTGGTGCACGCGCTCCTTCTCTTCTACTGACTCTCTCTCTCTTTCCAACTTACGCTGTAACTTGATGCTCGTTCGGAGCTCGCTGTACATAGTTCAATGGTGTGTTATTAAAGAAATATCAGATGGATTAGTTTGTGTCTTTGTTTAAACCAGCAGCCGCAGCACTATAAAGAAGAAAATTGCTAGATTATTTTTTCCACTGCTTTTTTCGAGTTTGTACAGCGAACCAAAAATCAAATTATAAATATATATATATATATATATATATATATATAGAAATCTTAGGGGAGAGGAAATAATAAACTCAGCACTAACGTCATTGAGAATCATCGATTGCATTTCTTAATTAGTTTAATGTGGAGTATTAGTTAATTGCGAAATTTGTAGTTTTTTACCGTATAGAAATGGGACAACTCAAAACACGATGAAAAAAATCTAACAATTGCATTTTGAATTCTTCCGCGTAATGATGAAGTTTGGTCGAATATTTCACCCTCACTTTGTGACGCCAGCCCGTTCCGGGTTGCCTCTTGTGTCATAGCTAAATTCAATTATTAAACACTAAGACACAATAAGTCAATCAAAGAGACACTAAAACAATATTTACGGAATTTATAAACTTCTGATCAATATAATAACAATTATTAATGCTCTCTCAGTCAAAGATTCTACTACCCTAATCCAACCCACCAATAATAATCAAACAGACTTTTAACACTAAGCCTTCCTCGACTGCAACTCAGACTCGGGAACAAATATTGCACTCTAGAATAACTAAATCTCTTGAATGAATACACCTTTAATCCAATCGCCTATTTCAACCTCTCTTTCCACCGCTTTCAACTCCTCCTTCAACCTCTCTTTCCCCTTCTCCTTCATCCTCTCTATCACGGCTTTCAGTTGGAGTTTATATATTTCCTAACTCTCCCACTTCACTTCATTTCTACCTGCTTTCCATCTACATATTCACGTTTCATTTTTGGTTGGGCAAAGGTTGTTTAGCAAAAGCAATCAATCTTAATTAAAAGTCCCCAAGGTTAGTGAAGAGAAACCGCGAATAGCCCAATATCACAACTTTATTATATATATATATATATATATATATATATATATATATATATATATATAGTATTTATAAATGAAAGCATTAGAAACCAAAGGATAAAATTATCAAAGATTAGAATAATTGTTATTCATTAAAGGTGTAGCTATATTTATATAATATTTATTTTTAAATATTATTTTTATGATATTGATTCCTTCTGCTTAATTATATGTATTATTCACTTATTGTTTTGTAAATAATTTTTGGTCAGATACTCCCTCATTGGCACAAAAACACAAAGTTATTTAACGCAAATAAGAGATAAACATCGCTCCAGTGATTTTAAATCTCAGAACACAAATCAAAATGATAGCATAATGCACAGCAATCAACAAAAAGTTCATTTTTTTTTTTTTTTTTTTTTTTTTTTTTTTTTTTTTTCATTTCGTCATTTCGAATAAATTTTTCCTCTAGAAATATTCCATTAGGAAAAATACAAAACAATTCCTTTCGCTGCTAACGCACATTTAAAACGCAAGTTCATTTTTCATTTTTTTCCCTCGTTCGTTGCTTTTCAATTTCTGACGAAAGAATGTCGGTTTCTTTAGATTTTAAGCATGTAAGGTCTCTCCGGATAATTTATTCTACACAATAATCACGATAAAAATCACTCTCCGTTTGAGAAACGAAATTTTTAAGTGAAAGTGCCTGTAAGCGTTCTCTCTCTTTCTTTCTTTCTTTCTTTTTTTTTTTTCTTTTTTTTTTAATTTTCACTAAAACAGCGCGGAAAAGATACTTGACTTTTAAATTCGCGCGAGATGAATTTTTTCACGTCACTTTTTTTCGTCGACTTCACGTGCAAGAAATTCTGTGTGTTGATTATTCGTTAGTGAAAATGCTTTAGGCCAGAATAGTTTCAGAGTCTTAAAAAGGAAAGCACTCTTACATTTTTTTAAGCAAACTTCAAGAAAACAAAAAAAATATGCTACAAGTAAAATCCTAGCATGCGAATTTAAACTTTGGTAATTTAACTGTAAGAGAGAAATGATCGTGATCAGGAGTTTTGTTTAAATATTCAGTTCTTTAAGAATACTGTGTGGAATGTTCGAAAATATAAATTCTGCGGACAAAGCAGTACTTTCATTACTACAGCTAGAGATTACAAATTTTTCGACTTTTCTATTACCGGTAACTCAGTAAAATTTCAAGTATATTAGAAATAATTCTTTAAGCTTACAATATTGTGAGGTAGAGCAATCGCAAGTTGCGACTTTGTCCTGATTAGATGTGAACTATTACATCGAACAAACCTATTGATATAGAATGAAGAGAGCTTTAGAAAACCTTAACTTATATTAGGAAAAAGACGTAATTTATGCAAATCAGCTCTTAGGTGGTGGTTGATTCAAAACTATTTAAAATGAGGATTGAAAGAACTTCGGAGATTATGCAAAATAAAGAAATTTTAAGAGCCCTCAAATTAACCACCTTCAGAAAACACATTCAAAAATTATCCATAAGCTTCTTTAATTCACTAAGTCAAATTGACAACATCAACATTAAAAATCTTGAAAATTACCCATTTTATCATAAAATTAAAAGGCCAAGACAAATCCTCTTGGACTCCTATGAGCCCCCTTAATAATCTTTTTCTTTTGAATTTTTATTATGAATTTTACATAATTATTTTCAATTTAACTCTCCCAATTTTAAAATCAGTCTTTTTCTAAGTTTAAACCAAATCAAACCCACTTCGGACATGTTCCATCTTCCTTACTTATACAATCTTAACTCACAACAAAAACAGCCAATAACTATCGAATTAGCCACTCCTCTCCAACCAACAGGAAAGCAGCTACTGAACACAAGCCATCTCACATCCAAAGAGCATCTTTGCAGACTTCGCCACTCACTTCACCAGCAACCAATAGCAGCTCAGCATTACTCCAGCACAATCAATAGCAAACCAGCCTACGAACACTCCACACAGCAAGTTCCAAATCAATCTTCACCAAGCTACATCACAGTTTTTTCAAGATCCAGGCTAGAAGAGCGATTCACGCTCTGTGGACACACGTAGAATGTCGAGAATTTTGGAGATTCCTTTTTCCGAAGCGCTGACTGAGCATGAGCAATTTGATTTGGAGATATTAAGTGTTTTTGGATGACCTTCTTCCATATAGTTGAGTTTCGCAGTTTGGTGCAAGATTGTTTCAGCCATTTTTGTGTAGTCGAGCTCGAATTCAAGCTACGTATAGTGAGTGATGGGGTAGTTTAATGACGTAAGTGCCAGATATGGCTATGCTGCTGGTGTGTCGAAAGTAAATAAAGATCCCTGGAGTTTTCCAGCAGTATGTCACCCGTGTTTACTACAAACATCAAACTCATGAGGATGAAAAAGTAAATTAGAGTACTTGAGGTCATGATTCTCGTACCTACCAAATGAAGGTAAGCCTCTGAGGGTCCTACGTACAGTAAATTGAAAGCAATCTAAACTTTCTCCTTTGCAAAAGTTGAAATCACCGCGTTTTAAGTTAGAATAAGCAGTTTGCTTAATCATGGCTGGTAATCGACACACGACAGACAGGGACATGTAACAATATAAAATAAAATTCACAAATATAAGAGATTTTATTTATTTCGCACATACTGTCACGAAAGTATATAAAAATAAATTGTGTTTTGAAATTAAATAAAATTCATGTACTGTTGTACTTCCTAAATAAGGGATACCTACCGGAACAAACCTTTTGTTTCTTAAATAGAGGTTTCCCTTAGCAAGAGGTACAGAGGCTCCCAAATTGAGTATACACCTTCCTTTTTCATCATTAAAAGTTAAAAAATAATAATAATGAATATTTATATAAAATTAATATATATCTAAGTGTAATACTTTTACTCAATATATACAATAAAATATAAAGCTAACTGCGTTATCAGTAGTGCATTTCATAAACATATAGACTAGTATTTTTAAGTAACAATTAAAGGTTCTAGAGTATTAAAAATGATAAATTGTATACATAATATTACGAGAGAAAAAAGTAAAATAGTTAAATGTTCTCAAATTTTTTAAGAATAAACGCGAATTAATCAATAACATGGTATCTCAAAAGTATATGGACAACTTTAACAATCGGAATTCCAGATTCATAAACAGAAAATTTGCATATTTGGATTTTTTTTTTCTTTTGACATAATTGTTGTAAAATAAAAAGTTTATATATACAATTTGTAATTGTTATAGAATATAAGTTTATATTATAATATGCCTCGCAGGGTTATGTTCTCACAAACTGACAAGACGAAGATTTGATATTTAGAATGTGAAGGAATAAAGATTTCGATTTCTAAGCACGTGCAATGCACCAGACATAGCGTATATAACATCTTATCTCATAGTGACGCATCCAAAATAAGGAAAAGTAAGGGAAACCAAAGAAGACGTCTGCAGGGCTAACTAGACAGCTTTTCCTAACTGCTTCCAGTCAAAAAAAATGTCTTTCCATCATATTGTCAATTTATCTAGCCATCCCGGAATGGAAACTAAAAGAATAAGATTTGTTTTAATCTGGAAGAAAAATTATTTTACGATCCAAAAACTCATAGCATCTAAAATTAATTAAAAAAAAGTACAAAAAAAAAATTGAAAATTGCCAAAGCAATGATACAAAGGAGGGACACACAAAAAACACCTCAAAATTAAGTAAGAATAAATAAAAATTATAGAAGTCTAACTACATTTGCTTGAATCTCACAAAGTCTAATTAAGTCAGTTTCTTTTGTATCTAATTAGTAGCCAATTTCGTTCGTTTAATTAACTACATGATCGAGAAATCAGAGTTCAAAGGCTCTTTTTTTTCTCGACTCATTTTAATTTCTACATTTAACGAAACATCCCCGAACTCAGAGGTAAAATAAGCTGAGTTAATAATCGATTCCTATGATAGATAATTTTTCTAAAAAATTACTTAATTTTGTATTTTGAATACGTTAATTAGAATAAAATAATTGTTGCCCTATTAAAAGCGGATTCACATTAAATCTTTCCTTCGAATTTCTGACTGAATCAGAAGATTGTTAGAAATTAATAAGAATTTCGCAATTCCTTTTTTTTTATTGATAAATTACTGTGAGGTTAAATTAGGTTATGGGATGTTTATTAACTACACAAAATAAACTATTTTTCTCATAAATTAATTGAATTATTCAATTAAATTAATATAAAAATATAAGAAAATGAATCTTAATAAAAAATATAGAATTGAAATGTATTTTCCTTCTTAAGGGTTTCCAACACACACAAAGTAGTTTTTTTTTTTTTTTTTTTTTTTCAATTGTTCATAGAATTAGATTGTTATTTGAATTTTTCGTGAATTTTGAGTAGTTTCTTTCAGAAAAAAGGACCGTTTCTGAAACTGTAAAAACCAGATTTTTCTCTATTTAGTGTTTTTTCCCGCACGGTAACCTTCTAAATCGAATTTAAGTAATTTTTTTCGAATAGAAACATTACCTTCAATATAAAAATTCTTTAATTTGTGCTTTGTACGAAAAGTGTAAAGATAAAATACATTCTTTCTTTATAAAAATAACTTACCGAGGAAGTAATTTCCCAATTAAAATATTATCTATTCCTAATTTGATTCAAAATTTAGCAGCAAATTAAATTGTACCATTTCTCACGACTTCCCGCCCCTTATTATTATATCGATTACTACATCCAGAGCAATAGAGATGTAAAAATAATCTAGAGAGAATTTTGATAAATACGGTTGTTCAAAAAGTACCTTTTCATGATATCAGATGGCGTTTCAGAGGCTAAATGATGTTGTAGTTGTGTGTTGCCATCTGATAAATATTGCCAAAACGTATCTGACCCTTATTCATGAATTAGTTTTGATTTTGTATCCATTTCTATCAAATAAAAATTTAACTGGAGCCGCGTCGCATTATTGTCGTCAATATGCGTCGAATTGTCGCCGTCAAAGAGACCTGGATTCAGCATTATACAGGGTTATCAATTTAAAAGAGTACCTGTTGTTTTTTCTTACTGCACTTAAATCTGAGGAATCTGGCAACTATTCTAACACTGAAGTATAATTTATAATTGTTTGAACTTTGTTTAAGTGGGGGAGACAATTTCCAACCCTATTGGACTGTTAGAACTTTACTTGTAAGGTAAAATAGAAAAATTGAGACGTATAATGTTATTTAATCCTGTTATAATTTTATTTTTGAAAAACATAATTTAATTCAATTTTTTTTACATTATCATTCCTTACAGCAAATGATGACAACTTTTGCCACCATTTTGAATGCAAACATGAACACATCGAACCAAGTTTATTGACACACTTAGCAATATTGTTGGTGTTATTGACGAGATTTCTTCAGTTATGATTTGTTTTAATTCATCGATGTTTACCGGACTGCTCTGGAAAACCCTATCTTTGAGATAACCCCACAAAACAACATAATCTAACGGTGTGAAGTCTTGTGACATTCGTGGCCAGAGGCCTACTGAAATTAAACGGTCATCAAGAAATTCCTTATGCACTTTCATTGTTAGGTTCGACGTGTGTGGAGTAGCTCCGTCTTGCTGAAACCAACAGTAACTGTTCTGTATCTCCAGAGAAGAAATAAAAGTTTGAATTATATCCAGATACATTTCGGAATTTGATAAAATCAAAGAATTCGTTCATGCAGAAGATTTTTATTGTTGTCATTCATAATCTTACGAAATGAGCTTTCAAAAATTAAAAAATAATAATAATAAACGTTGAAAGAAGCCGATGATTTACTCAAATCATTTACGCAGAATCGAATTTAAAATTGCTAATGATGTTCAATGAATTTATGTTTAAAAAACGAGTTTCCACAATTAGAAAGTAAAAAAAAAAAATCTCCATACTTTAAATATAAACATATTAAGTAACTTATAATTTTGAAAGTCTTCCTACATTAATTATAAATGTAGTTAATACAAAAAAAAACAAACGGGTACTCTTTTAAATTGATCACCCTGTACAAGCTGCAATCGATCCAAGCAACAATCAAAACGCAAGTGGATTACTTCCGGTAAATTCGATTCAAAGATAGAAAAGACGGTCTCATAAGCAAGAAAAATTATGACGACAAATTTTCGGAATGCGAAAGATGTAACTCTCATGGATTTCTTTTAGGACTTATTGATTTCGTCACAAATACTCAAGGATATCGTTATTCTCATGGAGTATCACTGAACAATTCTCTAGTGATACAAAGTTGAGTTACTCCATTCATATTTCCTATTCCTAACTCGGGAACTTCTGCTACTCTTCCCTCATGTAGAGGGGCTGATTTACGTAAAACCAATAGAGTCTCAAAGTCCTCCCGTTGGCATATATTCGGAGAGTGGGGTGGCAACTTAGGTGTCGGCTTCGTCATCTGACGGTGATTCAAAATTTTGTGGTATATTCTTAATGTCAAATTTTATAAAAAGGATTCTTTGTTTTACAAAAAAAAACTAGTAAATATTGGAAACCCCTAATTCATATTTGAAGCTGATTTATATGAAAAATAATCCTATCATATCAAATCTGATTTTAGTCAAAAACCATAAATTCAAAGCATATATAGAAAATATACACCAGTGTTCAATAGTTTGACATAATTCTTAAAATTCGAAAAAAATGGGAATAAATATTAATAAATTTGTTAAAAACAACTTGTACATAATCATCAATTAGAAGTGAAACTTTGTCTTATGGAAAACATTTCATTCGATATCTTCCATGCGCAAAATACGTGCACGTGGTCGGAACAGGGATAAACCGGCCCACTTGGCAGAAACAGGTTTCATGCAATTCGTGAGATAAGGAACGTTGTTAACAAACGAACAGTGAACGTTATGTTAGGAACGTTTAAGTACAACGAATGGCAACGAAGTGCAAGACAACAATTGGACCTATTTCAAAAAGGAAGAATCGTTGGAATGCTGGAATCTGGACGACCATAAGCCGAGTGACGTGAATTTTGAATGTACCACAGAATGTGATCTCAAGACTTTAGCAGAGGTTTCAAAATGAGGTAAATGTTAGTCGACGACCAGTATCATGTCGTCCAAGAGTCACAACCGTTCGCTACGACTGATACCTGGCAGTAACTGGTCGATGATGGAAGAACAGTTGTGCCAGAGAACTGGGTTCAGCGCTCACAGCCGCCGAGTTTCCAGACTAAATAATTACAGAAGACTCAAACATGCTTATCTCTATACCAGACGACCAGCAGTTAGAATTCCCTTCACGCTTACGCATAAACGCGCTCGATTAAACTGGAGAAGTTTGAGACAGTCAGCCTATGTGATGTTTAGTGATGAATTTCGCTTTAGTCTGAGCACTAAATCTGATCGACTAACAAAATGGCGAGAACACGGAAATCATGGATATGGGGATTGTAAATCTCCTCCCTCCCTCATAAGGATTGCTGTGCACTAAAAATTTAAAACTAATACTGAATTTTTTTTATTATTTATTTTTTTAGAAAAAAATAATACTCGGAATCCCATACGTCGCATAAATATTCTTTTCGCCTTGAAAATAAACAATGACATTTGAAATTAATTTTGAGATATGATTTGGAGGGGAAAGAACTCCCCTTTCCTCCCTCATGGAAAAACTTTCCTCCACACACTTTTTTACAACGTTTTTCTGAATTTCACTTGGTGTGTGTGTGTGTGTGTGTGAGTGTGTGTGTGTGTCATCAAATTTTCGATCGTTAATTTAACCAACTTCCCATCAAGCTAGAGCTTTGAAATTTTGGGAATCGTTCGTACTCGCCTAACAATGCAATATTTAGACGTTTGCGATAAGGTTTAATTAATATTTTCTTTAATAATGCAGTTTAGCCCAATCACTTGGCGCGATTTCAAAAATTTGCTCCAAACTTGGCTGGGTTTTATTTATTATTATTATTATTTTATTTTTTGTTTAACTTAAGTCCGTAAAACGGAACAGGGTAGCCACATTTAGCAAAATATCGCTAAGTAATTCTTGTCGCCAAGGGTGGTTGGGTAAAAATGCATTCCATTCATTTAATTTACCGGATGAATTAATTAATTTTAGTTAGTTTTAACGTTTTTATGTATTTCACTTGGTGTGTATCTGTCTGTGTGTGTATCACTGTGTCATCAAGTTTTCTATCGTTAATTTAACCAACTTCCCAGCAAGCTAGAGCTCTGAAATTTTGGGAACTGTTCTTACTTGCCTAACAATGCAATATTTAGATATTTGCATCCAGTTTTAACTAATATTTCAATAATTTTTTTAATAAACTTTGCCGCCATATAAAAACGTTGGTTTTTAATTCGAATTATTTTATTGTATCATATGAGAATTCGCAAGTGTAGCTAAGTTAGGGCTTAAGATATAACAATCGCTATCATTTTAAACGAGAGTGTTTGAGAAAACCAGCTTTTGTTAACCAGGAACCTATCAAACCATCGCGGTTTTATAAAAATATCTTAATAAATGTTTTTTCGCCATTTCTGTATTTAATCTGTAGAATTTGTTCAGCTTATTAATATCCTTCAAAAAGTTTTCCTTTTTTTTAGACATAGAGTATTATGTAGTAAAATCTCTGAGTGAAATATTAAACAAAAAAAATTAAAAAAAAAAAAAAAGAATATGGAACTCCATATTCTTGGCCTCACCTAAAGCTTTGTGGACTAAAAAGTTTTTTCCAACCATTTATCAACGGTTAAAATGTAAAAATTTTTTTACTGATTTTAAGTTATCCCACATTCTAACAGGACATGGAAATTTTAAGAGCTATCTATCTAGGTTTAACTTAATTGGTAATGATATTTGTTCTTGTGGTCTGGACGCTGAAACCGCAGAACATGTCTTGTTGTATTGTAATTTATATTTTTGTAAAAGAGAAAATTTTAAAAAGGAGTTAAAACGCTTAGGTAATTCCTGGCAACCTATTTTGTCTTTGTTGGTCAATTGTTCTGAAAGCCTTAATGTCTGGAGAAAATTTGTTTACTGTATAGATTTTTAAAATTTATAGTTACCTTCCTTTCTTTTTATTTATATATTTCCTCCCTTCCTTTATTTATATTTGTCTGTTTTGTGTTTCCCCCCCTCTTAATTATGTTTATTATTATTATTATTATTATTGTTAAATGTTGTTACCACTTACGTCTGCAAGCCTCATGTTATGCAATGTGGAGCATGAGGAGTTTTGCAAATAAATTTATTTAAAAAAAAATATTAAACAATTTTTAATTATTTGTTGTTATTTAATACATTTGCTAAATAAGTTCCGTTAGTTTACAGTTAAACTTTTTTCTATAAAACTTCAGATATAGACTGATATACAATTCACACATATCGAAAGTTATGTACTTTCAATCAATAAATTGATAAATTATTTTAAATTGAATCTCGTTAAGATAGAATTAAACAGATCACAAGTTACAAACTTATGGTTGTTTGTTTGTAAATGGGTTTTTAAAAAACATTCTAACATTATTCTGGAATGGTTAGGGGAGAAAATGCGATAAATGACTTTTTCATATTGCCGTAAATTATAGTTTACACAACACTTATTAGAAGTATTTCTCATCTATTATATTTTAAGTTATACTTTTAATTTTTGGAAAGCACTACATCCAAGGATTTTCTTAATATATTAATTCGATATTCGTAACTATATATTCTTTACTTGCTAAACCTAATTCTGTTATATATGCAAACATGAAATTAAACGGTAACATGAAATTATTTGTTAAACTTGTAATTAATTTCGAGATATTCACAGAGCATTTGCAAAATTCTTAAAACTGAAATATTTGAAAAATCTTAGCAATATTTTATCATAAGCAACAGAATACTGTAATGTTTTTTTTAATATATAGAAGAAAAAGAATTCTGCGGTGACACATTTTTACAGAAATGTTATGAACGAGTTTTTAAGAGTAGAATAATTTATAAAAAGAATT
The DNA here is from genome assembly GCA_019974015.1 of Nephila pilipes. Lineage (NCBI taxonomy): Eukaryota > Metazoa > Arthropoda > Arachnida > Araneae > Nephilidae > Nephila > Nephila pilipes. The sequence goes on from BMAW01024483.1 coordinate 317,202, forward strand.
TTTTATCATTACTGAAAACAAACTATAATTAATTTTTTTACCTGAAGAAAGCATCATTTTACAGATATGAAATTTAATTAGATTAAATAGGTAACTAAGTTTTTTTAAAGAACAAATAAAATATAAATAAAAGCTCCGTTTTTTCTCAATAATTTATTTGTTAATAAATAAATGATGGGAACATTATTTCAGTCAAGAAAAATACTTATTCATTACAAAAAAAATCCAATAAATAGTACTGAAATAAAAATAAAAAAACAATTTGTTAACAATTAAAAAAGTAGAAAAATTATGAATTTTAATTCCAAGGCATATATTTTAAAATTTAAACATTCACGATATATTACTTGAGGGCACTATATTTGAAACTATTTTAAAACTTCTTAAAATATTAAGTTTACATTGCCCTTTGTTATTGCTCCACTTATTAGGGGGAAAGTACGAATTGGGAAATTCACTTATTGATGGAAATCGGTAGATTAGTAATACACTTAAAGGATATTATTAATCTACCGATTTAATTCCATATTTTTTTAATGATATACTAAAAGAGTAAGGGTAAAGGGTGTCGGTGGATGGTATGGTAAATTATAATAAGTATAATACAAGTAAAGAGACTTAAATGGTACAAGTACTAAGCACCTAGGATAGTCAATTTTTAGGGAAAAAAACCTTTCAAAATTTCAAGCACAGTAAAATACCTGATTAGATGGGATCGATGTTTCTTCGCCACATAGTGGGATGATTTTCTATCTCGTTGTGGGAGGGTCGATTCTGAGGATCGACAGACAAGTCAGTTCGAAACCTTGATTTGTCCACTTGTCTAGTTTCTTTTTCCAGCACTCCTAGCAACTAAACTCCCCCACCACATTTATAGTTATGAAGAGGAACATTCTGAACGCTGTTCAAAGAAGATAGTTTTTCCAACCAGAACCGGAATTGATGCACATCCCCTCCCTGTTGTATTGAGTTTCACTCTGAACAGTTTCCATTTGACATTCATCAGCTGTCTCTAGTTCATATGGCGGGTCTATTTGACACGAGCGTCGTAGCATTTCTTTCATTAGTTTTGATTTGTGTGCGGTTATTGCAGTGAACACAGAGAGGCAAGTTTTTGCATCAGAGCTACATACAACCGTTAGCTCAAAGTTGTGCTGCCATCTAATATTCAAGCACTGGGTAAACACTTCCGTTTGAGCGATGTTCTCCTGCCATGTGGGGGAGGTTTTTTTGTCCATCTACGGAAGAGATCTGTTGACTTTGAATGATAAGGCCTATTCGCACCCTCGATCTGTCGGTCCATTGAAAACTTGTCCAATCACATTTAGTGGTGCTATTAGCATCTTGGCCAAAAGGACTTCTCAGTTCGGGCTAGTTATTGAGGAGTTTTAAATTCAGTCATCGTTGTTGAAGGAATCCGCTGCACTAATATATTCTGATTCCCGAACAGTTGCAATACAACGTGAGTCGTAGCGCACTTACCAACATGTCGGTCAGACTTCGCTCATATTTTCACTTAACTTTTCTTAAAATTATTTAGGAAGACATAAGAATTTTCAAATAAAATTAACAGTATATGATATATTATAATTACGGTGTTTGCAAACTCTCTATATATTAATTTGATTTAAAAATTCCTATGATTTTCTTTTAGAATACTTAAAAAGCACTACCGTTTAAAAGTGCATATTTCTTTAACAGGTGTGAAGGAAAAATGGAGTATACCAATGCATTTTTATATCATAAAAAGGAGCGTAAAATGATTTTTGGAATTTCAATTTGGGATGGGACTCTGTCCCAATATGAGGTCAGTTAAGTATAGACTTAAAGGGGTACATGTACTTAAATGCCCTTGCTAACCAAACTCGGGAAAATAACGTCTCCAAATTTCAAGTGCAACTTATTTACTAGTGAATTCTAATTCTCGCACAGTAATGGTCACACTATATGCCAGACATCGTATGCCTTAGATCGAAGTGAGTATTGCTCTGCATGACTAGTGAGCACTCACTTATCAGTTTCTATAAAGACATTCGATCCTTCCTTCGAAGATAACTAAAA
>BMAW01024489.1:0-11747 GCA_019974015.1 Nephila pilipes
CTGACCAAGTGGCATGTTTAATTCAAATCGTGTGATCCGTTTGAACAATTGAGGTATTTTACTAATGTGGAACCTGAAGATTTTTGGATTGAAGAAAGAATTTCCCAGACCGTCGCTGAATGTTGTGTGTGTACACTATTTTTGTACTATGTGACATCTTTATGCTATACATGTACCTCCAGGTAAATATTAATTTACTTCAACTCAGAAAAGTTCCGGGTTCAATGGTTGATAGGTTCGTAACTTCATAGACAGTCACTTGTGTAACATGAAATTTAATACATATATTAAATTTCATGTGAAAATTCTATTGATGTGAATATCAATGATTATGCTAGAAATAATGAAACAAATTATAGCTTTTACAGCAATAGTAACTATGATAAACAAGGAAGATTTGCGAGAAGAGATTTGGCAGATATTTACTTTTATTATTATGAACACAATTATACTGATAGAGATAATTTTATTATTAATATAAAAAAAAACGATAAGTCTACTTGGTTCGAATCATAATAAGCCTTTGGAAAACAGACCTAACTCACATTTTTATCCTACATATTTAAATATAATTCAAATTAATAACAGTGGATATGAAGCAGAATATGTAAATATACGTGATTGAAAATTACAGAGAGTAAAATTATTAGTAATATTTATTACAAGAGAGACAGCTTTAATTTTTATATTAATAAGGTATATTTCTTGAGTAGTTGTTTATATATATTTCTATTTTTGAAACATTCCATTTAATTACATCATTAGAAATAATATTTTAGTAAGTTGTACGGTAATTAAAATGATAATTATAAATTTGCATTATTTATCAAAAGTTGCATTAATGCAAATTATCTTATTAATTTTATCAATAAATAATTAAAATGATTAAAATATATATAAACATATTAGATAATAGATATATCTTGATTAATTAGTACTGTGTATATTTCTATATTTTTATATATATATATATATATATGTGTGTGTGTGTGTGTGTTTGGTTAAAGTATTTATTTATATATTTGTCTTATTTTGCATACATAACTATTGTTATATGTTTTATATAAAAACAGTTTCATCAATAATATATTTATAATTCAATAATAAATCTCGATTTAGTGAATTCTCAAAAAAATCTTTTAACCAAAAACTTTGCCACCTGATCGCTACTTATTTTTAGATCTATTTTAATTACGATTTCTTAAAATATTAAATTTAACTATAAGAACATTTTTTTTCTTACTGTAAAAGTTTTTAATATATTTTAAAAACTATTTATCACAGAATAAAAATTTATTTAAAAAATTTAATTAGTAGGATAATTAGTTACATTTATGTTTCATAAAATCTATTGATCTATCAAATGTATTTTGGTGGTTTGGATCAGTAATACTAAATTTGCGGCGGCTGCCTACGTCACCTACCTCAGACTCACTGTTACTCAGTCCCTAGTCTGAGACAGCCTTTGGGATTACTTATCTCTGTTTATACTTTACTTTTTATTTATTTATTTATTTTTCTCCTTGAGATTCGCTTTGTAGTACTTGGTAAGGTTTATAATATTTTGAACTTGTGTTGATAATTTTTAAATTACTGGTTTTTTAAATTTTAATTATTTACATGTTTAAAATGCATTCTTGAATATTCTTTATTATTGTGTTTTGAGCAATTTGAAGACTTTTTCACATTATAATATTTTCTTTCTTTGCTTTAAATTTTAGACAATCCTTTTTTAACTTTAACATTCGTTTGTTTTTTATTTAATTTTACTGTATGCTTATTTTAATTTTGTAATAATTGCAATTTTACATGTATTAATATTAATTTTTTTATTTTTATTTTAGCTATAGTTTGTAACTCATCATGAATTTATTTGCATGGAAAAATGTAGCTCTATTATATATATTTTACACCAAACAAAATAAATGAATTAAATAAATACAAATAAATTTAGGTATCTATTCACATGTCTTCAATTAAAATTACATGAACTAAATTGTTTGTGAAATTTCATTCCCCCTGTTTAATTACTTTTTTGTTTTTTTCTTTTTTCACTTCCAACTTGTTAAATTATTTTGTTTTTTTTTAACTTGTTAAATTTTTCAACTTGTTGAATTATTTAGTTCAATTTTAATGTACTTCATTCCTTAATATATTGTATTCAGTACGTCGGGACAAAATGCTTTTTTTGTATTTTAAAGCAAATAAAATTAAATACTATTAAAGTATTGAGATATAATGATATAATAATGAATTTTTTAATAAAAAAAATTGTCTTTTTTCCCATTTTTGTACCTTATTTCAAATTTTGTAGTTCATTCAATGAATATTGCATGAATATTTTATAATAAAAATTAACATTGCTTTAATCATATTTGACAAATTAATTGATATTATTTATTTTATCATTAGTTCTATAATAAGTTAAATATTATACACAATTCAATATTAAATTATGTATATTAAATAAGTACACAATAAAATCATATAATTCTGTAAATTACTAAAAACATAAAATTCTTATTTAATAGCCTTAAAATTTCTAATTATCAGTGTTAGAGTTTGTTTTGTTGGAGCATTTTGCCGATTTTTGACGTCATGCGATACGTAATGATAGTTTGGCGACCTGTTTTAAAAATCCCTAAATTTATCACTGTGATCTCCAACTCGCATCCGATACTTCACTTTGACCACATTATGTATCGGATTTCATTCAAATTATTCTCAAAACCCTCCAGGAACTATTAAGAAGAAGCTGTGACATTTTCAACGAAATCGGTCGACAGAATGAAAACGTTTTGGGGCACAAAAATCGCCATATTTGGTGTGTACCTGATACTTAATTTTCAACGTAAAGACAACAGCTCTACCCAGCAGATTTCATTCAAACCATCCTCTAGACATTCCTGGAACTTGACAGAGGAAATTGTGAACATTTTAGCGAAATCGGTCGACTACTTTTTGAGCCTATAAGGAACTCATATCGACATTGCCTTTTATTTACACGGATCAGTTTTTTTCAAACTTTGTTAAAAACAACAACATTCTAACAATACTAATTTCGTGGATATAAATGTCATAACCGACAGCTGATGATGCCAAAATATATCACAATGTGCTTAATTAACAATAACATTACATATTCCTTCCAATTTATGTTTTTATGAAATAACCTTATACAGCTGACACAATATTGTTGATATATTCTTCACACATTTTTCATAAAAACCTGATTAAAAAACATCTTTAAGATACGTGTTAAGTGTAATGATGTCTAAATTCTGGAGGCAACAAGTCTTCGATAATAATACTGAATTCACCGTTAGTCTATGTTATTTCATTGATCAAATCGTTAATTAAATTCATGTATTTCCATGATATTAGGCCTATATATTTTTGTAAATTTTTTTTGTTTAAAGTTTAAAGAAGATTCTTTACCAATTTTTTTTCTCTTTCACAGAATACATATATTATTAAAAATTATCCATAAACTTTTGGTTAAAGAGAAGAATTTTGAGGAAAAGAAGTCATGGTAATTCAACTGATAGATCTACTACTGAAGAAGCATAGGGTGTACAAACCTTGCTTTCAACAAAAGATAACAGTAAAGAACAAGTGACGCATACAAATAGACCTAAACGGAAGTATTATGAATGTTATTTAACATTTGGTTACACGTCGGAAGCTCCGGTTGCAGTGCGTATTTAATGTCACACAAAACTCACAAATAAATATTTGAATACAGCCAAACTCAGTAGGCACTTAGAAATGATGCACGCTAATCACAAGAGAAAATGCAATCACTTTTTAAAAAGATAATGCGAGTCCTTAGTAAAGTCGAAACTTCAGATGCTAAAACGTTTGCTAAAACTGCAAATGAAAATGTAACCGAAGGATCTTACCGCGTAAATTACCACATTGCTATTAATGATAAAGCTCATTCAATGGGAGAAAAACTTATCAAACCGAGTGTAAAAGACATGGAATCATGAGTTATTACAGCGCAGACTATCAATAAAATAGATGCAGTACTGTTATCGAATAATACTATATTTCACGACGCATCAAAAATCTGTCTACTACCATAGAGATAAAGACAACTTTTTGACTTGGACTTAGCAGTGAGTATGCATCGCAAATTCATGAATTCGCAGATGTCACAGGACTAGTTGTATTACCAGTATATGTTTGTTATACATTTGATAAAAGTATTGAAAAAGATATACCCAAGAGAGCTTTTTTACTTGAAAACACAATAGGAGAAGATATATTCAATTGTATTAACGATTACATTATAAAACACGGGAACAGTTGAGAAAAGTGTAATGAAATTTGCACAGATGGAGCTAAAGTCATGGTAGAAAAACAAAAGGTGTTGTATTTCGTACACTACAAGTAGCTACAAAAGCCACCAGAACTCTTTTGTTTTGCATAGGCAAGCTCAAGCAACAAAAAGTGTCCATATATTAAAAACATGCTATGTGTGAAGCAGTAAAAATGATAAACTACCTAAAATTTTGACCACTTCAATCCAGATTGCTTAAAATTTTGTGCGACGAAATAGGTAGCGAACATAACGCAATTTTATTACGTGCAGAACTGAGATGGCTTTCCAGAGAAAAAGCACTATTGAGACTTTATGAACTGCGTAGAGAGTTGTTGGTCGTCTCTCTTTAAAGAGCAAAATAATTCAAGACAGCATTTTATTGAATTTTTAAGAAATCCTTTATGGTTGATAAAAGTCAAGTATCTGACGGATATTTTTACGAAGTGCAACGAAATAACTTATCATTGCAGGGAAAGAGGGTTACAATTTTTAATACAGGAAATAAAATTACATATTTTGAGAGAAAAAGAGTTTTGAATTTCTCAGGTTAAACAGAATAATTTTAATTGCTTTCTCACCTTACATGAATGTTTGATAGAAAAACAATTTTACAATAGATGAGAGTATTTTTAGAATTGTTATTTATATTATTTAGTACACATTTACATAGGGAAAAAACTCCTCTGAAATATTTTCCGAAGATTAGTGAAGACAATTTTTGGTTTCGAAAACCACTTTCAGTAACATCTAAGAGAGCAGACTTAAGTACCTACGAGTTTGAAAATCTAGTGATTTATTGACTAAATATGATTTAAAATTAAAACATAAAGATCAGCTATTAGATAATTTTCCCAGGCAAATTTATCCTGAAGAATATCACAATTTATTAAAATAAATTATACTCGTTTTACTTCCAAATATCGTTCCATATTTATGTGAAGCTGGATTTTCTTATCATTCTGAACCGAGGGTAAAGCGTAGAAATAAGCTTCAGAGAAACGCCACAAAATATATAAGAATTTAACTTTCTACTATTATACCTAATAACAAGAAAATTTGCAATGTAAAGACTCGACATAATCAAAAACATTATTACTCTTGATTGTTACGTGTTATGGTTTAAAACTTAAGAAATCAGTACATATGTAGGAAATAAAAAAAAAATTGATATTTCCTTATTTTTAAAAACTTTATCATGATTTTTGTGTAACGAAATGTGATTTAAAATTTAAACATTTGCTGAAAAAATTAGTTTTCTTTTCTTATTTCTAAAAATTGTATTGATTATGTGTTATTACCTATCCTTTGCCCCCCCCCCCAAAATAAACGAGGTGTTCCGTCAAAATTCTAGGATTCTCAAAGTGTTCGTATCAGATAAAAAGTTTGGGAACCCCTGATATAAACATATATTCGAAAATGCTTCATATGATTAATATTTTTAAGTATTATTTTGGACAGCTTTGGTCATGAACAGCAATACACATTCGTTTCGATTAATTCTACTGCATAGTGCTATGTTTGAATTTTATCTTAAACAGAAATAGCGTTAGCCTTTTGACAAAATATTTTATTGGTAATGGAAGGGTCAAATTGATCCATAACTTTATTTTAATACATTCTTCAGATTCTAAATGGAATTAAAAATGCTATGCAAAAGCCGATTCAAATTTGCAAACGCATCTTCAAAATGTTCATGCTCTTGGTACCAAATTTAGGTAATACGATTTCAATGAATCTTATTTACATGACCAGCCCGAAGTACGCGCCAATACCTTGAGATCAGTGACTCATAAAAGGAAAAAGATGGTCACTCAATAACTTCAAATGCCAATAAGATTTTCTTCTTAAGTAAACAGTGTTGTTAAACTTTATCCAATCTAACAGAAACAATCCTAGTTCACAGCACTTCCTTTAGAATAGGAACTCAATGCCTTAGTTTTTTTCATAGACCCTCTCCTAAAAAGTTTAAGTCAATGGATCTCTTCTCAGATGGAATCATAATCCCGAACTCCTTTTTTTAAGTAAAAAATATACATATATTCATTGCAATAAAATTATAATAGTTAGATTATGAAATTACATAAGTATTCTAAATAATATATAAAAATATAAAGCTAAAATATAAATAGTTTCACACAAAATTGAATCTTTCAAAAGCATAAATTAGTGTTATCCTAATAGGAATATAATGATTATTTATCTAGGAAAAAAATATATAACGGCTATGCAGTAATTCATGCGATGTTATTCTACTAAAACTTATTTCAAATTGTTCCAAGAAAAGATGTATTATCAAATTATACAAATAAGTTAAATGAAGTTGATGTTTGTTTTTTCACATCTGTGCTTTGGATTTCCGAATTTGTCGTAGAAATCCTATTACATGTAACCCTTATGAAGACATTGAATCGAAATTTACTCAGAGGGGGTGGGGTCGAACCTATGACCCACAGTTCAAACACTGACATACAAAGGCTTTTTAAATGATCCTCGTGTAAATTTTTATAACTGTTTTTATATCGTAAAAGGAAAAAAAAAAAAAAAAACAGACAGTCGAAAATATTAATAACTTAAAGTATAAATGTATATTAACGAGTTTATATTTAAAAAATTCCGAGTATTCGATTCGCGTAATTTTTTTATATATTTTTATCCAAATTCTAGTTTTTGACGTAGTCGAAAACCTAGACACAAAATAAATCTGGACACGTCGAACCATACTCTCTTCCATCATTAACTCAAATGTTTAATTACATTATTCTCAAAGTGCATCCACACTTTTCACGTAAATCCACACTTTTCACGGTTATCTTCATGTCTTTTTTCAAAATTTAAATAATATGCTGGACAGTTCGCTTTTCAAAGATTTGTAAACATTGAATACAAAACGAAAATCACATATTCTATGATAAACAATGCTCAAAAACGTGTCTTTCAAGCATATTTATTCAAAGAAAAACTATTTCGGGAAAATTTTAGACTAAAAAAAAAATCTGAAATATTTATGTTTAATAAGAGCTATTTTAATTTAATTTTATTTAAAAATGAGAACAAAATAAGGCACAGAATATTTCTTACAAATATTTTAGATTACATGGTTTAGATCTACAATTTCAGGGACATCTTTCTCTTTATTGCTCCTTTGAATTTTATTCATTGCACAGCGAAAAAATAATAACTTAATAATATTATGTGTAATATAAACTAAAACGCTATGTAAAACGATTAGGCAACTTGATTTGTGAAGGCATTCTATTACCCGTCTCGTCCGTCATCTTAAAGCTGGTCCCAGGATCTAAATTTCTACTTAAGTTCAGGCACAGACTAATTAATTAAAATAGTTATATCCAAAGTATCTTTATTTACCCCTAAAATAAAGAATATGCTCTCCTCTGTGAATATCCTTTCTGCGAGTACTAACAATTTCTATACTCAACCAAAGAATTCTCTTACTGAAAAAGATGCGAATACCTCCTGCTATTGCTTCGACAGCGTTAGGTCCTAATATCACCTAATCTACTAAACACGCCAAAATACTTCCACGCGCAGACACTTCTCGTTATCATAACCTTTAAGTTTTCTCTTTTCCTTCATTTCCGTGTTTCACCTCTCTCCTTTCTCTCTTTCTCATTACCCTTCAGTTTATGTCTGTACTTCACTTTTCAAATGTTGGAAGTTGAGTTGCTTATGAGAAAAATGAAACATTGTTTGCAGTAAATGATATAAAATAAAGATGTAACAGAAAGTCGCAACAGTGTGCTTACTAGACTTCAGTCCTGATTCCACGAAAGGGGGAATTTACAAAACAATTTTATATACTATAAAAACTACCTGTGCACGTATATTTATTTCACAGAATCCATTCATTAAAAAAAATTTTCTTAATGTATTCTACATTTCCAAGCTTTCAAAAGATTTATTTCAATTTATTTCAGCTTGACTTTTAAGTCCGCCTAACATAAATATGCTCGATGTTAGGAATTTCGAAGATGGCTGGTGTCAATGCGAAATGACGAGATCGAATCCAGAATCGACATTCCACTCACTGAATTTCCTTTCAGTGCCTTTGTGACATTTTTGAGACCTTGAAAAGATTGAACGCTAACCTGTTTCACAATACATGCATTTTCTTAAAAAAACAGACAATTCTGGTATATAGTAACTTCGTTGCATTGCTTTTAACCATCACATTTTTCTATCTTATAACTATATACAATACGATGTTTAAGAACAATGGAAAAAAGCAGTAAAAGAACCTGCGAACAAAATTCAAAATTCCAATAATCGTTTGACCATCGCTTTACCACCATTCTGCCAGTTAAACTGTCCAATTTATTTAATTACGTTGTTTAAGTTGAATTTAGAAATTGAGTATTATAGCGTGAAGATGGCACTGTTATATATATGTGTATACAACCCCTCAAAATTCTTACAAATTTATCACTGGCCCCCACACTTAACGGCTGCAAGTGAGATGGATCTCTTTTTTTTTTCTGTTTGTTTGGTTATTGTGTTTCCTCCTGCCTTCTCGGAGCATATCGATGGGTAGAAGAAATCAATACTATCAACCTGCCCAAGCTTATCCCAACTCCCATCTTCCTTACCCCCTTTTTCCTTCGGTCTCTTACTATCCTTTTTTTCCCCCTATTTTATTTTTCCCTTTTTTTCCCGTTCTTTTCCCTCTTATATATACCCATTTCTCCCTCTTTGTATCCAATGCAATTTTTTCTTGCTTCTCTCTCTCTCTCTCCTCTTTTTCTCTTTTTTTCCCTTCAGTAAGTGTGGTTAGAAAGCAAAGGAGCCTAGAGTTTATCGTGGACGCCTTCTACAGTGATTCTCTCGCTCCTTCTCTTACATTTAGATTTTATTTCGTCAAAGAAGAAAGAAGGGGGGGGGGGGTGGAGGCGAATTAAAATATAATATTTACAATTGTCCCCTCCCACCCCCCCCCCCCCCCTTTCGTACATGATTTCCGGTACGGTTGCGAGTTAATCACGGTTAATCGCCCAGATCGTTGCCTTCTCCAAGTCACTAGGGAGGTGATGATCAGGTTTTACGCAATATTGATTTTGTGAGCTTGCCTGTTTTATTGCTTATTTATTTAACTTTTTTTGGCATGGGCGGATGCCGCAATTTGTTTTAAGTCACTCCTGTTTCGAGTTTTTTTTTTTTTTTTTTTTTTTCACCCCGCCATCTCCCATTAGGGGCGTCATTTTCCTTACAGTGGAACCACAGTTTCTTTCAAAAGAATCGAAATGAAAAGAAGAGAAATGATAAAAATAAATTCAGAGGTGATATTGATTGCAATATTAGACAATGATTTTGCGTTCCTAGAACCTGTAAGTAAATTCTATCTCCTGTCAACAGAATTGTCCCGTTACACTTGTGTCGCGATACAGGGATTCATTAGGTTCCAGTATCAAAAGAAAGGAGATGCCTAAAATTAACTAAATAAAGAGAGGAGAATTTAGGGAAAATTAATTCTCTTTTTTCCCCCCTTAACTTTTTCGAATGGAAGATTTTTCATATTTGTATACTATTGAATGAAAATAGGGAGGTTACTAAATGATCATTCCAAGAATCGAAACGCATTATTGTGATAAATGCAAATCATCCGCTTTAAACCTGATTTCTAATACTTTAAAAATAACACAGTTTTCGCAAAAAACAACGTGCAGTAGTTCTGAAGGAAAAGTATAGAAAGCGAAGAAAATATTTTTTTAATCCAATAATTAATAACAGTTTTTCGTCTACAATGAATGGAATCAGTCATCATCAATGAATGGAGTTATCTTCATTTATGGGTGATCTTAATCGAAACGTAAAATATTTTCTCTTGAATCAGTATCAGCAGTCATAAACTTTTCAGCTGTTCAGGTGGGATTTATTTAAGCTAAACTGAAGAGTTAGAAAATGCGTTGCTGCATGTTTGAAAAATGCGTAAATCGGAACTCTAAAGCTACGATTATACATTTATGTATCTACCTTAAAGACTCGCAGCTTCAAAAATAACTAAGGGATACTCATTGGCGCGATGGCAGGGAAAAACCGAATTTACCGAAACCTAGTTCCTTTAAAGAGTCTATAAGTACCCATAAAACTATTTTTCTGGTACTTGAGTAAAATGCCATTGACAATTTTTGCCAATCCAAAAATTGACTTCAAAGCGTTCGATATTCTGCCAATAACCAAATATTCCTTTCGATTTGAATTTTGGAAAAAAAATCATAAAAACTTAGAACCTGCATATTACAGAACATAATGCAGTACAGTTTTTTTCCCTTCAAAAAAGCGTAAAAGAGTGTGCTAACGGAAAGTTAATTTGCTTGTCTTTTTTTTAAATGTAATATGTCATTACGTTTGAAAACGTACAAGCAAGTTTGCGGCAAGGGAGATAGTATTTTTAGATGTCAAACAGAACGGCAACTACCAGTTTCAAAACAATATATGAAAACACTGAAGTAGGATCCGCCATTTTTTTTCGACACTTGTAAAGCTTATAAAACTGAAGAAAGAAGAACCACGAAAGTCGAATAATTTCAAAGTTAACCAATATTATAAGTTCTTTTTTTTATCTGCAAACTGATGAGCGTACACAAAAATTAAAAAACTCTCTGGGGTTCGGCCTAATAAAAAATATCAGGGTACCTCGCATTGCCACTTAAATTCATGTACAGACAAATTTATGTGGTGCCGGAATCAAAATGAAAAGAACCCACTCATTGCTTTCTTGATTCAATTAGGCATTTTTAGTCGCCGAAGTGATTCGTGCAAATTTTACTGGAACTGCAACTACTTTCATGATAGATGGGATTTTACACAAGTACCATTTTTTTTTTTTTTTTCATTTCCTTGAATCAAATTTAAGATCTACAACACAATTTCTACCAATACCCGCAGATTCTTTTTGAGACCCTGGAAAAACAACAGTATTGCAATGATAAGATAATATATTCATAAAAAAAATATACATCATCTCTTTTTAAATAGCTATTGATATATATTTAAGATATATTTCTAACAACTGATAATTAATGACAGCAATTGTTATGATGATTTAATTTCATTATGTATTAATATCGTAATAAAATCAAAACTTACACGATATGAAAATTATTACAGTCCATTTTTCAGCCTATAAATGGTAGCATTAGGCGATCTCATATAAGTTTGCATAAGAATATCTACAAAGACACTTGCACACAATCTGTGTAAATTCATTATCATAAATACAAAGATTACCGAAACAATTTAATCCGCGGTCATTCGAAATATGCCCAAAAAGGAACAATGAGATATTCGAACATAAGAAATCCCCGCATTTGCTAATTTGAGTTTCGGTTTGAGAGTCCTCAAAGATGAATAGGAAAATAAAAATAAAATCTATACAATAAGGAGAGAACATATATATATATATATA